>VZQC01004693.1:3523198-3703343 GCA_009823505.1 Rhizomys pruinosus | reverse complement strand
AAAAAAAAAAAAAAAAAAAAAAAAGAAATCGTGAATCTCTAAATGTGTTTTAAAATTAACCTATAGTTTATTTTCAGACTTTGCAATTTTGATTTATGTGTGAAGTATATATATGCATATTTTGGAATAATATAACAAAAAAAGAAAGAGAAAAATCTATTCAAAGAACTGACCAAGACAGTAAACTTGTGCATCAAAAAGGTTATAAAAAGACTGAGAAAAAGATGGAAGACAGGACTTAACATGTATGGCAGAATCCATGAGCTCTGGCGGAGAGGCGTGATGGGTGGGCATGGATGGGGGAATGAGTCTAAATTTGATTAAGAAATGTTGTATGAAATGAGCTCAATAAAAATTAACTTGAAAAAGAAAAAAAAGAGAAAAATAAAGTAACAGATGTAAAATAAAACTCACAAGTATTAGAGTGTGTCTATAGCAAGTGATTAAATACTTTCAGATTTCATAGGCATCCAATGCATAATGCATACACGTTTGTTAGAAATGATACTGGTGGGGGCTGGAGAGATGGCCTAGCGGTTAAGAGCGCTGACCGCTCTTACAGAAGACCCGGGTTCGATTCCCAGCACCCACATGGCGGCCGAGAATCGTCTGAAACTCCAATTCCAGGGGAATCCAACACCCTCTTCTGACCTTCGCAGCATTGCACGACACGGGTGCACACACCTGCATGCAGACAGTACATTCATACACATACCGAAATAAATAAAAAATTTAAAAAAAAAAAGAAATGATATTGGTTACCACTGCTTAGGGAAAAGGCAACAGTACATCAAGATGAGGCTCTGTGTTTGCTTAGATGGCACACACTGACTCTATTAAACACAACCATTAAACATGCCAACATACAAAATTTAAGTAAACTCTGAAATCAGGAGACAATTTATTCATGATTGACATGTCAAGCCATAGCAAGATAACTTTTAACTGGTATTAGAGTAGTCAGGAGTAGTTGCATAAAAATAGGTGGAAGCATAGCAATCAATAATACATAAGGTCTGAAAAATAAAACCTATAAACTCGATATTTCCAATTCAAAAGAAGTATAAAAATCCATTACTGCTTTCATGAATATATAACAAACAACAATAAGACGCAATTGAAATATGAGAGAGTTGCTGCTACAGGGCAGCACAGTAGCTACACAGCAGCCTGGCAGCTAGATGGAAAAGCTTTGGAAATTAACTACAATATTTCTTATAACAGCTTTTTCAAAACAATTTTATTTTGACCTTTCCCATCCCAAGTAATACATGGAGGTTCAAAAGTGATTGAGTCATTCATTAAAGAGCCCATAATATAATCAAATCTAAAATTATTTCCAAGGGTGTCTAATACCAAGGAAGGACCTCAGAGTTCATCTACTACTGAACCCAAACTAGGTGATGCTAGTGAATTATAATTTGAGCATGTCTTGAGTGTTCATATAAGAGCACCTAAATCCTTCAACAAAAGAAAACAGGATTATTATTTGTATTCATTAGATATCTGTTAGAAACTCTTAGATGTGACAAATATTTGTCAGTAGAAGGACCCTAATGAATAATATAGAAACATTAAATTGCATTCACCTAAGTAGTAAAAGACATAAGCTATTACTTTATAAGCTCCATTTTTCTCTGGATACTACCTTCTGAAAAACCAAGTGAGAATTTGCACATGGAATTAACAAAAAAGAAAAAGACTACTTTGAAAAAATGGGCAGAGATCTAAAATTCAATATGATTCAAGCCATCGTTCAGTCATCATTAACCATCTATTAATACATATGGGGGAATTCAGTATGTTTGTCCTAAAAAAACTGAAAGCAAACTATTAAAGTATAATTTCAAAACAAATCCATAATGATCAAAATCTATAAGAATCCAGGGATTAAAATGAGCAGTTCCTTTACACTGCCTTTTACTTCAGTAAAGAACTTAAATTTAGGTCTTCATAGGCTCACATCATAACTATTAAAATTAGTCTCAGTGCTCTCAGTGGTTATCAATCTCACATTCTTCTCAGAAATCTTCACTTCTCCTCATGACACTCTAAACTCTTTGGCTTGGCATATATTTGGCACTAATCTATGTTTCCAGACATATCACTCACTCATGCAGATACCAACATTCCCACTCCACCCCCAGGCCCAATCACACTAACAATGTGTTCTTGCATTTCCTCAGAAGCTTAAGTCTCCCTGAATTCCTGCTCCCCTTTTCTTAATTCCATATGCCTGAATCCTGACTCTAAAGATAGATCAGCCTCGCCTTCCATAAACAGCCAGAGTCTGTGTCAGTGACAGCATTAACAGCACTCTTTAAATCATCATTTCTTATTAACACAGCTTACTCTATTAAGAACTTATGCCGGGCATGGTGGCACAGGCCTTTAATCCTAGCACTTGGGAGGCAGAGGCGGGTGGATCTCTGTGAGTTCAAGGCCAGCCTGGTCTACAGAGTGAGTTCCAGGATAGCCAGAGCTACAGGGAGACCCTGTCTCAATAAATAAATAAATAAATAAATAAATAAATAAATAAATAAATAAACTTATTACTCTGTACTGAAAAGTCTAAAGATATTTCTTTCACCGTTTATTTAAATCTTATCCAGTCCATATCCTGATATCTCACAGTAGCATTCTTCTAATATAAATCCTCACCTAGCACCCACTGAGCCAAAACGTGCTGCATGAAAACTGAAGATTAGTTATTCCTTAAGGATAATTTGAACCAAATAATATTTTAAAAGCTCATTTTTTAAATGTCTAAGCATTTAAATATAAGATTTCTAAGCTATCTTCTTCAGCAGAAACAGTGACTTTTCCTTGGTTGTGACACTTTTCTAAAGTGCCCTTGGAGGATATTCTCACACCAGGACAATTAATTGCAAATGCCTGTTCATTTGTCAAGCTGTACCAGTGGATCCTCAAAAAGCACATAAAGCGTGTTCCATTTCTAAGATGTATGTGTTAGTAGCCTACACAGTGGGGACTGGGACAACGATTGATCTACCACCATGCTTGTCTAAAATAAACACAATTAAAGAATAACCTTTACTTGGCATCTAAATGTTAGGTAAACTTAAACTTATGATTGTGTTGCTTCAAAGGAAGCATATGTCCAAAATTCTACGGACTATATTTATTCAAGAGTAACACAAAAATGAATAAACAAGAGAAACCCCATGTAAACAACATGTGTATACATTTTCAATATCACAGAACAATACAGAAAAGTACAATTTTAAATAATGAATAAAGAATTTTCTATTTTTCATTCCTATATATCTTTAAGTATACAACATGTTTAATTCCTTACCAACCAAAGACAAAGAGTCATCTAATGGGAATGAAAATATTTTTAAGAGCATGTGCTGTTAGCAAACCGATAAAAAATGTAGATGTTGAGCTGGGCGTGGTGGCGCATGCCTTTAATCCTAGCACTTGGGAAGCAGAGGCAGGCAGATCTTTATGAGTTCAAGGCCAGCCTGGTCTACAGAGTGAGTTCCAGGCCAGCTGGGGCTACAGGGAGACCCTGTCTCGAAAAGACAAAAAAAAAAAAAATGTAGATGTTAAGAGGAAAGCATGAAGGAAAACAGACTATATGATGGGTCAACATGTGTGTGTGTGTGTGCGTGCGCATGTGGGTTTTGTGTTTTAATTTCTACTTAACAAAGAGCAAACTCCTTAACATAATATTTCCTAATTTAAGTCCTTCTTTCACGTTTTTTTTTTATTTTTTTATTTTTTTGAGACAGGGTCTCCCTGTAGCCCCAGCTGTCCTGGAACTCACACTGTAGACCAGGCTGGCCTTGAACTCACAAAGATCTGCCTACCTCTACCTCCCAAGTGCTAGGATTAAAGTCGTGCAACACAACGCCTGGCTTTCTTTCATGTTTATGTCCACATGCATATATATTTAAGGAAAGGACTACCCAAAAGCATAATCCTTCCTTGAAAGTAGTGAAAAGGAGCAGTGGAACTCATTTTCCCAAAGTACAAATTCATATCAAGGGCTCCTTTCTGGAGTGTTATTTGGCCCTGCAGTGTTTCTGGAATAGCTCCCTTGGCTCTCAACATATCACTGCCTTACAAAGTAAGAGACTTGTTTCCTACCCTTACTGTCATCTGAGGTTGTGCTTGTCCATTTCCCCTGCAGTCACCTTGTGCTCAAATCTCATGCTGAACATCATCCTTCATTCTTAGCTTCTCCCTCTTAATTTGCTCCTTTTAAAGTTCCTGTCTTAATTTAATTTTTTTCTATGTCAGGGTCTTGTTTTCCATATTTTATTATGCTTGCTTATATCCTCCTAGTTAATCATTCTTGGGATGGAAGAACAAAAATTAGAATCACTCTCCTTGAAATAATAAAGAAATTATGATCATAAAAACTAGAATCTCGGGCTGGAGAGATGGCCTAGCGGTTAAGAGTGCCGACCGCTCTTACAGAGGACCCGGGTTCGATCCCCAGCACCCACATGGCGGCTGAGAACCGTCTGAAACTCCAATTCCAGGAGAACTCCAGTTCCAGGGGAATCCGACGCCCTCTTCTGACCTCCGCGGCATTGCACGACACGGGTGCACAAACTTGCATGCAGACAGTACATTCATACACATACAGAAATAAATAAAATTAATAAAAAATTTTTAAAAAAAACTAGAATCTCATGGCCTTTATATGAACAAAGAAAACAACGAAATCATTTCATAATTTTCATTAACATTTTAAAGGAAGAAGAGTATTTAAAAAAAGATAGCTTTAGGTCAGGCATGGTGGCCTCGCCTTTAATCCCAGCACTCAGGAGGCAGAGGCAGGCGGATCTCTGTGAGTTCAAGGCCAGCCTGGTCTACATAGCAAGTTCTAGGATAGCTGGAGCCACAGGGAGACCCTGTCTCAAAAAGACCTCCCCTCCAATAAATAAAAAAAAGATAGCTTTAGAAACCCTTACAGATTTATAGAAGTTTTAAATCTATTAAAACAGATGATTAATTTGTTTTCATAATTCTTCAAGATCAAACCAAGTCACAAGAAAAGTAAGTTGCAAAACATCCATGTACTTACCTGGGGGTATGGAGAAGTCCTGGATTTTGACTTTGAACCAGAGAGCCTCGACTTGGCCCCCTTCCTGTTGTCAGTGATGGTGGGCGTGGAGCTGCTGGCATAGGAGAAGATGGGTTTAGAAGCTGAGATCTGATCCAAGGAAAGCTGCAGTCCTTTGTATTCTGTGTCTCTGCAGAGAGGACAAAACCCTTAGTCAGCCAATGTAAGAAATAGACTCTTGCACTCTCTCATCATGAGAGATAGTATTCCATATATGAAAAGGAAGCAAGTAAGTTGGATGACTGGTTTCCACAAATACGTAGATTATTCTAGAAAAGCCTCACATTTTAACAAATGTGTATGAATGTGGTAGCCATAAATATCACGGCCAAATTATTTTATATGCTTGTGAAACAGTCTTGATTTTAAAGGTGTTTCTATTGGTTTCATTATTAAATAGAAAATAAATTTTTAATTATTCCAAGCTTTTGTGCCATCAGTGGTGAAATAAAAATTGTAAAACCAGCTCTAAAAGCTTCCTATGTGGGTGAACTCAACAGACAGACAGCTGATAACTACCAGATCATTGAAGTTCCTTATCAATCATTTTGATAAACATCTTAGAGCTAGCTAACTAGTAGTTAAAAATTCCTTTCCACGGGATAAATCAACTCCTCTTGGTACATTCTACTATCAGATTCTTTTTTCTATTCCTTCATTCAACAAATATTTATCATTCTTCTTCTATACTAGATTTTGAGAATGAAGCAGGTATCTACAATAAATTATAACCTATTTGGGAGAAAAACAGTATAATCAAAAAAAAAAAAAAAAGAAAAACAAAAACACACTAAAATCAGACTGATATGAAGAGGATAAAGGCTTATGACAGAAAGTTCATTATTAAGATATTGCTTGAGATATTTAAGGACTAAAGTCCCCAGCTTTGGTCCTGCCCATGATGCAACCTCCAAGGCACTAGGGGCAGTATAGTGGACATCTCCTGAAACCTCTCATCTTCTTAGGAGGATAGCAACCCTTCTCACTGCCCCCCCCAAATAAAATGTTTGAAATAGTCTTCTTAATCACCACTCATGGGAGAAATTTCTTTCAGGTTCTGAAGAGTGCTTACCATCTTGCCTGCTGAACAGACTTAACCTGTTCACAAACGTTTGATCCTAGCACTCAGGAGGCAGGTGGATCTCTGTGAGTTCAGGGCCAACCTGGCCTATGGAGTGAGTTCCAGACCAGCAGTGGTGACACACACCTTTAATACCAGTCCTTGGGATTAAACTCACTCTGTGTGTGGTGACACATGCCTTTAATCCCACTTCTGGTAAGTTCGAGGAAGAAGTAGAGTGGACCTCATATATACCCCTACCTTCCCCTAAACGAAGGAGTCTGCGGCAGCTTGCAATCTCCTTGCTTGCACAGGACTCCCGGTGTCTGTGTGTTGACTCGGCATCTCTCACCCCCACTTCTCAGCTGTGACCTGAACCCCTCTGGCCAGACCAGAGAAGGCTACAACATGGTTCCATAACTAACTAGATTGCTCCTAAATAAATGAATTTTTAAATCTTTGGAATACTGGGAACCATGTACCTCATCAGGTTTCTCTGCTTTGCACTAGAGTCAAAAGCCACCAAGCCACAAGTCCAATTTGTTTTTGTGTTTTTATTTTAATTAATTGATTTACTTTTTATTTTACATGTATGAATGTTATTCTTGTACCCATGTCATGCAGTGCCCACAGAGGACAAAAGAGGACTTCGGATCACCTGGAACTGGAGTTACAGACAGTTGTTAGCCACCAAGTGGTGGAATTCTGTGTGGGTGCTGGGATTCGAACTCTGGGTCTTCTATAAGAATAGCCAGTGTCTGTAAGATGATTTAACGTAAAAATTAAGTTTGCTTCCCAAGTTAATCATATATAGTCACCCAAAACAACATGGGTGAATTTGATGAAATCTGTGCCTTGATTCCACCCTATAGTTATGTATAATACAACTGTCTTCTGGAGACTCATGGGTTAAAAAAAAAAGGGGGGGGATACAGACAGACATGAAACCTTTTCGTCAAAAACCTTGCAATTCAAATCTTAAAACTAACTACGGGAAAAGATTTGTTTGTTCCAACAGGACAAAATGTCACCAACTTAACGGCTGAGAAAGAAAAGATACAGGTTTGCATTGAGTAGGATGTACCAAAAAGTGGCAACGGAAAGGCTGACCCGTCTGAACATTCAAAGGAAGAAAAGCCTCAGATTGCCATAAACATCGAACCCCTCTGTGGATCCTACATGTAACAACTAGTTATAATGAGTCCTAATGAAACTTACCTTCTAGGTGCCACAAAGGTTCTGATATGAGAGACTTCCTTGCCTTCCCACCCATAGAACAAGGAGAAATATGACAATGATGAGGTCGCTCCCCAACTGTAAATTGGAGACAACTATTGTAGAGGTAATCTCTTATAAAACCGGTAAAACTGCTTTCTTTAATTGACTACTAGACATGGGAACTGTGGAAGGGATTACTCTCTGTTCAGAACCAAATATAATACTAAAGTCCTAGGGCTATGCACTCAGGCAAAATATATTAATACAGGAGCTCTGACATCAGCAATGGATTGTTCTACCAGGTGGATGTTGGCCAGGGGATCCAAGGCCCCACAAAAGGTAAGGGCTCCTTGCCTCTAAGTTGGGATACCTACAGGAGGAGAGGCAATAAGACCCTGCTGCCGAAGACCTGACGTTAACATGGGAGGGATGTATTGAGACCACACATGCAAGTGTACAGATGGCCTCTGGAATGCCAGAGAGTGTTACCAAAGGCCACTAAACCAATAAAGCAAATATGGGTCTCCCTGAGTCAAGCAAGACTCCACCGTCAGCACCAGCTACACCTCACCTGCCTGGAAATACTGTGCAGCAGAGGCAGCCATGTGCCTGTATATCCCAAATCTAATTGGCTATTGGCTCTCCCCTTGGAGAAATAACCCATGGCTGATGCCACAAGCTTACATCCTCTACAGGTTAGGAGATGTTATAAGCCACAGTAAGACCCTGTCATATTTAACAGGGGGGAAAATTGTAATTCATGGATTAACATATCCAAACATGTGTCTATGCTAAAGTAACCTACCATAACTATTAGTGCTGCTTAAATACCTATATATCTAATTGCTTGTTCTTCATTAGTAGGATCGAAAGGTTATTCCTGGACAAACTGTCAGCCCATGAAAGGAAACAGCCAGAATTGACCAGAGTCCAAGTCAACAGCTCCAGAGAGAGTGGACTGTTTTACCTCTCATCCACCTGTGCCCCTTTTCTAAGCCTAGGGAACAACCTGCGGAAGAGGGGGCGTGGTAGAATGTAAGGGCTGCGATTGGGGTGAATGGTGAAACTACAGCAATGTAGTCTGGACACTCATTTGATCAACTTGATTGAACAAACAACCTGTCACCCCCCACTGGATGGTGGGGCTGTAGGTGTTTGGGCACAACAGCCTGCAGATAGGTTTTGCATGAAGGATGCTTGTACTCATGGATTATCACTTATAGCTAAAAATGAAAAAAAAAAAACTGAGAGAAAGATGCAGGACAGTTATGGCAGAATGCATAATCTGGGATGGGGTGGGGGTGGGGGGGAAGGGAAAGGGAAATATGCCTGATCTGAATTGGAAAATGATGTATGAAATGCACAAAGCATCAATAAAAATTAAATTAAAAAAAAAAGAATAGCCAGTGCTCTTAACCACTAAGCCATATCTCCAGCCACCCCTGCCTGAAGTCCAAGTTGTAATCACCTCTAGAGAGTGTGCAGAGTACTTGTGTAGGCATTTTTTGTGTGTGTGTGTGTGTGTGTGTGTAGGCATTTTGTACAAATCCCTTTGCTTCTTTTTTCTTCTAATTCTTTTTTTCCTAATTCTTCAGAGTTGACATTTTCAAATTTTTGTTGTACAGTTTACTACTCTTTAGATTAAATTAATATACAAATCTTAATAAAAGAAGGAATATATCAGGCATATTCTATGAGCCAACAAATACTTATTCTATGTTTATTTTTCCTTTCAGTTCTAGGAGAATAACAATATCAATCAAATGAAAATGTAATTCATTACTTCAAAATTACTATGAGAGATTTTTAAGTGTTTTTACTACAGGAGAACATTTTAAAGTGGGCTTTTACATATGCTAAATATCCTTGATTTAACCATGTGTAGATAACACAATGTGTTATATATCACAACACCTAATAAATACATGAAATTTTACTTATCCACTAAAAGAAGGAAAAGCATAATTCATGCCAGCAGTCATTCAAGTGAATACAAACAGAAACCAGCCAAAATAGTTCCACAATTACCACCAATCACAAACTAAAGTGCAGTCATATGTACCAGAAAACTACAATAGCTTGACACCAAATATAGTCATGACCCTCATCAGCAAGTTCCACATATATAGATCCAAACAACATAGGATTGGGAATATCTTATATTGCATCTGTACTGAACATATACAAACTTTTTCCCATTTTTCCTTAAGTAATATAGCATAGCAACTATTTATATAGCACTTACTCGTTTTAAGAACTACAAGTATCTAAATGCAATTAAAGTATACAGGCAAGTGTGTGTAGGTTATGTGAAAATACAAGCCCATTTTATTTAAGGGACTTCATAGCTTTTGGTATCCATGCACTAATTATAGAACCAATCACTTTGGATACAGACTTGATAACTTTATTCAGTTCAGCCAATGAAAGCAAAAATAAATAAATAAATAAATAAATAAATAAATAAATAATTCTTCTACAAGAACAGCAAAGATTTAAAAAGCAGACATGCACCTTGTCTTCCAGGCTCAGGAAATCTGATTATGTCACTGTCTGCCATCTTGTTCTTATTACCTCCTTCTGAAGAAATTTCAGACCATGGTCATTCTTCACGTATTCCAAAATGTATTGCACAATGTAATTCCCAATCTGTTTATCTTCTAGCATATCAAATTTTTCCTTCATCAACCCCTTACTTTATCTAAACAATACTCCTCAAACTAAACTTATGCTTCCTGGGCTTTCTCTCCCCCACAAAGTAAAACGCCTTTTACAAAGAGCCATCTTAAATCTCATTTGTCTCTATAAAGCCCCTCCTGCCTGCTGAGATGATACATTCACACAATTTATACTTACTGAGTATCTCTGCTGTTTGGGGGCTATGTTCTTTAGACCTAAGTCTTTTAATTGTCAGATAGAAGGTACCAGAGAGAAGCATAGAGAAGACAAGAACAATTTTCCTACTCTAATGTTATTTTTCAAATGATTATGTCTTCCTCAATAGATTCCAAAGTTATAGAGGGCACAAGTCAAGAGATATTTATTATATTTTGAAAGCGAATGCACAGTATATCACACAAATGGAAGAGGGAAACTATAATGACACAACTTTAAAAGACTTTTTCCTAATGAATACTAATAACTTATAACCAGTAAACTTTCTCAATGGAAAAAGGACTCTGATTAGCTGTGAGTTCTGTGACTTGCCTTTCCTTTAAAAATGGCAAGCCAAGAAAACTGGACTCTGATAAGAGGTAGAGTCTCCACCTGATCATCCCTATCAAATACACTTCTGTCCACTAGAAAACAGAAGACGCATTCAGTCCCTGCCTACCAGGACATACATGAATAGAACAGCCTATTCATCCCTGGAAATGTAGCCAATACTTTGTAAATTCATTCCCAATTCAACAATTCTGTACAGGAGTTTCATGTCTATAAGCAGGAAATAGAAAATATTCACTTTTCTACCTTCAAATGCCAGAAGGTATGCATCTCAATTATAAATTATTGCAAGGCCTTTCTGAGGAAGCTAACTTTCCCTTACTCATTCTATAATGCCAGCATTGCCCTGATACTAAAACCAGACAAGGACACAACAAAGAAAGAATTCTACATACCACAATTTTTGATGAACATAGATGTAAAAATTCTCAGCAAAACACTAACAACCCCAATCCAAACACACAGCAAAAAGCTCAAACATGGGGGCAGGCAAGATGGTTCAGGGGCTGAAGATGCTTGCCACATACAAGCATGATAACCAGAGCTCAATCCCCAAGTCCACATTAAGGCAGAAGGAAGAAACTGACTCCATAAAGTTGTCCTCTGGCGTCCACAGAGGCACTGTGGCACACACCACCACCACCACCACCACCACCACCACACCACCACACTGCACCTACATATTACAATAATAAATAAAATAAGAAAATAGAAGATCAAACACCATGATCAAATGGAATGTATTCCAATGACGCAGGGATAGTTCAATATATGCAATCAATAAATGTAATGCCTCATAGCAACAGAATGAAGGACAAAATGATGGGATACCCTGAGAAGGTGCAGAAAAGAATTTGAAGAAATTAAACACTACTTCCTAATAAAAACTTGCAACTTATTAGGTATCTAAAGAACACTCCTCAACTTAATAAAGATTGTACATAACAAACTCACAGTCTGTATTAGTCACTTTCCTGCTGCTGTGATAAACCACCATGACCAAGGGGAACTTATAAAAGGAATAGTTTATTTGAGCTTATGATTGATGGTTCCAGAAAATCAGAGTCCACTGTGGCGGGAGGCATGGTGGCCAGGGCTGGAGCAGAAAGCCGAGGTTCACATCTCGCAATGAGCACAGGAAGTCTGTGGAGAGAAAGACTGGAGACCTCAAGGCTTGTTAAACTCACTAAGCCCACCCCCAATGACATACTTCCTCCAGCATGGCCACACCTTCTAAGACCTTCCAGAACAGTGCCATCAACTGGGGACAAAATATCTGAATACTTAAAGCTTATGAGGAACCCTCTCATTCAAACCACCACGCAGTCAAATCACACTTCTGCAAGGAAAACTGAAGGCATTTCCTCTAAGAGATAGAAAATGCAAGGATGGACTGGAGAGATAGCCTAGCAGTTAAGAGCACCGATGCTCTTGCAGAGGACCCGGGTTTGATCCCCAGTACCCACATGGCGGCTAAGAACCGTCTGTAACTCCAATTCCAGGAGAACTCCAGTTCCAGGGGAATCCGAGACCCTCTTCTGACCTCTGTGGCATTGCACGACACGGGTGCACAGACCTGCATGCAGACAGTACATTCATACACATACAAAGATAAATAATAGGGACTGGAGAGATAGCCTAGCGGTTAAGAGCACCGATGGTCTTGCAGAGGACCCGGGTTTGATCCCCAGTACCCACATGGCGGCTAAGAACCGTCTGTAACTCCAATTCCAGGAGAACTCCAGTTCCAGGGGAATCCGACGCCCTCTTCTGACCTCCGCGGCATTGCACGACACGGGTGCACAGACCTGCATGCAGACAGTACATTCATACACATACAAAGATAAATAATAATAAAAAAAAGATAAATAATAATAAAAAAATTAAAAAAAGAAAATGCAAGGATAACCATTCCATTACTCTTATTTAACAGTTCTGGAAGTATTAACCAAAGCCATAAAGCAAGAGAGGAAGGGAGGAAAGGAGGGAGGGAGGGAAGGAGGGAAGGAGGGAGGGAGGGGACAAATAGGAAGTGAGAAAGCCAGATTATTCCTGTTTACAGACCACATGATTCTACATACAGAAAAGCCTAAAAACTTCATGAAAAGACTGGTGCTGTCTCAGAGACTGCTGAATCGTTGGGATTTCAGCCTACCTAGCAAAACTGGGTCACTGGGAATGGACCTTGAAAGCCATATCTAGCTTCTGATTCTGGCCTGAGTTCTCCATTCCTGATCCACCGCTATGCAAGGAGCTACTATTTTCCACCTCTAATGTTATGGACAGACACACTCCAACTACCATGCTGTCCCTACCCTGATGAACTGTATCCCCTTAAACCATTTGCCAAATTCATTTTTCTTCCTTAAGCTACTTCCAGATGTATTCGTTCCATAAATTCAAGACCACTGACTACAGTGTGAGGCCCTGCCTCAAAACAAACAAACAATAATTATTGGCAATTTATACCCAAGTAGTTAACTTGTTAAAAAAGAAATCAATGAAAGCAATCTCATTTATAAGAGCTATTTAAGTATATCTTAAACATTTTATTAAGAACAAATTCAATCTCCAACACCTAAGAGAAAAAAATACAAATGATTTCTTCACATACATACACATAAAATACTAAAATTCATATGCAGGCAAAAATGTTTTCAAAAAAAAAAAAAAAAGAAGCATCTTGAGCACATAGAATAACCCTGAAGGTAGCACAAGGCCTCATCTCAAGACATGCTACAGGCCTATACCAGCCAAACCAGAATGGTGCTGGCTGCCATAAAACACAGGCATAGACCAATGTGACATAATAGCCAGACCACAGAAGGAGATCCACACAATTATAATCCACAATTCGTCAATAAATGGTAATAGGAAAACAGGTATCTATGTATGGGAGATTGAAAATTCCTACCAAATTAAAAAAAAACAACAACAATCAACTCAAAGTGTATCAAAAACTTAGTAGAAGGCCAGAAACTATGTAGCTAACAATCAGAAGAAAATATAGAAGAAATACCTCAAGTCATAAGGATAGATAATCATATTTCTGTTGTTGTTTGGTTTGGTTTGGTTTTGTAAGATACCCAAAACACAGGCAACTAAAGCAAAATCTGTAAGCTTTTGCACAGCAAAGGAAACTATCTACAAGGTGAAAAGACAAAAAATGGAAGAAAATATTTGCAAATTTTTCAGCTGACAAAGTATCTAGAATATATGACAAACTCAAAAAAGTTAATAAGAAAAACTCTCAAATATAACAATTTTAAAATGGGGAAATGGTCTGAATTTTCTCAAAAGAAAAATGCAAATGGCCAATGAGCACATGGAAAAAACAATATCAATAGCTACGTGGGAAATGCACATTAAAACCACAATAAAATATCATCTCACAACAGTCAGAATGGTTTCTAAAACCAGCAATGCTACCGAGGGTGCAGAGAAATGGGAACCCTTACATGCTGATGATGAGAATGAAAATTAGTGAACAGTATGATGGTTCCTCAAAGACTAAAGATAGATCTACATTACAATACCAGGTTCATACATCTAAGTCTAAATTCAAAAGAAATAAAATCAACATATCAAAAAAGATATCTACATTCTTATGCTTATTTCATCAGTATTCACAATAGCCAATATATGGAACCAATTTGGGTGTACATGCACAGATAAGTAAATAAAAATCTCTATCTATCTATCTATCTCTCTCACACACACACACAAATGAAATATCATTCTGTCATAATAAAGAATAAAATCCTGTCACTGACGGAACTGCAGGACATTTTGTTAAATAAAAATTCCAGATGTTGGGGCTAGGGATGTAGTTCAGTCGGTACAGTGCTTGCCTATCAACCTGGGTTTGAACAATAGTAACATGCAACCCAGGTACAGTGGCACATGCCAGTAATTCCAGTACTTGGAAGGTGAAAGCAGAAGAATCCTTGGGTACATATTTAGTTTGAAACCACCCTGAGCTATACAAGAGGCTGGAGATTAGATGATAGATAGATAGATAGATAGATAGATAGATAGATAGATAGATAGATAGATAGATAGATAGAGATGATGATAGATAGATAGAGATAGATGATAGATAGATAGATAGATGATAGATAGATAGATAGATAGATAGATAGATAGATAGATAGATAGATAGATAGATAGATCACACTTCACTTAACTCTGGAATTTCTCAGTGTAAAAGGAAGTACAATAGTCACTATTTGAGGCCAGGAGAAGAGGGAAAGTGGGATATTTGGTATTAAAATATAGTCAGTGGAAAGAGTAAGTTCTAGAGTTTTTTGTATAGTAGGGTGGCTATTGTTCATAGCCTATTATATATTTATGAAGAACTAGAAAAGAGAACCTCAAGATCACCAAATATCAAGAAATAAAGAAGCCAGATGTGGTGGTGCATGCCTTTAATCCTAGCACTTGGGAGGCAGAGGCAGGCAGATCTTTGTGAGTTCAAGGCCAGTCTAGTCTACAGAGTGAATTCCAGGACAGCCGGGGCTACAGAGAGACCCTTGTCTCAAAAAGACAAAAAAAAAAAAAAAAAAAAAAAAAAAAAAAAACAAGAAAGAAACAAAAGTTGTAATTACTCTGATTTGATCATTGTACATTGTACACATGTATTGAAGACAGTACATTCATACACATAAAAATAAATAAATAAAATAAAATAAATCCTTGAAAAAAAAGAGTTACATAAATAATGATTTTATTAAAATGTTCATGCTTTGGTTCTCAACAAAGAAAATGCAAAAATAATCACCCCCAATTTAGCAGAAGACCACAATTTCCAGTAGATCAATGTTTAAGCCAACTTCCATCTTATTGTCTAACAACCTGCCATTTAGTCTTTGATTCCTGTTTTGTAATTCCTAAGAACATCACCAGGTTTGAATGAAACAGTGTGTGAAAACTCCACAGCCCAGTGCTTGGAACTGAGCAGACACTTGATGACCTCTGTGCTTTCCTAACTCTCCCCTCCATGGCACTTTGCAGAAACAGCTTTCTTAAATTCTGATGCAGTAGCAATTAAGACATATTTCATTATAAATACTCCTTCACACTGTATTTCTTTCCTTTGCACCCCAAGCATGTTTTAATTTTGATCTGTTATTGGGTAGGCTTTAAACTCTATTGCAATATGGTTAAAATACTAAGGTAAGTTCTTTACTGCTAAGTCAGCAAATGGAGTGCTTAAAGCAATACAATCACTCGGAGTAATTCAGCCTTCCTGTTTTCTCTAGTCAAAACTCCAACAGCTCAAAAGATATGTTAGGATGAAAAGCATAATAAAAAATACCCACTTAAAGACATTTCAAGTACGGTTGATGTGCTGCCAAGAGCAGCTCTGAATGGCAGATTTGCAAAGAACGAAAGCATTTGTTTTACTTTTAGAATCTATTAAATTGAGCATTTCGTTTGTAATGCTTAAAGGGATAGATGCTTATGGGGATCACATTACAAGTTCTATTTCCCCCCTCCAAATTCAGACACAAAGAAGAATCTGGCTCCGCTTCTCTCCTTGTCTGGTGGTGAAGCAAATTCTGGTACCACATATGTGCTCAAGGTTACATGTATGCTTAGCGAAGCCATTTATTTATTGTTTCCCTTCTGAAGTGGGACAAAAAATACTCAGCTGCACAGAACTTAGACTCCAAAGAGTTAGGTGAGGAACCCAACAGGTGATCCCAACAAAAGAAAGAGAGAAAGAAGACATGGTCCAGTTCTACCTCAAGGTTTCTTGAAAAGTGCTGGAAAGACCCAGCATCACATTCATCTTTTTCAGGACATCCCATACCTACCTCCCATACAGACATGATTAGCATATTGAAAGGGGAAGTATGGCATATTCTTCAAAGGGCTATTGAGAATAATTTGCATTTGGTTTCTTCCTTTTAATGATTTGTACAAGAGCCACAGACACCCTCAGGTCCCTCACTCTAAAAGCAATGAGAGGTGGGTAATATGCAATCACTTGTACTCGTAACACATCAGTCTCACCCATGTTTGCACAGACCAAAGTAATCCTCTTATTTCATTACGGACAGTGAGAAATCATTCAATTTTCATAATTACCCATCTGAGTCTACTTTAAGCTTTATAATAACCATGTACATATTTGGAATAACTCAAGCTCGAATAGAAAAAATGGGGCCACATTCACAGTACTGGCCTTTCCTCAGCCTTCCCTTAGGAACATGCCACAACCACTCATCAGGTCAATGCCAACTTATCCTGTGAAAATCTCAGCATGAGTCCCTTGCACAGTTAACAGAAGGTCCTAGCAGCTTCAGAGAAATCCATTAGCATCACTTCTATCATTGAGCTGGGGCATGGTCCTTTGTGATGCCAACATCCACACTAACATGCACAGTCTGTATGTAGAAAAGAAAGCATTGTCATTGTTCACATTGTTTCTAGATTCATTACATTTTCTCCAACAGCACACTATATCCTACTTTCATTTTAGACAACTGAACTTTTGCTTCTGTTATGTCAATTTTGGATCTATAGGTCATCCTGGAGCTTTGGTGGCAGTCCTTAAAAGATATAGCCAGATTTCCCAAATGAGCTATTTTTTAAACCGATGAAGCTGATCAAATTACTGAAGCAAAACATGGAAACAAAGACACACAAATGATTTGGCTCCAAAGGCACTGGTTGAAATAAGCAGAGGATTGCATTAAACCATGATCGGATTAAGTGGGAATGACTGTGCCTTACACTAAACTTTTTAATTGGATTCTAGACTCTCTGTTACCTGAAGTGCATGACCTTCTTTATATTCTGGCAGAGTTATCACCCAGCCACCAGTGAGGCTTGGCAGAAGAGAGACATACATTATGTTTCATTTTCCGGCTCCTAGATCCCAGCAGAGAGAGACGATAAGGAGGATTCCGTACTGTGAGGAGCTCACAGACTAAAGCAGTTTACTGGAAAATTAAGCTAAGGCACCCTTGGAAATGAAATAGCTTCATACTAATAAGTACGTTCGTGTTACCTCCATAAAGTCATTCTCCAAAATTCTTTGCTTTTATATAAACTGTCCCTTTGCCTAAAAATCATCTTTCTCCATCATTTTAAAGGTTTCATCCAACACTCTAAGGAGTAGATGGCACCACATGGGAAGGAAGGGCTTAGGCACAAAGTTTATTATTGCATTTTGATTTCAAGAATGGTAACTATGAATGTAACCAGTAGGCAAAATGTAAGACAAAGGCTACAACACACTGAGCAGTCATCATGCTGGTAATAGACGGTGTGATATTTTGAATTAACCCATGAAACAAACTGAAATGGAGCTAAATACAGACCTGCCACCACACTGCATCCGGATTTGCTTCCTTGACCCTATGGGTTACAGTGATTTCTCCTGTTCCTTATTTGTAGTTCATAGACTATTCACTGCCTCTACTGTTCTGGCCAGCATATCCATCAGTTTGTGTCAGGGTGGTGAATGTCAGACCTTCACGGCCAACTCCTAAATTCCCTCTCTTGTACCAACCTTTATTTTCTATCACATCTTACACACCGCCGATGCTCACTTGCTAGTGATTAGAAAGGCAGTTCTTATTGTAGTAATCTTTCGTTTACCTCAAATCCAAACTCTCAAAAATCCAAAACACTATCAGACATTTCTATATAAATATTAAGTAAATGAGTTTGTATGAGACATTTTGAAATTTCCAGATTATAATTAATAATGATGAGTCAGTCTGAAATTCCATGAGATCCCCAATCAAAGAAGCAAATCATATTTTACTGCCTTGATGTTATGCACATTAATGAAATTACCTTATTTTATCAAATTATAATTCAAGGATATATCATACTTAGAAAAGCTAGAGCACTAAACTCATTTCATCTTAAATCATGTTTTTGGAACTACTATAATTAAATGGAAAGAGTTAAGAGAAATAGAGTTTTAAACCCCCAGGGAAATAAATTCTACAATTTAACAATGAATGTATTATGTGCACAAAAGGAAAATAAGAAAATGATGCACAAATTGCTTAAAAATTAATTTTAAAGATTTAGTCTCATGAATAGTGATCTATATAAATTAAAGCAGGTAGTATATTTTTTTTGCTTTTAATTTGGAAAAAAATTTTTTACTTTTAATGATTTAAATTATTTAAATTTTCTTGGTCTTTTTGAGACAGGGTCTCCCTGCAGCTCCAGCTGTTCTGGAACTCATTACGTAGACCAAGCTGGCCTTGAAGTCACAGAGATCCACCTGCCTCTGCCTCTGCCTCCTGAGTGCTGGTTAATTTATTTTTTATTATGTATATGAGGATGGTATATGCATGTGAGGTGCCCAATGAGGTACCCTTGGAAGTCAGAGATGTCAGATCTCCTGGAGCTAGAGTTACAGATGCTTGTCACTAGATATGGGTGCTAGGAACCCAACTCAGGGGTTGAGTTCTTCTGC
This sequence comes from Rhizomys pruinosus, assembly GCA_009823505.1. Taxonomy (NCBI): domain Eukaryota; kingdom Metazoa; phylum Chordata; class Mammalia; order Rodentia; family Spalacidae; genus Rhizomys; species Rhizomys pruinosus. The sequence continues at coordinate 3,684,290 of VZQC01004693.1, read as the reverse complement.
AAGAGCATTATCGTCTCTTAGCTGCTGAGCCATCTCTCTGGCCCCTGCAGACATTTTTAATGACAGCAAATCCCAATAATATAAGTTGAAATAAGTGGACATTCATATCAATGCTGAAAACAGAGTAAACCAATAGTACCATCAAGAGTCTCCTTTAAGATTTATTTTGTTATTTTAATTAAGTGTATGCATCTGTCTGCATATGAGTATGTGCACATGAGTGCAGGTGCCCAGAGAGACCAGAGGCATCAGATTCCCCTGGAGCTGGAGCAGTTGTAAGCTGCCTGATGTGGGTGCTGAGAACAGAACTCAGGTCCTCTAAAAGACCAGCACAGTCTTAACCAATGAGCCATCTTTTAAGCCTCTGTCAAGAATCTTAAAAACGCTCATACTTTAAATTTGGAAATTTAGCCTCTAAGAATATAGAAGATTCCTAAAAAAGAGGGAATAATTTTATGAAAATAATCAAAGTATCAAATATTTACATACAAGGATGTTTATTGGCATAACTTTCTACATTTAATTATAAGTAATAAAATAATGAAAAATAAAGGAATTAACTAAGCTATGGCATATCCATATGATAAAGTATTATACAGTCATTAAATGTTTCAATTCCAATGATATGAAAAATACAATAAACTGAAATTTTTCTCTTTTTAAATTAACAAGTACTATATGCATAGTGAGAGGCAATGAACTAAAATGTGAAGTGCAGACATCTATAAATAGACTAAAATGCCTTTTATGTTTTCATACTTCTCTGAACTATCATATTTTTTTATAATGGGCACAAACGTGGGTGCATATGACTTTCATAATCAGAACAAATGTTTCTTTTAAAAAAACTAATTGAGACAAATTTCAAGTTCTCCCACCTTATACTGAAATACTCCATGACTTCTTTTTATTTCCAAGATTTTCTATTTCTGAATATTAAATACAAAAGAAGAATGTGATGGCTAATCGTGGTGTCAACTTGACACAGCTGAGAAGAGGAATTGCTTCCAATAAACTGGCCTACAGGAATATTTATAGGGCATGTTCATGAGTGCTACTTAATACAGGAGCACCCAGACTATGTAGACAGTGCCACTCCTGGGGAGGTGGTCCTGGGTTGTATGATAAAGCTGGCTGAGCAGGAGCAGAAGGCAGGAGGCAAGCAAGCAGTGTTCCACAGTGGTTTCTGCTTCAGGCTCCTGCCTTGAGTCTTTGCCTTGACTTCCTTCAAAGATAGACAGTAACCTGCAGGCCAAATAAACAGTTTCCTCTTCCAAGTTGCTTTTAATAATTGTGTTTTATCACAGCAACAGAAAGCAAACTAGGACAAGGAAGTACTACTAAATTCAGGTTCAATATCTTAGGCACATCACTTGGATTTTTCACGCTTTCTTGGTGCCTCTACGTTTCAGTTATTTTCTGATCTATTTCCCACCCTGTCTACTATGTGGAATTATCTTTTATGTAGACTGTGTTACTTTGTGTTTCTCTGTTTGGAGAATTAAATTTAAATTATTAGTGTAATTTAGTAAAAGAAAGCCTTTTCATGTGGTTTCTTGTAACAATTTAGGTCCAGGTGAAATACAAATGATATTTAGAGCTGGGGATATAGCTCAGCCATACAGCATAGCTTAGCACTCATGAGCTTCATGACTGGGTGACCCTGGGTTGGATCCCTAGCACAGACAAAAGAAAAAGAAGAAAACAAGGAACACATCATTGTTTAAATGAGCTGAGAGGCTATAGTTCTTGCTATATGGAACTTAAGTTTTTGTTTTGTTTTGTTTTGTGGACAGGGTTTCCCTGTAACCCCAGATAGCCTAGAATTCACTATGTAAATCAGGCTGGCCTGGAGCTCACAGAGATGCTCCTGCTTCTGCCTCATGAGTGTTGGTATTAAAGGCATGTGCCACCAGGTCTGGCTACTAAGTTAATTTTTACAGATGCTCCCAAAATCATTCTGTATTTAGATACTAAAATTTTAAGTATATTTATTTTTCAGGTTCAAGAAGCAAATTCTGTTGGTCTTATAACTTTTCTATTTCTCGTTTCCTTAGAAGAAAATGAGGTTTTGGGTTTTAACAAGGCAGATCAAACAAAATTAAACGCAAAATAAGCTGAAAAAAGGAATGTGCTAAGAACCAACCATCTTTCCTTTCACTTTCTGAACTGCTCATTTATTTTTGCTTGCTTGCTTTGCTTTATTTTATTTTATTTTATTTTATTATTAGGGACATGGTCTTATATAACCCAGGTTGGCCTTAAACTCACTATGTAGTTGAGGAGGAACCTCTGATATCCTTTCTCTACCTACTGAATGCTCATTACAGGCACTCACCACAAGGCCTGGGTTATGTGGTATGGGGAAACAAACCTAAGGTTTTGTGCATGCTAAGCAAGTACTCTGTCAACTAAGCTACATCCCTAGGCCTAAAACTCCAAGCTTAAATATTTTTATTTATTATTTTTATTTTATGTGTATGAGTGTATTGCCTGCATATATGTAAGTGCACCCATGCCATGAAATGTCTGAGGAGGTCAGAGAGGGTGTCAGATTACCCTGAAACTGCAGTTATGGACCATTGTTAGCTTCTATGTGGGTACTGGAAATTGAACCTGGGTCCTCTGAAAGTGTAGCCAGTGCTCTTAACTGCTGAGCCATCTCTCCAGTCCCTGGATTCCAAATTTAACTCACTTCTTGAGGAATTCAAGTATAAAGAAAAAATAGGGCTGGAGAGATGGCTCAGCAGTTAAGAGTGCCAATTGCTCTTGCAGAGGACCCAGGTTCAATTCCCAGCACCCATATGGTGGCTAAGAGCCATCTTTAACTCCAGTTCCAGGGCCTCCACAGCATTGCATGACACGGGTGCACCAACCTACATGCAGACGGTCCACTCATACACATAAAAAATAATAAATAAATAAATAAATAAATAAATAAATAAATAAATAGAAAAAATAGCCAGATGTGGTACCTGCCCATAGCTCCAGTACCAGGGAGGCTGAGTCAGGAGGACAGCAAATTTGAGGTCACCCTGGACTGTGTAGTGAGTCTGAGATAGGTCTATGCTACATCACAAGTTCCTGTCTATAAAAGAGCAGGGAAACAGGTGTGGTGGCACATGCCTTTAATCCCAGCACTCGGGAGACAGAGGCAGGTGGATCTCTGTGTGTTCAAGGCCAGCCTGGTCTACAGAGAGAGCTCCAGGCCAGCTGGGGCTACAGGGAGACCCTGTCTCAAAAATATAAAAAAAAAAGAAACCCTATCTCAAGCCTCCAAAATAAAGGAGGGGGGTGAGGGGGGCTGGAGAGATGGAGTGGGGGATCGGGGGGCTGGAGAGAGGGCTGGAGAGAGGGCTCAGCAGCCAAAACACTGGCTCTTCTTGTAGAGGACCCAGGTTTAATTCCCAGCACCCACATGGCAGCTAACAACTGTCTATAAACTCCAATTCCAGGGGATCTAATGCCCTCCTTTTACCTCCTTGGGCATTGCATGACAATAATGCACCTATATGCAGGGAATATACTTATATACATAAAATAGTTTTTAAAAGAAAGTAACAGTAATATCAATGAAGTTGATAAGGAAATAGAGATTCTGTGAATGAAAACTACTGAGGGAAAAAATGTCCCTCACATTGAGATTTCTCCAAGACTGATTCATACTTCAGTGACAGTGATGTTGGAATGCTCCAAGTCCAAAGCCAAACTGTCTTGGGCCAGGCAGCCCATCGTTAGCTGTCTTAAAAGCCATTTATCATACACCTCTGTGTGTGCCCTAACATCTTTGTGACTATTAGCTAAATCCTTTGGGATGTATAAACAGATCCCTAGCTTCCACCAACCAAAGCACTAAGAATGCCATCAGATAGTATTTGAAGGCTAATAGCTAAGATTTCCCCACTTTACTGTAACCTGCTGTGGTGGTTTGAATGAGTGTCCCCCATAGGCTCTAGGTATTCAGACGTTTGTCTCCAGTTGGTGGCGCTGTTTTCGGAGGTCTTGGGGTGTGTGGCCGTGCTGGAGGAAGTGTGTCACTGGGGGCAGGCTTAGTGAGTTTAACAAGCCTCGTGGTCTCCAGTTGCTCTCTCTCTGCTTCCTGTGCTCTTTGGGAGATGTGACCCCCGGCTTGCTGCTCCAGATCCATCCGCCATGCCTCCCGCCACAATGGACTCTAATTCCCTGGAACCGCCAATCGTAAGCTCAAATAAACTCTTCCTTTTATAAGGTCCTTGGTCATGGTGTTTTATCACAGCAACAGAAAAGTGACTAATACACCTGCTTACCTGAGTTTTCTACTAACATATTTGAAAAGTGACTTCTGATTTTCTTTGTTCTGTTACCATAGAACTTCATGAACTCTTCCCATATTGGAGCATGGAATTTGGAGTAACTAAAATCTATGTTCTCAGGATATAGCCTCTCATATTTGGCTCCAGAATAAACTATTATCCTCTTTGAGGTAAGAGTTGTTTTGTTTTGACTAACAATTCCCATCGCCACCCCTTAAATGTGTATGCTATAGTCTCACAGGAACTGTGTCCTCAGTAAAACTGATTTCTAAACCCTAAAAATATCCTCTGGCAAAGCAAGTAAAATGAGCACATCTATTCTTGAGCTCCAGAGACAAACAAAAAAGAAAACATACCCCCAAGGCCTGTAGTCAAAGTACAATAATCTTTTCACCACATTGGGAAATTTGAGCCATATTAAAAGCCACTGTGTCCCCAAATTTCTCCACTCCACCCTAAACCTCATGTGGGGTGACCCACAAAGCCAAATTTCACGGCACTGTTGGACACTCCATCCTTCTCAGCACAATATAGAAGTGCAGGACTTTCTGTACTTTATAGAAAAATAAAACCCCAGACTTTCTTTGAACTCCCCAGGAAAAGACGGCAGAAATGATGTCATGATGCAATGTGTTAGGATGCACAAATCCTCATTTGTTTAAGTTAAATATTTTAAAACTATGTCTTATAACATTTATCCTTCACTAAACCTCTTCTAGATAGTTAATCATTAATGATTTCTTTACAGTTGCTATGCAAACAGTTCATTCCTACCTATGACATATCAAATCTCGGAGACATGTTCTTTAATTGGATTCATTTATTTCTAATCTCCTTAAGCCCTTACTACTGTAATGCTTGACTAAGTATACATTAAACTTCATTATTTAAATGGATAAAATAAATTTGAGATGTATTTTATGAATATGAATGTTCTACCTCCATCCTAACAATTATGTGCCTCGGGCATTGTTTTAAATTCCTTGATCAAGAAGCTGTGCTTTAAAAAAAAAAAAAAAAAGTTCCAAATGGCTGATAGAAAATCTGTGTCACCTCCTGAAATGCCAAAGTTTTCATTTTGTCATTTGCAGTCAATTTTTACACTACTGCACAGATCACGCCGTTATCAATGGATAGAATAGATCGCTGATGTCTCAAGGTCTTGTGGCTGAAATTAAAATTTACATATTTATTTGGCCTTAGTTAGCCAAAAAGAGACAATAGTGCATTTCTCACCCATTAGGTTTCTTTGATTCGGTTCATTACACTTTCCCTGAATGCAGTGGCTCCCAAGCTTCAACAATCCTCAGAAGTACCTGAACAGTTCCTTAAAACACAACCTGCTGGGCTCTCCACCATTTCTCCTGTGTTTGCAGGTCTAGGACAGAGCCCAGAAATTTGCACCGTAACAGTTCCCAGGTGGTGCTGATGCTTGGAAGAGAGGGCAACTAGAGTAGGTGGGATGAAAGAAATCTAAAGGAAGCAGAAGGTAAACTACAGAGAAGATGGGACACTACTGGCAAAGGAAGGAACACTTCAAAGACAAAAACTCACTGCATAGCAGCCACTGAACTATAAATCCTCCATCCCCTGGCTGTGTTCTTTCTTCCATCTTCTTACTGCTGTGAACCCAAAGCAGTGCAGACTTGTGGGACTCAGTCCTCTTCTAGATTATCACCCAGGCTCTGGTGCTCTTTCTACTCCTCTGCCCTTCAATTCCAAACTGTGGTGACCTTCACTCTCTAGCCAAGACCTTCCCACTCTGCCAGTCTGACACACCCTCAAACTGCTGCAGCTACCTGCAAACTGCCTTTTTGGCACCCAGATTGCTCAGGTTAAAACTTTAGGTCTTCCTGACTCCTCTCACTTTCTCCACTTCAACACTTCTGCAGACTTCATCCTGTCCACCTATGACAAGCACTTAAGAACTGCTTTTGCTATAAAAAAAAATCAACTCCCCACTTCTACCTACAAGGTAACTAACTAAAAGCTGAGTGAAAGTCTAACATCTCTACTTTATTTTGTTTCAAAAAGAGTGGTTAAGAGAAAAGTTCTGGTCGGGAGAATAGAATCTCCTGAGTAGAGACCTAACAATATTCCCGTTGGACTAGATCAATCACCTGGCCAATGGACCACCCCAAGGAAGTAATGTACACCTTAAGCAATGCTACAGAAAAAGACCCAATAATTAATTGGTCCTTTAATAAGACAAAAATCCCTCCCTGACCCTAGTCCAATAACTTACTGAGCTGCAGGGAGATTCAACTTTGTAAGTTTGCCCATTTTTCTAAGTTATTTGGAAAAGTGTGACCTCTCCTTTCTTCTTTCGCTTTTCTAAACATGTTCTCCTTAACACTTTTGGACCTCCTAGATACAGCTTTGCATTGAGTAGGATGTACCAGAAAGTGCCAACTGAAAGGTTGACCCGTCTGAACATTGAAAGGAAGAAAAGCCTCAGATTGCTATCAACATTGAACCCCTCTATGGATCCTACTTGTAACAACTATTTATAATGAGTCCTAATGAAACTTACCTTCTAGGTGCCGCAAAGGTTTTGATATGAGAGACTTTCTTGCCTCTCCCCCCCATAGAACAAGGAGAAATATGATGATGATGAGGTCGCTCTCCAACTGTAATTTGGAGACAACTATTATAGAGGTAATCTCTTATAAAACCGGTAAAACTGCCTTCTTTAATTGACTAATAGACATAAGAACTGTGAAAAGGATTATTCTCTGTTCAGAACCAAATATAATACTAAAGTCCTTAAGCTATGCACTTAAGCAAAATATATTAATACAGGAGCTCTGACATCAGCAATGGATTATTCTACCAGGGAGATGTTGGCCAGGGGATCCAAGGCCCCACAAAAGGTAAAGGCTCCTTGCCTCTAAACTGAGATACCTGCAAGAAGAGAGGAGATAAGGCCCTGCTGCTAAAGACCTGAAGTTAACATGGGAAAGATGTATTGAGACCACACATGCAAGTGTACAGATGGCCTCTGGAATACCAGAGAGTGTTACCAAAGGCCACTAAACCAATAAAGCAAATACGGGTCTCCTTGAGCCAAGAAAGACTCCACCCTCATCAGCAGCTACACCTCACCTGCCTGGAAATACTGTGCAGCAGAGGCAGCCATATGCTTGTATATCCCAAATCTAATTGGCTATTGGCTCTTTCCTTGTAGGAATAACCCATGGCTGATGCCACAAGCTTACATCCTCTACAGGTTAGGAGATGTTATAAGCCACAGTAAGACCCTGTCATATTTAACAGGAAAAAAATGTAATTCATGGATTAACATATCATCCAAACATATGTGTCTATACCAAAGTAACCTACCATAACTATTAGTGCTGTTTAAATACCTATATATCTAATTGCTTGTGCTTCATTAGTAGGGTTGAAAGGTTATTCCTGGACAAACTGTCAGCCCATGAAAGGAAACAGCCAGAATTGACCAGAGTCCAAGACAACAGCTCCAGAGAGAGTGGACTGTTTTGCTTCTCATCCACCTGTGTCCCTTTTCTAAGCCTAGGGAACAATCTGCGGAAGAGGGGGCATGGTAGAATGTAAGGGCTGCGATTGGGGTGAATGGTGAAACTACAGCAATGTAGTCTGGACACTCATTTGATCAACTTGATTGAACATACAACCCCTCACTCCCCACTGGATGGTGGGGCTGTGGGGGTTTGGGCACAACAGCCTGCAAATTGGTTTTACATGAAGGATGTTTGTACTCATGGATTATCACTTATAGCTAAAAACTGAAAAAAAAAATGAGAGAAAGATGCAGGACAGTTATGGCAGAATGCATGATCTGGGATGGGGTGGAGGGAGGGAAGGGAAAGAGAAATATGCCTGAACTGAATTGGAAAATGATGTATGAAATGCACAAAACATCAAAAAAAATGTTAAAAAAAATAAAATCAAAATTAAAAAAATTAAAAATAAATAAATAAATAAAAATAAATAAATTTGTTTATAATAGAAATGCTATTGGCAGGGCTGGAGAGATAGCCCAGTGGTTAAGAGCACTGACTGTTCTTGCAGAAGATCCAGGTTCAAATTCCAGGATGCCCACGTTGGCTAACAATTGTCCATACTTGAATTCAGGGGGATCCATTGCCCTCTTCTGGTCTCTGCAGGCATTGCATGACACAGGTATGCTTACATACATGGTTACACACATTAAATAAATAGTTTAATTTTAAATCCTGTTGAGTCAACTCAGAAGACACACAAACAGAAAAGAGATTATATTGTAAAACGCAATGAAATTTCTCTAAATATCTCCCCATTTTCAATTGACCTAGACAACGGAACACTACCCTGCACTTTGCTTTTTTCTTTTTTTCTTTGGTCTTTTTGAGACAGGGTTTCCCTTTAGTCCCAGCTGGCCTGGAGCTCGCTCTGTAGACCAGGCTAGACTTGAACTCACAGAGATCCACCTTCCTCCGCCTCCCAAATGCTGGGATTAAAAGCATGCACCACTGGGCTGGAGAGATAGCCTAGAGGTTAAGAGCACTGACTGCTCTTGCAGAGGACCTGGGTTCGATCCCCAGCACCCACATGGCGGCTGAGAACCGTCTGTAACTCCAACTCTAGTTCCAGGGGAATCCAACACCCTCTTCTGACCTCCGCGGCATTTGCACGACACGGGTGCACAAACCTGCATGCAGACAGTACATTCATACACATACAAAATAAATAAATAAAATTTAAAAAAAAATTTAAATTAAAAAAAAAAGCATGCACCACCACACCGGGCTTACTATGACTTCTCTGTTAAAAACCTTTAATTTCCTGAGCAGTTACCCCACAGAGGCCCATTATTCAAACACAACACAACACAACTTTGCTTTGACAGTATGATCCCCACAGTGAATCTAAATTTTGTGACTTCCAGCACTGTTAGTCTCCTAATGGTTTAGAAACACTAAAATGAAAAACTTTGGGGGCTGAAGAGATGGCTCAGTGGTTTAGAGCACTGGCTGCTTTGCAGAAGACCAAGGTTTGGCTCCCAGAACCCTATAGCAACCAACAAACATCTGTAACTCCAGTTCCAGAGGATCCAGCGCCTTCTTCTGGCCTCTGCAGGCACTGCATACGCTTACAGACACGCAGGCAAAACATATAACATAAAATAAAAACAGTAAAAATTTTTAAATGAAGAACTTCGGGTCGGATGTCATTACATCTGGTGGGGGGATGCAGGAAAAGTTTGGGCAGTAATTACCAACTAGGTGGGAGTGTTGAGAGCAGTGAATCTTGTGAGCTTTTACCTCAGTCACCAGAAGACCCCAGAAACTCAGACAGTACAATGAATGACCAAAGAGTGGCAAGCCACAACCCACAAGAACACTCAAAACCAAGGATTCTTTGACAGCAGTTTTAGGAGATGGATGAGGTTAGATGAGGATCATACTTTCTAAGAGTACATTCCCAGAGAATGATGCTATTGTTGTTGAAATGTAAAATGTGGCAAGGGACTTGGGTTTAAAAGTACAAACACTGAGAGAATCCCACCTTAATGGGTACCATTATGATATTCAGTTCAATATAATGAGGCTATTTCCAAGATCTGGCCAGAAGCCCATATTAGCACAGCTTTACCGATGTGGATACAACAAATTCTGTTTGAACAAGAAATCCCTGAGAAAGAGAGCCTTTCACAGGCTCTATCCATTTTGAAATAAATAAAAAAAATGTCCTCTGGTAAAGACAGCAGCTCCCATTTCAATCCTGGTAAAATATGAGATGTTCTAAATAAAAAAGATGTTTAATGGCAAAAATCTATCAACTGCTATTTTGTTTAGAAAATCATTACTGCTGCTGATTAACTAGGTAAAAGGGAGAATGAATTGGGTCTGGACTGAGGAGATACATGGCAGCTGACAGGATCCCAGATGCACACAAACTATGAAAGAACTGAGTCACTTGATACATACCTCAGACTGGAGAGTAAACTGTCCATGGACCTTGGCAAAATATCTGCAAGAAGCCATAAATTGCTTCCTAAATAGCAGGTGACATCACATGAAACTACCAACGTTTGTTTTAAATACAAAAGTAACTGCTTCATTTACCTCACCCTAATACATCACCATTTTTAAAAATGTATGCCAGGGGCTGGAGAGATGGCTTTGAGGTTAAGAGCATTTGTTGCTCTTGCAGAGGACTGGGGTTTGGCTCCCAACACCCATATGGCAGCTAACGACCATCCATAATTCCAGTTCCAGAGGATTCGATGCCCTCTTCTGACCTCCAAAGGCATTGCACCACAAGGGTGCTGGGGCTGGAGAGATGGCTCAGCAGTTAAGAGCACTGGCTACTCTTGCAGAAGACCCAGGTTCAAGTCCCAGCCCCCACATGGTGGCTAACAACCATCTACAACTCCAGTTCCAGGGGATCTGACTTCTGAGGGCATTGCACGACACAGTGCACTTATACAAATGTAAGCAATACACTCATATGCAAAAAATAAAAGTAAGAATGAAAAAGAAATTTTAGGAGTGCACAGAGCTTAGAACAGGGATTTCCCAGGACCACCTGAAGCACAGTTCTCTTCACAATAGCGAAGAGCTGGAACCAACCCAATTGCCCCTCAACTGACCAGTAGATAGAGAAAATGTGGTACATCTACACAATGGAGTTCTATGCAGCAGTAAAGAAAGATGACATCATGAGCTTCGCAGGAAAATGGCTGGAGCTAGAAGACATCATGCCGAGTGAAGTAACACAGTTTCAGAAAAACAAAGGATGAATGGTATCCCTCATCTGTGGATGCTAGTGCCAATTATCTAGTTGTAAGTATTTCTTGTGCACCTCATCTGTGGATGCTAGTGCCAATTATCTAGTTGTAAGTATTTCTCGTGCACAGCCCCTTGAGCTATTGTCCAAGTAGTTGGGAGTTATGCATACTGGAAACAACAACAACAACAACAACAACAGAAAGGACTGCATCAAAGAACTGACTGAAACAGTGAACTTCTGCTCAAAACAGTCAACTTTCACATTTTGAGAAAGACTGAGAAAGAGATGAAAAGACGGAGAATTTTGAGAAAGACTGAGAAAGAGATGAAAAGCATGTTTGGCAGAATACATGAGCTCTGGTGGGGTGGGGGGATAGGGTGGGGGACACGGATCTAGATTTGATAATCTTGTACAAAATATATATTAAAAAAAAAGAAAGATGACATCATGAACTTTTCAGGTAAATGGATGGAACTAGAAGATATCATGTTAAGTGAAGTAACACAGTCCCAGAAAACCAAAGGATGAATGTTATCCCTCATCTGTGGATGCTAACACCAATTACCTCGTTGTAAGACAAACTGAGCAAAGTTAATGTTATATTCCTCGTGATCTGAAAACAACTGTGATCTTATATTGTGAATCCCTTAACAGGTTCTAGAACTATCATTTATTTTCAGAATTAGGAATTTTTGGTATATGGATGGAGGGTATGTATGCATATTTTAGCATAATATAAGATCAAAGGAATGAGGAAAAAACTAGTTTGTTATGACATTATGTCTAACCACAGTATTTATTTCATGGGAGTGCTTCTTAGTACTTCTTATACAAGGCTACTTGAGCTTATGTCCAAGCCTTTACTAAAATAGTATAGAGTAGTTAAAAGTATCAGGCTGGGGCTGGAGAGATGGCTGGCCTAGCAGTTAAGAGCACCGACTGCTCTTGCAGAGGACCCGGGTTCGATCCCCAGCACCCACATGGTGGCTGAGAACCATCTGTAACTTCAGTTCCAGGGGAATCTGACACCTTCTTCTGACCTCTGTGGCATTGCACGACACAGGTGCACAAACCTACATGCAGACAGTACATTCATACACAAAAATAAATAAATAAATACATAGATAGATAGATAGATAGATAGATAGATAGATAGATAGAGTATCAGGCTGGTATAACTTAGCCTTCCTGGATGCTTAACGACCTTACTTAATGCCCATACCAATTTGGCGAGAGTCTTAAGGCATAACTTTGTTCCTTGCCCTCAGAGGTCAACTAAGTCCCAGGGGACTATGCATGGGGGTGTTTCTGGAAATATCCTGCAAATGTGAGTCACCAGTCTTCCTGTGTAGGAATGTCTTGGAGATCCACTAATGGGAATTCAGCCAGTGTCCAGTATATGAAGAGGAAAGTCTGCTCATGCTTCAAAAAGGGAAGCCTGGTCTAGCAAGACCTGACTTTGTCCTTGAGTGGATGGAACTGGTGATTGAAAAGCCAAAAGGAGCAAGCCCCCCCCCCAAAAAAAAAACCTGAGTGACTCTTGAGGACCAGATCCTCAACTGACCTTGAGAAAACAAAAGCTTTGGTTAATCTGGGCTAACTGTGTGGCCTTAAACATCCAAAAGGAAATTATAACCAGAAATAAATAAATAGTAAGGCCTGAGAAATTGTACTTCAGGTATAAAACTTGAGCTCTTAGTAAAAAGACAAAAAGTAAAAAATAAAAGCAAAAATAAAAAAATAAAAAAGAGCACAGTTGTTTTGCCTGTCTTACTGGCAAGTGCAGCTACCCTGTGGCTGCCACTGCTTTTGCCATCCTTCAAAGACATGAGACACAGCTTTTCAACCTTCCAATATAGACTGAAGATTCATGTCTCTCCAAGAATCCTCCAAACCTTCAATGCCAGATGAGGACTGCTGAGACATCCAACTTGTGGACTGAGCTACCACTGGGATTTCTACCTCTTCAGAATATAGACTGTCATTGTTGGACTACCCAGGCTGCGTCATGGAGACCAGTACAGGAAGATCGAGACAGGACGAGGTGCTTACTGGACCTCATTTGGTGACCACGGGAAGGGAAAACCCCAGTGTGGAACACAAGGGCAGAACTGATGGTGATTTGGGCTTGCCAAGAAGGAGACTTCAAACATGACATCTTTTAACCTAATTTAAAAAGTATCATAAGCTGAAGATGCTAAAACCTATGATATATGTGGCATGCATATGTGCATATTTTGGAAGTGATACATATTGGAAGGAGCGACAACAACAACAGAAAGACTGCATCAAAGAACTGACTGAAATGGTGAACTTCTGCTCAAAACAGTAAACTTCTGCATAGAGAATTTTGAGAGAGCCTGAGACAAAGATGAAAAACATGTTTGGCAGAATGTATGAGCTCTGGTGGGGTGGGGATGCAGGGAGGCGGGCCAGGGTCTAGATTCGATTTGTAATGTAATTTTGTATGAAATGCACAGAGCTTCAATAAAACATTGGCTTTGAAAAAAAACTGAAAAAAAAAAAAGACAGGGGTGCACTTACCTACATGCAGGCAATACACTCATACACATAAAATAAAAATAATAAATAAAATATGCCCTCTTTTAAAAAGAGCATGCCAAAACATGGCATCTCATGGAAACCAGGATCCTAGTATGCCTGCTTATTCCACCAGCTATAGTGCATTGATTAAGTCACTGGGTCTTGCTGAGCCCCTTGCACAAAGCAGCACCTCTTCCAGCAGGAGTCCATCCTTTTCCTCCATCTTTCCTAGTCACAGTATTTAACAGAGCAACTCTCAGAGACAGCAGCAGTGCTTGGGAAAACAATCTTAAAATGAAAATAATTTTTAAAATATTATAAAACTTGAAATAATTAACATTCTAAATATAATAATAAATAGATATAAAAAGATATAAAAATAAATATAAAAAGAAAATTTTGACTCTAGAGTGATTCTCAATATGAAAATTCACTGAGATTAATAATCCTATCAGGTGATCACCAAGTCTCAGAACACTGAGAAATTCCACTCAAAGCAGAAGAAAAAAATCAACCGAACATCACTCCAGCAGGACAAACCAGCTCAGGAACATCTGCTTTCCGGCCTCAAAATAACTTACACAAGGACCACAATGCCTCTACAAGAATTAGAGTTGAACTCCTTAGCTTGTAGCCAGGTTCTATATTGAAATTACGAATTCTTTCATCGCACATTGCAATTATGCATTCCTTCATCAAACACACACACACACACACACACACACACACACACACACACACATACACACATGGGGCGGGGGGAGCACACCTCCAAATAGGCTCAACTTTTGGCACTTCCTCCCCACTACCTGGTCAAAAAATACTCTGACATCCCTGTCAGCTCATTCACCAGAAGTCACCTATGCAATGCTAAGGCACTTTGGACTCTCTTCTATTTGCAGATGAAAGCAATTCTCTTGAGCCAAGCATCCCAGTCATCAAGAAACCTGCAGGGAAGTCAGGCTAGAACACAGCTTGCATTTATGCTTCTTCCCTCACACCCCCAAAGCCCTTGTGACTCATATTGATGTCCCTCAAACTTGGCATGGCAGCTGTCATGTAATAGGTGCTCAGTAACTTTTATAAATGCTTAAAGATTTACTGGTCCTAAACAACCAAAGAAAGATCGAACAGTGCCTTCTAGACACATTAAAATGACTGCTGACTTATTATTCTTTGGCAAACTCATGCTTTCCTAAAACTAAGATTTTCCTTCTTTCAAAGTCCAAAGACTCACATACATTTGTATTGGGCATTCTAAAAAAATACATTTTATAGAAGACAGGCAGAAGGATGGGGTAGGGACAGAAGACTCCCTCCTTCTGCCTCTCTTCTCTAGACAGCCTGGGACTTTGGACTGTATTCAGTGTGGCTGCTCCAACCTGGGTGAGGAAGGCAGAGCTAACCAGACTCACTGTGATAGGGTCACAATGAGATCCCAAGGTGCCTCCATAAAGGAAAGCAAAGATGGGAACCTCTACTCTCTGGCAGGTACAGGAAAGGTTCTCTAATTGCATGGGAAGGGACCCCATGAGTTCCCTCACTGGTCCTTAGAACTCAACCCCTGAAGGGAGACTGCACATGTTTCAGACTATAGCTGTTTCTTCCACAGACTCTTAGCATCTCTAAGGGATCTGCTTTCTTATTTCTGAAAAAGACCAAATCTAACTGGTATAAGCAGCATTGTGGGGACCCTTATGTATGGCTCTGTCCCTGTGACTCAAAAGAAGTTTGTCAGGTGAATTCAGGTGAATGACATTATGTATGTGAGTGTGCATGTGTGGGTGGGATGTCTCTATAGATTGTAAGAAGCCAGAGAAACTCAAAAAATACATTTTATTTCACTACAATAAGTATCCTACTAACTGACATTTAATCCATGTTGATTTGTGTTGGGCTCAGTACCAAGGCCTTCATACATTATCTCATTTAATTCAGAATGACTCTATGAGACAAACTGCCCACATTTTACATATGAAAAATACAGGGAGATCTCCCAAGACCACCTGAAGCGCAGATTTAACACAATCCCAATTAAAATCCCCAATAGTTTCTTCACAGGCTTGGGGAAAAAAAAGTCCTTAAATTCATTTGGAAAAACAAAAGACCTGGAATAGCCAAAACAACCCTGAGTGAAAAGAGCAACATGGGGGGGAACTCTATACCAGACTTCAAACTATACTACAGGGCTATAGTCATAAAAACAGCCTGGTACTGGCACAAAAACAGACCTGTTGATCAATGGAACAAAACCGAAGATCCAAACTTGAGCACATACAATTTCAGCCATCTCATATTTGACAAGGGGGCCAAGAAGACACAATGGAAAAAAGACAGCATCTTCAGCAAGTGATGTTGGCAAAACTGGATCGCCACTTGTAGAAGAATGAAATTAAACCCCTACCTCTTGCCCTGTACAAAAGTCAACTCCAGATGGATTAAAGACCTCAACGTGAAACCCCAAACTCTGAAGACGATAGAAGAAAAAGTTGGCAGCAAACTACAAGACACGGGCGTAGGAAAAGACTTCCTAAATCAGATAGCAGCTGCACAAGAATTAAGGTCGACAATTGACAACGGGACCTCATTAAACTCAAAAGCTTCTGTACATCAAAAGAAACAACCAAGGAAGTGAAGAGAAATCCCACAGTGTGGGAGGAAACCTTCACTGCAGATACATCTGACAAAGCATTGATTTCCAGAATAGAAAAACTACTCAAAAAACAAAGAAGAATGAAAACAAATAAGTCACTCAATAGATGGAGCAAAGACCTGAACAGAGACTTCACAAGTGAGGAATTAGAGGCTGAGAAACACCTTAAGAAGTGTTCAACATCACTAACCATTAAGGAAATGTAAATCAAAACCACTTTCAGATATCATCTTACACCAATAAGACTGGCTAGGATCAAGAAAATAAATGATACCAAGTGCTGGAGATGCTGTGGGGAAAGGGAAACACTCATCCACTGCTGGTGGGAATGTAAACTCTTACAGCCACTATGGAAAGCAGTGTGGAGAACCCTTGGAAGACTTGTAATGAACTTGCCACCTGACCCAGCCATACCACTCCTAGGCATGTACCCTCAAGACTCACCCCACCACAGCAGAGATACATGCACGGTCATGTTTATTTCAGCTCTCTTCACAATAGCAAAGAGCTGGAATAAAGTGCCCCTCAACTGATGAGTGGATAGAGAAAATGTGGTACATCTACACAATGGAGTTCTATGCAGCAGTAAAGAAAGATGACATCATGAACTTTGCAGGAAAATGACTGGAGCTAGAAGACATCATGCTGAGTGAAGTAACACAGTCCCAAAAAAACAAACAACGAATGGTATCCCTCATCTGTGGATGGTAGTGCCAATTACCTAGTTGTAAGTATTTCTTGTGCACGGCCCCTTGAGCTTTTGTCCAAGCAGTTGGGAGTGATGCATATTGAAAACAACAACAACAACAACAACAGAAAGGACTGCATCAAAGAACTGACTGAAACAGTGAACTTCTGCTCAAAACAGTCAATTTCCACATAGAGAATATTGAGAAAGACTGAGAAAGAGATGAAAAGCATGCTTGGCAGAATACATGAGCTCTGGTGGGGTGGGGGAATAGGGTGGGGGACACGGGTCTAGATTTGATAATCTTGTATAAAATATACATAAAAAGATAAAAAAACAAAAATATAATTAAAAAAATAATTTAAAACAAAAAGAAAAATACAGACAGGAATTATGCAACTTGTGCACAGTCACAGAGCTAGTGAATGGCAGCACTGGAATAATCAACAGAGTCCTGACTGCTATGCTGTGTTGTATGATAGCATGTGGTGATATCACAATGTATAGCACATTTTTCAAATACCTTTCAATGAATTTCCAGTGTTTGAAGCATTCAGCTAAGAACCCTAAAGGTTAGATTGCATCCCATTCTCATAGCAACAAAGGCAAATGAAGACTTCTGGTCCTGTACACCAGAACAGGTCACATCTGGACATTGCATTTCCCTGTCCTACAGTCTGTTCATTGTTATCCTAATATATACCTCACACTTTTTTGAAAATAAATTTTAACACAAAGTCATTATACATTGTAGTGCTATACTTTCTTTTCAATAATATTTGCATTTAATTTAAAACACATATATCCCTTATAAGATATACATAGGTGCAAAAAATTTTATTAAGGTTTGGTGAACATATTGAAGGTATATCAATAATAATTTGGAAAAAGCAAGAACCTTGAGATAAATAGCTTCTGATTGCAATAAATAATACTCTGTTCTGCCAGAACAGTTCCGATGGAAGAAGGAAAGAAATGCTCACTTCAAGAAGGAACAGCAAGCAGTTTGCATCTGATCTGGAGTGATACTAGCTATGTTGCAAGAAGTGCTTACTGAGAGCAAAGTCACGCTGCAAATAGCCAGGAGTCATCAGCCCAAGTCAGAAGATCTGTTTCCAACCCTTAAAACCTCATCCTTTTCCCAGTAGTTCTACTCTCACTTTCAGCTCCCTTGAACCCTCTGCCCTCACCAAGCAGTGCAAATATACCTAGCATTATTTCAAACTGGACTAACTTCACTTCTCAAATATGTAAGTGGATCTCTTCTATTTTGATAAGTCATCTACAAACTACTTGAGCAAGCCAAGATTTCTGCTTCCCAGGTAGCCACACCTAGCCCATGCAGAACAATGAGGACAAAAGATCCACTGAACACCATCACAAAGCCCAGTGTTTCCTCTTGTGTTCACTTTAAATTATAGTTACTAACATCAGGAAGGTTGTCAAGGCACTTTTTCCAACTGAAGTACAGACTGGTTAAAGTTTAATTCGGTCGAAACTTCTTTTTCCCTAGGAAAGCAACCTTTGTTAAGTACTTCAACCATCCTGGCATAAGGAAGGCACTTAGTAAATTCTGACTGACTTCCCTCAAAACAGAAGTCTCCGCTGCCTTTAGAGAATTCAGTGGCAGCAGCAACGGACAGGATGACCCTGAGCCAGCTGCAGTCTGACCACATGCAACAAAGGGGGAAGCCCAAATAACTACGAAGTGACTGCACCCCAAAACAGAGCACCATCCTTGAAAGGTAAAGTTAAGGGATTGAGTGGGAAAGGAAAATAAATCCCCAAATTTGTGGATTTAAAAAACTAGAAATTCAGCTGGGCGTGGTGGCGCACACCTTTGATCCTAGCACTTGGGAGGCAGAGGCAGGCAGATCTTTGTGAGTTCAAGGCAAGCCTGGTCTACAGAGTGAGTTCCAGAACAGCTGGGGCTAAAGGGAAATCCTGTCTCAAAAAAAAAAAACAAACAAACAAACAAAAAACACCTAGAAATTCAAGTAAAAGAGGAAATTATTCGTGGTTTGTTTTTTGTTTTTTCAAAATATTTTAGTTGACATCACATAATTGGCAAGAGCTATAACAATGGCTGAGATATTTTGTTCTGTTTTGTGATATCGACCTACCTCATCTCTTATAATCCATCATAAATCTGAAGAGGTTGGTACAAACGCTTCTGTCTTACAGATGGGAAAACAGAGAGTCAAAGAGGCACTGACCATCAAGATTTCTCTGCTGTTATGATAGAATCTTGATTTTAACCCAGGCTCGTGATTTCCCATCATTATTCTAAACGTCTTCATGAACACAAAATTTCCCCGCCATATCACTTCCTGTAAACATCATAGACAGTAACAGACGGTCCATAGCCAGAGAGAACCCAAACACTGTCAGCCCCCTACAAGTTCCCTCTCACCTCTCTCAGCACTGCCATCACCATGAACAGTCCCTCTCATCTCCAGCTCCTTGGACCTTGAAATGCCTAAGGCATAAGAAAAGGAGGACCATCTCCTTCAAGAGAGGCAGAGTATCAGGTTCTCCATTAAAGTACTCATCAAGAATTTCACATTCCATTTAAACTCTAACCAATCTTTGTTTGCATAATAGTTTAAGTAGAAACACAGCACTTTAACCAAGTGAAGTTTTTATCGCCCCTTGCTCATCTGGAAAGAGATCATACATCATAAGCCAATAGAAGCAGAGAACAGAGAAAAACATGAGATTTAAAAAAAATCTAACACCTTCTTCTGAGCTCTGTCGGCATTGCACATTACATATATGTAGGCAATATATTCATATACATAAAATAAAGTTAATGAATAATATATTTAAAAGAAAAGAAAAGCAGCAGGCTTTTAATAAATTACTAGGATATGCACAATGTCCTGTACACTTATTTTTGTTTTGTTTTTCATTTTTCCAGTAATAGGGATTGAACCTAGGGCTTCAGGCATACTAGACAAAGGCTCTACTACTAAGCTGTGTTTTATTTCATGACAGAGTCTCACTAAATTACCAGAGCTGTACTTAAACCCACTCTGTAGCACAGATAGACCTTGCACTTGTGATGCTTATGCTGCCAAACCTGCTTAGGTTACTGTAATTGCAGGTCTACATCCCCAGGCCCAGCTCTGGACTCAGAGCTTATATTAAATATAACAACTTTCCAGCACTGAATAGATTGTGAAGAAACAAAAGCATGCTTTCCTACATTTGAAGTAAAGCTTCTTTTGAACTTCCTCCACTCACTCACAATATCATGCATGTCTCAGTTTCCAAATAAGCAATGATCCCTGTTTTCTATTATGTGACTCAAAGACCAGAACACTTTTCCATCAACAAGCAGACTAAAAGAAAGCTAGCAAACAGTGGTAGGCTCCTTGCCTAACTTACCAAGTGATCACCACCCAGAAAGGAAGGGGAGGGTTGTGTGAGTCAGTATGTTCACAGCAGTAGTGGAGGAATAGAGTGGAAGTCAGAAGGAGGCAGGCAAGCGGCAGTAATGGCATGGCAACCCGGAGAATGCTGGGAAGTCTCAACTCTTGAGTAGAACCACCAGGAAACAATTGCTACCATTGAATTATCTACACTTTTCCCAACTATGGAAAGGGACAATACACACACAAACACACACACACACACACACACACACACACACACACACTCACCATCTGGAAATAACTCACTGCCACAAGAGGTAATTTGTGTCAAATATGATAACTTGTTTACCAATTTACTAACATGTAGTTTAATACTTTGGTTTCACAAAAACATAAAATGTTAAATCTAGTTTCAAGAATGAAATAATGAGTAATAATAATGTAACGTTAATCTAGAGACAAGATATAAGTAAAAAACCTTAAACATTTGTAGCCTACATTATTAGTACAATAATATTAAAAATATCCTTAATAAGGCTTTAGGAGGAAATTGTATATTGTTAATTATCATCGATAGCTCAAGAGAAGTGGGACCATAGGAAATAGGAATTATCAAGGGAGAAATTAGAAAAATTTGGATCTTAAAAAAAAAAAAAAGCTGGGAGTGGTGGCACACGCCTTTAATCCTAGCACTTGGGCGGCAGAGGCAGGTGGATCTTTGTGAGTTCAAGGCCAGCCTGGTCTACAGAGTGAGTTCCAGGACAGCTGGGGCTACAGGGAGACCCTGTCTCAAAAAGACCAAAAAACAAAAAAAAATTCGGATCTTTTAAATGGGGAGAGAGCAGAGGGAGGGTTAGGCAAGAAGATATAAGTAATACCTAGTTAGTATTAAAAAAAAAAAAAAAAAGACGGGGGGGCTGGAGAGAAGGCTCAGTGGTTAAGAGCACTGACTGTTCTTGGAGAGGACCCTGGTTCGATTCCCAGCACCCACATGGCGGCTAAGAACTGTCTTTAACTCCAGTTCCAGGGGAATCCAATGCCCTCTTCTGACCCCTGAGGCATTGCACAACATGGGTGCACCAACCTATATGCAGACAGTACACTTATACACATAAAAAAATAAAATAAAAATTTTAAAAATAGCAACAAAAAAAAAACCCAGAGGAATCATAGTAGTCTAACAGCTTACTGACAAATTGCACATACAATAGCTCTAAATGAGTTTTTGTGTATAGCTAAAGGCTACATAATAAGAAGTAGTGACAGACAGGAGAAACCTTCCTTTGAGCTGTTGGCCAAGGTAATCCAAGAGACTCAAAATTACACACACTATTGCCATAGCCCTTGATTCCCTCCAAGAACATCAAGGTAAGATGCTATTGCTGAAGGCAGGACATACTTTGCATGAGACTTGAAGCAATGGAGATAGAGCTGACCTGGAAACCACCTGAAGTCTAGCTATCATAGCTTTGGACAGCACTATAAAAGCTATTAAGGGAAAATGTCAATTGATGGTTCAACCTCAGCTTTAAGGCCTGTATTAGTCACTTTTCTGTTGCTGTGATAAAGCACCATGACCAAGGAACTTATAAAAGGAAGAGTTTATTTGAGCTTACGATTGGCGGT
The DNA here is from genome assembly GCA_009823505.1 of Rhizomys pruinosus. NCBI lineage: Eukaryota > Metazoa > Chordata > Mammalia > Rodentia > Spalacidae > Rhizomys > Rhizomys pruinosus. The sequence continues at coordinate 3,662,354 of VZQC01004693.1, read as the reverse complement.
TCTAGGGAATTAGTCCATTGTGGTGGGAGGCGTGGCGGCTGGATCTGGAGCAGCAAACCGAGGGTCACATCTCGCAATGAGCACAGGAAGCAGAGAGAGGGCGACTGTAGACCACGAGGCTTGTTAAAACTCACTAAGCCTGCCCCCAGTGACACACTTCCCCCAGCATAGCCACACCTTCTAAGACCTCCAAAAACAGCGCCACCAACTGGAGACAAATGTCTGAATACCTAGAGCCTATGGGGGACACACATTCAAACCACCACAAGGCCCAATAACCACAATGACAGGCACAATAACTTATACTGCTGCCATAGTGGGACTTTTATCTTCAGGGGTAATCAACAGCTCCCTAATTGGACTTTAAGCCCACTCAATGGGAGGGATCTCATGTGTAAACATGGCCAAATACACATAGCTGGAGAGGTCATAGATCTTAGAGAAAATCCCAAGGCTGTCACATCCCTAAACAACTGTAATTTCTTACTATGTGCAAAATATGGATCCATATATTTACAATTATCCCAGTCACCACTCATCAAAGAAGCTTCTTTGTCAACAGAGATTATTACAGAGTTGCACAAATGGTCATACACAGATATTATCTGTGAATTTCCCATGCCTAAATGGCACATCTACAATGCAACCTCTACACTGAAGCCTCAAGAAACGTAGAACAAGAGGTGAAGAGACCACTAATAAATCTCTCAGTTTTCATCAATTAAGCTCCTTCATGCAACAGAGGGACAGGATCAAAAAAGGTCACAAATGGCCAAAGCACAGAAAATAAGTGTCTGCAGAGTGTGGGGCCTTGGCAAGGACTCCTATATTAAACTCCACCCACTCAGGGCTCAGGGAACATTGCAGAAGAAATGATGGAAAGATTGTAAGAGCCAGGGAGGAGGTCCATGACCAAATGGAAATAGAGTCCTACAGGCTCCTGGGACCCTGCTCATATGAACCTGTAGCAATGGTGTCAGCATGCACAACACCATGCAAAAATCAAGCAGACTTACAAAATCAGCACAGAACTGTGGAAATGGGTAGCATACCCAGCCTTAGTAGAAGTATTAGCAGCTGATGATTACCACTGGGTGAAGAAAAGCTTATCTTCTTAAGGGGAGTGACTCTGGATGAGCTGACTAGGCCCCAGTAGATGAACTTGCACTGAAAGATGTCTGGGGACATTAACCTGACACTATGAGCCTTACAACAGATGACAGAATGTACAAATTCCAGCAGGGGTGCTGTGAGAGGGTGCCAATGGGGATCAAGAGGGGTATAGAGATTATTGTGATGTTCTGTGTGAAATACAAAAATCCAATAAAATAACAATAATAAAGATTTATCAAAAAAGATATTATCACCATACGTGAAGCAACAAAATATTAATATCTGAACACACAGTTGTGGAGGAGCAATACAAGTTTTTAATCTTCCTCATGAATTCACATCAAAGTCCATTTCAACACTGGATGGGCTCACTACTACAGGCTTCATTCATTTAAACCCAACTCTCTCTCTCTAACCTTTTCTTCCTTCAAACTACTTCAGCTCTCACCCTCAAAGAGAGAAGGGCAGGATGCTGTAGTTGGCACAGAGCCTTTAATTCTGGCTTCAGGAGTAGCGAAGAATGATGACAGATTAGTCTAGAAGTATAAATTTATTATTAGATAGGAGGAATAAATTCTCAAGTTCAGTTAACATAAGGTAGACACAGATAACAATAATCTGTATTTCAAAAAAAAATCTATGAAAGGATTTTTAATGGCCTCATCACAAAGAAATAGTAAATTTTTGAGCTGATAGACATGCATCAAATATGATCACATAGAATGTATATGCATGAAGATATAAGCCATAAATATATACAATTACATGTCAATTATAAGAATAAGAAGTATCCTGACTCCACCACTTACTTAGCATTTGTGAGCTTCAGTTTCCTCACCTTGAAACTGAGAAGTGGGATCTCTGACCCAACCACTATGCAAAGCTGTCAAAAAACAAATCAAGTAACTAAGGTAACAACACCTTGAAAGAAATATGTAACAAATTTACTCAGAACACTATAAATGTTATAGTAGCTAAGTACTCAAATACTATGTAAGGATGTAATGCCATGATACACAGAGCTTCTTTGAAATTACTTTTTAGGAAAAAACATACATTAAAAATGGACTACATATCCGTAGAGAGGGATATAAAACAAATATGGCAAATGTTAAAATAGTGTACTTTCCTTCAACATCTATGTTTTTAGAAAACTGTTAAGATATTTCAAAACACTGTTAAACTTAATTTGTTTATCCTTAAAGTGGAAGAATGTGTCCTAATTTTAAAATATACAAAGTCTGTAAACATAAAGAAAACCAAATTTTCCTTGAAATTATTTTTTGTAGTTTATTGGATGCTCCACATTTTCAATTTTCTTCACATTTGGTATGGCTTAACATCTGAATTGACTATAAATAATAACTACTGCCAAATAAATTGAAGTACATACAAATTCCAGAAAATCACTCAGGACTTCACACAATGCACTTTCCTTTTGTATACCACACTCTTGGGACATCCCACCCCCCCCCACCAGCCCTGCACCCACTGTAACTAGTCACTCTCTCTATTTATCTATCCTCCTAAAACTAAGAGCAGGGCTTCTCACATGTATCACTCAGTTCAAAGCCTGTGAGCACTCACAAGAGACAAGAATTTTTGTATAGAAGAGAAATCATTCAGAATATGCATGTCTTATAAAAATCATAAACTACTCAAAATTTTCTTTTACTGTGGAGATGGTGTTACAGAAACACTGTAGACATTTCATTGAACTTCAAAGACCAAAGAATCTAGAGAATTTTTATATTTAAAGTATCTTCTCACTCTTCTCTCCAGATCTGCAAAGTACACAGTGGTCACAGAGAGCCAGTAAAGCATCAGGTATTCACCATCTGCCCCTTATATCATCCAATTTTCCTATGTGTACTATTCCACCTGCAGTAACTACAGCAAGGTTAGTGAATGCTTCTATTCATTGACACCTTGATAATAATGCCTAATTTTTATAGGTATATTTTGGCTTCAACAATACATTTGCCACCAGAAAATTAGAAAAATGACCTTCTCTTGAATGCAGCTTCCCCCAAACTATCACTCTCTCATCTCATTTGATCAATAATTATTTTTAAATCTCCTCTATTTTCATTACAGGGAAAAACACTTCAAATATATTATTAAAATGTTTATATTTGGAAAACATCTGCCATGTCAAATTATTTGGGGGCTTACAGTCTCTAAGTACACTGTTTGAGGCAGTGTGTTTGGAAAGGGTTCACTTATCATTCTCCAGTTGCATGGAGAAGTAGCTCTAAAAACAAATGTATCTGGTAATTCACTACTACCATAGAGAATCAATAGCCACCTATTTAATTTGCTAAGACAATGTAAATTAGTAACTTCCAGCCAGATGTGTGATATACACATCAAACAAACTGCAACCTGTTCATTATGAAAATCCTGTCAACATACACTGAGCCATTTGATGACATTTGGTCTAAGGCAGTTCCCACATTTGCAGCTATAAAAATTATTCTAAGAATTTTTATACAAGGAATTGGAGCTGAGACCCATAAAAAGGGTAATCAACTTCAGCCTTCATCTCGTACGCTTGTGTATACATGCTTCTGTGTGTTTATTTCTATCTTCAGTTTGAGGTACAAAATGTTCACAAAATGTGTGCCATGCTGTTTTTCCTTCTATAAATCATGTATTTACTCTCTTTATATCCTTTTTAATCTGATGTAAAGTTCATAGTCTAATTCTACAGCTCTCAAGAAGTGTGTAAAGAATGACACAGACAACAGAGAGGGGGGAAAAAAGAACACTAACCCACTGGAAAACAAAACAGAATATTTCAAAATGACTCCAAACATAAATTAAGCTTACCCATTGGGAGGTCTAACTTGCATTCAGATCATTTGTAGGGGTCTGTGTGACTATATACCCTGCTGTTTGATAAAGAATGATTGCTAACCACAGGCACCACCAGAGAATGGAGGGTATGTATAATGCTTATGATGTCTCAGACATACAAAGCACCTTCTTAAAGAATGTTCATTTCCTTTCCATGGTAAGGAGGGTATGTATAATGCTTATGATGTCTCAGACATACAAAGCACCTTCTTAAAGAATGTTCATTTCCTTTCCATGGTAAGCAGACATAATTTTTCACCCTTTAATACTTCTGCTTCCCAAAATGTTTCCTTTATGAATTATGCTTTGGCATTTTGTAATGTTTCTTTAACATAAAAAAACTCTGTCCATAAAATACATTGGTTTGTTTCATGATACCCAAATAATGATATGCTTTTACTCTGTATTAAATACACTATCTTCTCACTATTACAAAAAAAGCGAATACTTTAACACAGTATGCTAAAATGAGAACAAATAAAACATTCTTAATCTAGCTATTACTTTAAATATCATCTTTACCAATTCTTACCAAAAAATTCGATTTTCTTACTAAACAACACAAAGAGCAAATAGCCCTGCTGATAAGCATATTTCTAGCTGCCACGTTTCTTATTTGACAATTTAAAGCAGTGTAGAATAAATCCAATCCTCGTCAAGTATATTACAACCTATTCCAAAGAGCATCCTTTAACCAACTTCCTAAAATCAAAAAAGCATTTCTGCTGTAGTATCTAATGGGTCAACACTTCCAAAGTAAAGAATTTCTACGGTCCTCTAAAACCACAAGAATGTCAACCTCTTCAACAAACAAACCAAAAAACTCCCACACAAACGATTTCTTTAGAAAGACTTCTGCCCTGCGCAGTTTGGCTTTCACAAACACTGTACATACTGCTTTCTTCAGCAGGTGCATACTAGACCACGTGACCGGCTGCGGTGGAGCGGGAGTACCAACACTCAGAAACGATTATGGTTTCTAGAAAGAACAAGGTTCAAATGCCGCCAGTGCAGCCACCCAGACTGCCCCGCTAGCAGGTGACATGGGAGGGGAGGCGTTGGGGGAGGGGGGGCGCCTTGCCCAAGGAAGAGGTCACGCGACGCGCACGGGCCGGAGCCCACAAATGCTTGCGGATCTAATTCGGTGCCTTAGCTTTCTAGGGATTAAAAGACCCTCCTGGTCACTTAGGCCTCTTTTGTAGTTCAAGGAAAGAAACACTCTCAGAACTCCAACTTTGATTCTTTGATTGGAGACTGTTTAAAATTAAGAACTTCAAACCCCAGATCTGAAAAAGTAAAACAGATGTCTGGTTTGTTAACGGTAAATGGCTCCGTAAGGCGGATGTCTCTCTCTCTCTCTCTCTCTCTCTCTCTCTCTCTCTCTCTCTCTCTCTCTCTCTCTCTCTCGGTGTTTCTGTCTGTCTGTCTCTCTCCTTTCTTCCGCATTAACTTTTATTTAAAGCAAACTTCGCTTAAAAAGCAAATCTGGACTGTATTGGAAAACTCCTAAATCTTTTCCTAGAAAATATTGATGGGAGCCTTGTTAGAAAGATGAAAGTCCTTGACCTGCCTCTTTCGTCAAACTGCTTCTCCTGGGCGCTGCGCACCACCAGGAGACTAGAGCCCACACTCCCCTCCCCTGGTTGGGAGAAGGTGGTCCCAGGCCGACACTCACGTGAGGACGTAGTTAACGCTGACAATGCAGTGAGGCCTGGAGGAACGGCTGTTGTGAACTATGGTGGCATAACTCTGCACCCAGACCCAGCCACCGTGCTTCGCCAGGAACCTGTAGTACTTGGTGGTCACCTGCCCCTTCACCAACACTAGAGAAACAGAAGAAAACGATAGTAAACCAGCCTGCCCCCACTGGTCCTAAGTACCAGGTGGTGGTGGGGGGGGCCACTCTTGGCCCTAACTGTTGGGCCAGGCAAGGGGGAGGGAAGAGGACAAGCAAATTCCCAATGGGATTGGTTGTCCTGTTAAACTGCCTTGAGTCTGAAAGGCTCCCTAATATATGCTAATGATTCAGTCCCTTCCAGGGCTGCTTTCTTCCGCTTTAGCAAGGAGCAAAATACTAAAATTTAGACTGCTTTCCTTACTGCAGAAGGAACTGGGCAGTTGAACTACTAAATTCTCAGCCCTAACAGTAAAGTCAAGTCAAGTAAAGCTGGGAGTGGTGGCTCACTTTTAGTCCCAGCACTCAGGAGGCAGAGGCAGGCAGATCTCTATGAGACCAGGCCAGCCTGGTCTACAAAGTGAGTTCCAAGGCCAGCTGAGGCTACAGGAAGACTCTGTCCGGGGGGGAAAAAAAAAAAAAATCTTGGCCAGGACATAGTGACACAGGTATTTAATCCCAGAACTCAGGAGACAGAAGAGATCTCTGTGAGCTCCAAGCCAGCTTGGTCTATAAAGCGAGTCCCATGCCAATCAGAGCTTCATAGTAAAATCCTGTCTCAAGAAAGAATAATCAAAAAAAGTCAAGTGAGTTAATGCGTATGCAAATAGTTTATGAGTCTAAAATTATTTGGTCTTATCTCTTCTGATATTTGCAGGTTGGAGAATAAAACCCTCCTGAGGGGAGTGTCGCCCAGAAACTCTCCCTTCTCCGGTTAGCAGCCCCGTTAAGTCAGGGAAACCTGAAAGGGTCGCAGCAGCCCCTCCCTGCATCTCTACTGCCACCTCCACTGGCTAAGGAAAGCACCCATCAGTCAGCAGACTCCAGTTCTTCCGCTCCTCCTACCCCTGTGGGACAGGGTGGGGCCTTACGTAAATGGTGCGCACAGCGTAGGTGGAAGGTGTCACAGCCGTGCACATGATGGTACAGAGTCTTCTCAATCAGGTCCTGAGGTTCATACCCAGTCAGTTCAGCCACCCTGCAAAGTACGATCCCCTAGAGATGAGTGCAGGCCTTTCCATCAGCAGCCACCCATCCCAGATCTGAGCTCTCCCCACTCCCCGCCCCGTTTTGCAAAACCTGTTCAGGTGCCCCACCTGCAAAATGGGCTTTTATGATCAAGGGAAACTCTCCCTCTCTGAACACTACCGCACTACCATTCTTTAGGGGTCCCTCTTGGCCCTGACCCACCCACCTGGAGTCAAGGAAGATGAGCTTCATGTCCAGACTGGCGCGGAACATGAACATGTTGCTGTGTAATTTGATCTCTGTGACAGCGCTAGGAGGCAGAGAGTGACCCACGGCCACCAAGCCCACATTCTGGTAGCAACCATCGAAGGGGGACATGTCCAGGCTGTACTGGCGGATCTTCAGGTAGCCACTACAGTGAATCACCTGTGGTGCAGTAGGAGGGGCAAGACTCAGCCAAGGAGAAGAGGTTTCCAAAGGGTGGGGAAGGAGTTGAAATATGTTGAGAGTCTACTTAGACACAAACTTTATGAAGCAGTTCAAAGTTTTGGATGCTGTAAGGTGCCTCGTGAGAGTAACTAGATGCACAGCCAAGAATGGAGAGAGAGAGAGAGAGAGAGAGAGAGAGAGAGAGAGAGAGAGAGAACTGGTTCCCTAACACTTAGGAATCAGACCCTGGAACCCGCTTTCTAATAACCATTCACAATCAAGTAGAGAACAACTTGTAGCTAATGCTCTGGTTCTTCATTTCCTTAGGAGCCAGATCTGAAGCTATGACTGACAAGAATTTACCAGTCGCCTACACTGTAGAAACTTGAGGGCCATCCATCTCTAAGAACTCTAAGAGCAGTGCAATAGCCTGACTTAGTCTTTAAGTGTTGTCTCCCAGGTACCCACAGAGTTCAATGACCCTAGTGAAACTTCCAAGCCCACAATACTTTGAAAAAGGCTGGATTCACTCTGGGTGCCCCAAGGGGCATGAACAATCCTCCCACATTGCCCGAGGCTTTGAGTCTGGTCCTGCCACCTTCCAGCTAAGACACACACCTTGTAGCCACCACAGGTGAGACCAGCATTTCTCTTGGCCAAGACACACTTCATCCTCAGAAAGAAGGAGCGTTCAATCTCATACTCTGGGAGAGAGAAGAGGAAAGAAACCTCAGGCCATGAGACAGGTAGCATTCATTGTATCAGTCCCAGTCAAGACTAACTCAGGAAAAACCCCATGTATCACAGGCACTTGTCTGCCTTACCCTGCACAAAATGGGAATGGTAGGGCTGGTGTGCAGTGAGCACTGCTGTCATCTCATCATGGTCAGCTGGATGGATGTACTCGTAGATGCTGTTCCCGGTCAGCTCTACCTGTAAAAAAGAGGGGATCAGCATCTCTGCAGTGGTACAATCATGCCTCATGCAGAAGCTGAAAAAATTGGGCCAGGATGTCTGAAGGACGGTGAGGACAGAAGCCAGCAACCTGGAAAAGGCTCTGCTGCTCACTACCTGCTGCAGCTTATCTAAACCTCAGCTTGTTACCTGTGAAATAATCACATTATCTATGGTGGTGAGAACAGTAACAGTTACAGTAGCAGCCCTCAAAATGCTCTGGTAAAGAGAACATTAGATAAGTGTGGAAACTCCTCCCACTATGTCTGGGTTATGGTAAGAATTAAAAAAAAAAAAAAAAAAAGCAGCAACTGCTTCTGGAGAAGTTAAAGGACAAAGGAGATCCAGGAATGAGGAGACAGAGTCCTCCTATCACTTTAAGTAAATGGACAATTCCAGCTCTGTCTGTGAACACTGCAGGCTGGAAGGTTGGACCACTCACCTACCTGAGAAAGGCCCAGGTGAACTGAAGCTGTCTCTGAAATGTACATGATCTTCCCATCTGGGGCCACCACGAAGATGAAGCCATCCAGGGTCTGCAGAGGCAGAAATGGAGTGAATGAAAAGAGGCAGGGAGAAGAGAAGTTAGAGACAGTCAAACGTGCAGAGATGGAGCTGTGACTGACTGTTCACAATAGGACATAGAAGCAGCTACAAAGAGGCTCATTTGTGCTTTCCAAATCTGTAAGTATGTAGCACACTGATAGAGTTCAGGAGACTGTAGATTAAAGCTGATGCCTTGTAAGACTTAAGATCCACTAAAAGGGAAAAAAAAAGACACATCTGTGGCAGACACAACAAAAGTTCTGGGGGCTGGGCAGGAGGGATCACAGCCCTCAACAAGAAGTTAGGTTCTTGGAATGGTGGTTAATACTCATGTCAGTATTAAAGGGCTCCATAGTGGCAGCGATCCACAGTAACAGGAGTAATAGCAGAGCTTGGGAAAGATCCAGTGCAGCAGACACTAGGTGACATAGGAGAACTGGCAACTTAAAGTTTATAGACAGAGGCAAACTGGCCAAGGTCCTGGAAAGAGTTCAGGAGAGGGGATTTAGATGAGAGATTTTGCTGAGCTGCAAGTGTTACAGTGTGTATGTTTGTGTGTTTACATTGATTCATCTGGCTGGCAGGATCTTTGGGAAGAAATGTCTTGGACTCTCCCTGTCCCTTCATCTCTGTGAATGAGGCCTGGAGACCTAGGATGACTCACACTCTGCTCTCAACTAGGGAGAACTCCCTCAGGGACAACCAGCCTGAAGAAAGATATGTTGACCATGCAGCTTAAGTAGATAGGGCTAAAGAGACAAGAGACCCAGAAGCTGAGCATCACAGAGGTCTTAAAGAACATGCCAGTTGAGTAGACCCTTGGAAGGGAAGTTGGGACTAAAGAACGCCTCAAGCAGAAGAAATGATATGATAAAAGCAGAGACTGAAGATCTACAGTGTTAAGAGATAGCAAGTCTGGGGTATGAGAGATGGAAGCTATAGAAGTACATCCTCAGTGGATGTCCAGAGGTCGGAATAACAGTCTGAGGAACCTGTAGTTGTTCCTGCAGGCACTGTGATTCCAACAGAGATTTCTAGGCAAGAGAATAATATATTTTTATGTATTCCTTTTTCCTGTGGAGTGACCTACAGGAACGGGGATAAGGAGAACACAGAGCTGCAGTGGGGATGATCAAGCCTGAAATCAAGAGCTCACAAAGGAAATGAAGACAAAGTGTCTAATTTAATGATGGTAGTGAATGTGGATTTCATGCCAATTGGTGGCGGATCGAGAAGGCTGGCTTCCTGGTTCCTATAAGGATATTAAGCAGAAGGTGGCACCATTAGCCAAGACTGAAAGTTTGTAGAAAGGAAGATTTTTGTATGATTGAAAGCCTGGGGGAGAGAGATAATACATTCTTGTCTTTCGTGTGGCAGTAGGAGACAAAGGTCTGTAGCTCAGGATGGGGCTCTAGACTGAAGAAACCGCCTGGGGTTATTAGGACCACAGAATTCAGGTGGCAGTACTGGTTTAGAAGCCCTGGAGGCTTTGAAGTACTAAGAGAAAAAACAGAGCTAGGATCTTGTCCAAAATGTATCATTTGCCAATGGCATGGCAATTTTTAAAGAGACAAGCAGAAAAGAAGATAAACTGAGAGTATTCTGTTACTGCAGAAACTCAGGGAGGAGGAATTTTGTCATTAGTGTCACCTTCTGCCCATTTTTGCCCAAATGTCACCTTTTCAATGCGATGCTCTCTTATTGGGCCCATCCTGATTTTAAAAAGTACTCTCCACCTTCCTTTTCTCATTTTTCTCTAAAGCATTTATAGCACTTGCATTACTATGCGGCACAACTGTTTGTGTTTGTTAGACTGCTGTCATCATCATTGGAATGTTAACACCATGAGGGCAGGGCTTTTCGTCTGGCACACAATTGATCTTCCAGGGTTTGTAAACTGAACAAATTCAGTAAGATAAGAGATATCCATCCAATGCTTAATATCAGAATATGATGGAGCCTGTGTGGAGCATAATGAGATGCTGGTCTGCAGGAATTCAGGCCAGTGGAGAGGGGAGCGTGAGCCCCCTGAATTCTGGGATGTTACAAAGGAAGATACTGAGCCAGAGGTATAAGGGCTGAAAAGTGTTTGGGCTTTGCCTTTTCACTTTTATTGCTGAGGGAAATTAGCTGGACATGCAGAATGGTGGCAGGTACCTCAGCTAAAGTAAGACGCTTCCCTGAAGGAGGCTATGGGCTTTCTAGATAAATTCAAAAGGGAGGCCTGATCAATGGCAGAATGTTCACTCAAACCCTTTCTTTGTTCTAAAACTCAACTAACTCTTTTTGGTGTCCAGGAGGGACTGCAGAAAGGACTTGAAGGCTATAGGATCCTGTTATTGGATGCAGCTCCAGCCTGCTGAATCCACTACCTTCTTTAGGAGCTCCCAGTGGACTTGAATAATAATAAAAAGGGTGCAGGGTGGGGGACAAGTGTCAAACTTAAAATGCCACTGGGAATTTTATTATTTAAAATATTTGTTCTGCGACTTAAGTGGGCAACAGGCAATTTAAAACCGTGTGCACTGCAAATAGCAAGGTAATGGCCACCTCACATTAACTGAACTCATTACTAGAGGGGGAGTGTATGCGTGTTATAGGGTTTGTACCGGAGGAGCCTGGACTAGCTGGACGTTGTAGAGAGAAGGATGCCTGGAAACTACACGGAAGAGAAGAAAACGAGTTGCAGAGGCAGCAGGGTCCGGAATGTGCTGGCTTAAAACACTGATGGGCATTTGCCGCGGATGCCTGTCATTTCCTTTGCATATCCTTCATTTCAGAAGGTTTTTCAGCCCCGCCGGCGGCGAGATCTGAGCGCTTCCTCCCTGTTTCCTCAATGGAAAAGCAACAGCGGTGCCTTCTGCCTAGATCCGAGCCCTGCTGGGACCTTGCGGAGATATTTTCCGAACCCGCAGTCTTGATGGTCATTCTGCCTTCCTCTCAGCCAGAGAAGCACCAGTGGTCTACCTCACCCAGCTAGATTAAGAGCTAAGATTTTCAACTTCGGAGGCGTTCTTGGGCTTCTCCTGAACTACACCCACGGTGGGTCGCCCCCGCCCTCCCTTTTTTCTGAAAACCAAAGTCTGGGAGCTGCGTCGGACCTGGAGTAGATGGGAGCCGAGACCTGCACCTGTACCTGGAGTAGATGAGAGCCTAGTTCGCGGCCAACGTTGTCCAGGGGGCTGGTCCGACTCGTGTGGCCCCACGCCTCGCCAAGTCCTGTGGAGACACACAACCTCAGCGAGAGAACCCCGGCCGACTAGTGTGGTCAGGGTTTGTTTCGCCCGCCCGGGTGGCCACCTCCCGCACCAAACTCCAGCCCGCGCCACCTCGGACCTGGCTCCACGGCTTCTCCATACCTGCTGGGTTTCTAGAAGGAGGGAGAGCCAGGACCCGCTTGGAGCGTATGCCTTGCAGAAGTGCCCTCCGCCTAGACCAGACAATCCCAGCACTGAGCTTATGTTTATAGGGATGAGGGACACTTTATTTCTTGCCCAAAGTTTCCATCTTCGTCCTTATCAAGAGCCAGAGAATCTCCATTCGCCCAATGCTATTGCCACCCAGAGAAACCATTGCCGCCCAGAGAAACAGGAGCCTGCGGGCCACATCTTTTCAGTCCCCAGGGGCCTTTCTGATTGGCTGCCTAGCTTTCTGGACATTCTCCCTTGGCGTCTGACTTTATTCTCCTAAAGGAAAAAAAAAAAATGTTCCTTGTCGACTTCCAGCCTCCCTTTTACCAGCATCCGGGTTCAAACGTTCCTATTTCCCTGACAGCCGGTCTTATGCGCTCCTTAGCCTCCTCACCACGCTCCCCCAAAGCACCACAGGCTTTTCTGGAGTTAACAACTGGGCAGTAATTTTCCCCTACTCTGGATAGAGAGAGAATCGATGGTTTCCCTGTTTCCACATACCCGGTATCATTAGTAACAAAGCAAGCCCATTTCACCCCTTTCGTGATACCACAGTTATCTTTCAAGCCTTTGCCACGAACTTTGTCTAGTGATGTTTAAAAAAAAAATACCCACAGTCTTACTTTTTAATTAATACACAATATGCTATACTGACTGTGTCCAGAAAGAAATAAAAATAAAGTGGAATGCATGTTCAATCACTCATGGGTAACACCTTTTACCTGTGTTGCTGATCATAGCTAATTCTTTTATTCTTACATCATTAAATAAGATTTAACCATTTTTTTAAAAAGAGGTGTATTTCGTTAAGACCAAATACTCCAAAAAAGTACACAATGACAACGACAGTCCAGTCGAATTATAATATGGGATGAGGAAAAAATTTTCAGGATAAACACTGAGTTCGACTTTTAAAAGGTGTTTACTGGGAGCTGCTTCTTAAGCAAGTCGTCTGAACCTTGGCAACCAGTGCAGATCGGCGTCCCTTAAGCTCAAATAGGGTCTTTCTGGGTGTTTGCACATCTAAATAAATCTAACGATTTTTGTGCTGCTCTGCAAATACTGATGTTCCCTGCCTGCGCCAGCTTCTTCTCCCTCCCTGGCAGCTTGACCCCTCCTAACTCGGTAGCACCCCAGCCTCCCTCCCCTGAGTGACTGCACAGTCCTGGCCCTAGTCATCCTCCTGGACTGGTCCAAGACGGCCAGACCGTAGCCACGTGTGCGCACACCCCTTTGCGCTGTCACCGTTTTCTCCCTGGCGGCTCCTTGTTGACCCAACCTATCCTCCTCGGTTTCTGGTACGACCGGTTAGGTTTTGATCTCTGCTCAGACGCGCCAACCCCGGAGTAGCGGGAAGAGTTGGGAAGTTGGCCAACGAAGGAAAAGAGAAAGGGAGGACCCAGCTGACAGTGCTGAGGAATCAGGTCCTCAAGGCTGGCAGAGCCTTGAAAGCCAGAGGCTTCCTGGGAGTACTACCTCGGCCTCCAGTGGGCCGAGCCTGCAGTGCTCTGGACAGCGGTTCTCCCTACCCCCAACCTCCACCCCAAACAAGAGAAGCCTGAGTTTGGGGCCAGAAAACTTCTTTCATAGAAAAATCTGAGGCCCTCCAGAGGCTGTTCGCCTCCGGACTCCAAAGATCTGAAAATCACCCGGTGGGTTCGGCAGGGTGTGGGGAGCGGGGGAGGGGGGTTGAGTAAAAATTCCTGGCTCAAAACTCTATTTTTTTTCTGGCCGGTTTGTGCCCTCTCCAGCATGTGCCTATAAGGGAACATAAGATTCCCCCCACAGGTTAATAAGCACCGGAGAAGTCCGGACTAACCCGGAGTCCCTCACCCCCCTCTTAGGTTCTCTGCCCAGCACCCCTCCCCCACCTTTAGAGAAGCCTTGTGCTTCCACAGTGTTGAGTCTGGGGTCACACGGTTGAGTCTGGGTTAATGTTTTCTGAAGAACTGGCTGCCCAGGTCTACCTGAGGAGTTCTATGTAATGCCAGAGCCCAACCTGCCCTTCAAGGTGTGGAGAACACCTCCCCAAACCAGATTCCAGCTTCTATTCCCCCAAGGCTTGTTCTGGAGCCACCGACCCTCCTGCCTCCTGCCTTAGGTGAAGCACCCCAGCACCCATTTTCAGTTGGCAAGTGGGTAAGCTGAGATTTCTTTTCTGCACTTGACCTACCGCAGAAAATTTGCAAATCCTTTGATTGTCTGTTTAAAATGAGGAGGGACCAGCTCCCTTTGCAGCCGGATTACAGTGAGAACAAGATCTAAAGATTCCCTTGTAATTCTGTGAGGCCTAGGGAACAGGATTTTGCAAAGGAGCAAAGGAGTTCTGTGAGGGAGGCAATAACTAAATCAGGTTTTAGACAAAAGGATTTTCCCAAGCTAAAGTGGCGGAAGACAAAGGAAAACATAATCTATTTTGGAAGAGTTCCAAGATATGCTACATTAACCTTAGCAGATAAATTTTGCTTCTCTCAGGCCCCTCTCCTCCCTTAAAGTCTGGTTTATCATATTTACATAAGTAGCATTAGAAGGGATGTATCTATTATAGATCTAAAGGACTAGCTCACATTTCATGTGAGAACCCGAGCAAGTTTCACAGTCGCTTTACCCTTGGTGCACGGTTGAGCCATTTCCATTTAAATACCCCCTGACCCAAGGATTACCTCAATGGACTGACTGCACGGGTTTTGTAATTTCCTGAAAATGAGATTTCGATTTATAAAACAAGAAACCAATTAGTAACCAAATGAGGCGAAGTAGATCCACTAAAATTGACCTAATCCCACAGGCACCATTTAGGCCCGTTCTTGGCGAATGAATGATGAGCCCCAGTCTAGCGTGAGCTCAAAGCATCATCCAGCTGTGTTATTACAAGCAGCAAAAATAAATTGATCGAGCTTTTCCTTTGAATGAATTTCATGCCCTTGACGAAATATAGATTACAGACCAGGCATCATCACTTCCATCACTGACAGGAAGAGAAAAGCTTGTTCTAGTTGTTCTTGTTCCTTCTTTCCTCCGTTTTAATTTATCAACACCATATCTCCATGGAAATGTGTCCTCTCCATAGTCCATCCCAGTAGCCATTATCTCTCGGATGCCTGGCATGCTTTTCAGGCAACCGGGATGTTGAAGCTGTAGGCGTCTGGTGAACCCACTACAACCGCTCCCGAAGAGGCGAGAAAAGCTCTTGCTTGTCTCTGCTAACTTCAGACTAGTAGCAGCTACCAGGGTGTCCCGAAGGCGTATGCTATGGGAAGAAGGGGGGAAGTAATACGGAAGTAATACGGAAAACCCTAAAGCCCATGTGTTCTGCCCTGCGGTACTCGCGCGCGGTTGTGGAGCCCCAAGTCAGGCATTTTCAGACTTAGGACCACGCGGCCTCCGCGTTTGGCTTGGCCTAGGTCAGCAGCGGAGCTCTGCGTAGAAGAGGGTCTGGGAACAGCACCCCTAGAAGAGTGCTCAGGGCCAGCACAGACTCCTAGTTCAGCCCCTGGGCGGAGAGTTGCAACACCCACCGAGGCACGCCGCTGTCGTGGTTAGCACTAGGAGCTGTCCTGGTCACTGTGCACTTGCGGGGTTCCTGAGGGCAACGGTGACAGAGCCGTCCAGGCCTGGTCCCCTGCACTCTGCTTGGACCCCCACAGTGGGTGTCCTGCCTTTCCCCGCTGATGTGTTACGGCCTGAGCCTTTGCGTCTGTGCCTGGAACCACGTGTGTGTCAGTGTGTGTGCGTGACTGCGTGACAGCGTGAGAGTGTGAGTGTCGCGTGTGTGAGTGCCTGTGTGTGCGTATGAGTGCGTGTGTGCGCGGGCGTGTGATTCAGAGATGGAGTCTGCAGATTACACCGGGCCTTCGTGCTGCCTCAGGTTGGGGACAGCCTGCAGCCTGGCTGTCAAACGCGCGCATCCGCGGCAAAGGAAGTGACTTTACCGGAACTAGAGCACGCAGAGTCCCGCCAAATTTAGCCTAAAACCTGAGGATAAGTGTAGCGGGGAGTGTCCTGCTTGGAGACAGTCATCCTGGACTGTGGTCTTCGTGTGACCGAGACTTGGCAATGCCATCTCCCAGAAGACCCGCGCCACCACATAGCCGGGGAAGACCCGCTTGACCCAGCCACGCATGCCCTCCAGGGAATGGCCTGCGTGACGGTTTCAGCCACCCCGCTGGCAGCACAAAGGGTGTGTCACACCTCTCAGGCAGAGGGAAGAGACGTTGCCAACTCTTTCTCGGTAGACCCGGCTTGGTCAGTGAGGAGACTGTGCAGAGACCTAAAGAGCAGACACCTCAAAAAGAGAACTGGAAGCATCCCCGCTGACCAAATCAGCTGCGAACTTCCCATAGTGAAAAAGGCGCGGCGAAGTCTAGGATAACAGTGGGACCCCAGGTGGGGTGAGAATCTCAGAGGTGGAGCGAATTTCCAGGAAGAGCCACCCACTGTGTGTCAGGCGGGAGAAAGAAAGTTTGCTCCGCCCAGCTCACGCTTCAAGCGTCCTCCGAGTGCTTGGGCAATTCCTAAATAATTGGTGATCCAGTTTATGGGCAATGAGTGACCACTGAATAATAGGTGTGGCTATTATTGCTAGTCTCGTTTTCTTTCTGAGAAATACCCAGATTGACTAGAGAACTCGAAAGAATCCGAGGACTTTCTTTCGGCGTCCGTATTTGGCTGTAAAACTTTGAAGCTGCCAAGATCACCCAGAACTGAAGTACGACAGCCCTAGAAATCAGACCTTTCATATTTAGCTTGGTTTTAGCTTCAGGTGGGTGATTGTACCCGGTTTGAAAGTATCCACTATCACTATGCTGCTGGGTCTGTTGTCCTTTGCTTTTAATTAGTGATACATTCCTTTAAAAAAAATTCTATTGATTGAATCTACAAATTCTAGCACATAAATCTGCCCTGCACAGTTACGTCTGCACCCATTTAAACTCAACATCAATACCAGAATTAAACAGAAAAAAACAGAGTAGAGCATAAACTGTGCTTAAAGGAAGCTTCAAATGAGAAAAACTTCTGTACGAAAATAAACATGGAAACCCAATGCTCAATCATTTCCCTGAGTAGCAAGAAAAACAGCCTTAAATCACTCATCCACGTGGGAAATGGGGCCTTTTTTTCTTTTTCACTTCTTTAACTCGAAAATGCAATGATTAAGGATTTCTGTCTTTGGAAGGGTCTGTGGAGTTTTGTTTAGCTACCCTTGACCATTGTTAGTCTTTCCTGAGAAGTTACTAATTTCAATTCTGATTATTTTCATTTTCCAAAGACATTTTGACAATGAATGTAGCGATGTTACCAAGATTCTGAATAGTTACAGATCTGAAACCATATCCGAAGTTCAAAGTTTATTGTGCATGCCACTCTGCCCTCAGCCAAAACTGCATCATACCTGGATAACAAAGACTACTGCTCTTAAAGTTGGATCTGCCTTGTTTTGCACACAATAAGGTCATGCCATCTCCTTTTAAATTCTGCTTCTCTGGCATTTATAACACTCGAGATTTATACATTTCTACATGCCTCAAATTTCCCTTTGCAAGACTATTTTAGACTAGAATGTAATTCATCAGAAGATATGCACTTTTAATGATCGCACAGTAATCTTCCCGTATTTCTTTCTTTTTTCCTATTAAATCTCTAATGCCAATCAAATGCTTGTTATTGCCTCCTCCCCCTCCCCTCCCCTCCCCTCCCCTCCTCCTCCTCCTCCTCTTCCTCCTCCTCCTCCTCCTCCACTTTCTTCTTTTCCTTCAGCTCCTCCTCTTTCTCCACATTCTCCACAATCCCCACTTCCACCTCCTCTGTTGTTTTTAGTTTTTTGAGATCTTGAACTTCTTACCCTCCAGGTCTGTATCTCCCAAGAACTAGGGTTACAGGTGTGCACTACCACACACATCTTAATTAACTATTCCAAGTAATTATGTAGGGGTGTCCTCGGCCTCCTTGTCCTGCTCCTTCCCCTCCCACCCTTTCCCTCTTTCCTACCCTCTTCCTCTTTCTCTCCGTCCTTCCTTTCCCTTTCATCTGTTCAATTTTATCTCCTCAGGTTAAAAAAAAAAATAAAGCTGAAGCATGATCCTAGACAAAGCCTATTAGACTGTGGAGGAAAAAAACAATACCTGTACACAGGGAATGACTTTTTTACAATTATTTCCCCTCTTCTGTAGACAATTGTGGAAGATTTTTTTGTTTGGTTGATTAGCCTTTTGGCAGTATGCAGTAGTATAAATGAAATTCGATAGGATCAAAAACCAAGTTTTCCAGTGTTGTTATGCCTGTCTCATCAGATTTGTAATTATTTGAGGCTATATATCTTGCAAAATTCCATGTGGAATGTGATAGGATATTTGCCATGATAAAATAACTATACTTATCCTTAGAACAAATTTTTATTGAAGACCTTTACTTTATGATAGGAAGCCTTCAAAATATGCGAAGTCGGATTTTTACTTCAATTAATTCTATTGAACATTACTAAAAAGATTACACTCGTAAAGTGTTCAGTTTCCCCAATGTTTGAATTGAACCTTGTCCATTCCATTTCCTACAGTCAAAGCTGAACCCAAATTTGGCACCCCCTGCAGGTAGCATCCAATTCTGCGCTCGTCACTATTTCCGCCCCTTTGAGAACTGTTCAGTTTTGTTATTGTTTGTTGTTGCTTTCTTTAAGATTTTAAAAGGCTGTATTTTTGTTTGGGGGTTTTGAAGCTCATAGGACCTCAAAATTAAAAACTCATCTTTAGGAGAACTGTTCTGATGTTCTGATAACTCTGTCTAGCTCATTGGGTGGAGGCTGGGGGCGGGTGAGTTACAAGCTCAACAGTAGCTGCAGAAATACATGTGCTCAGAGTTCACGCGTCCTCCATCCCCTCCCACCCATAAACTCACACTCACCTAAGGAAGAAAAGGGAGGTAGGAGAGGGGTCAGGGTTCGGGAAGAGGAGCTGAAGAAAGTACAATTATCTTTTAAAGCAGCCAAAGAGAAAGGCCTGGACACCAAGGGGACCTCAGAGAGAATCTTCATTGGTGCTCTTTTAAAAATAAGGAGTTTTCTTTGGGTCCTTCTATTTATCTATAATGCGGTTTTTAGTGTTTACAGTTAGCGCTGAGAGAAGAAAGCATCACCTCTCTAAAAAATAAAATAAAAGATCCTGCCGGATTCTCTCCAACTCTGTCCCGGGTCTTCTTGTAGCCACGAGGGTCTCTTGGCCTGGCAAGGAATCTACCCAGTGACTGCCAGGCACGCGGGTCCTCTATTCTTTTCCCGGGGTCGCTTGCAGCCCCAGGAGCCGCACCATATGCTGCTTCTGATCAAGCTGAGAGCGACATCGGCACCAATAATTGACGAGACCCAGTAGAAATCACGCAGAAAGGGAACCCACTGAGACCGCGGGGGCTGACAAATCACTGCTAATAATCCTGTTAGGAACGGCTTGGCCAGCGGAGTTCGCGATGGCTTTATTTTTATAAAGTAGGCGCTGACAGTATAAAAGACAATGAGATCTCTTTTTTAAACAGAAGACAGTGGGTCCTAATGGTAAATTTCCCACGAGCAATTCTCAGCACAGTTGAAATGAGAAATGTGGGTTTTTTTGTTTTGTTTTGTTTTGTTCTGCATGTGTCCTCCCTTCTTCTTTAAAAAAAAAATAAACACTTTTTAAGTACTCTAAACTTTAATTCTTTTCCTCTTTGGAGTCAAGGTTAGAGTTAAGAGAGAACTGCTCAAGAAACACTTCAAGAGCACCTACTCTAACACCACTGATGAGTTTGAGGGTAGAGATGAACTAGTTGGAAGGTTTTTGTAGGGCCCCCTGACTAATTTGCAGCATGTTTTGTAAACTTTTACATCAAACCAAGCAAAGTGAAACTTCATCCCCAGTAATCGCTACTCCCCTTTCAAAAACAGCACCACCACAAACATACAAAACAAATAACAACTTCTGTAGATCAAAAAGTTCTTGTTTATAAATAAACAGGATTGTTTTTCTAAAAGTTTTGCTTGTCTGGTTAGCATTCTTTTATATTCTCAAAACTTCTTCCTCTAACAAAATATTTTTCCCATCTTTTTGTTATTTGGGTATGAGTAAAAACCGGCAAACGGAGGGTCAAAGTGTGCTTTCCCTAGTCACTATGAACTTTCCATAGTAAATGCGAATGGTTTGGGATAGGACTGTGTTCTCTGCAGGATGTCCTGTTTTCTCTCAGTGAGTTTTGGTCATCAAAATTCCTATTTTAACTCGTTTGATACTGTTATTCTAACTTCTAGGCTTCGTAAGACAATTTTCCTAGAATTTGTTTGCCAACCTGCTGCCCAGACTCTTAAATATTCTCTTTATTTTGACCAGTTTAAAAATCTTACAGATACTATCAAGGCAAAAAAAAAAAAATGGAACCTCTGAACATCTTAAAAATCAGAATTAATTTGCTAGAAGCAGGCAAGAGACTGGATTAATTCGAGACATGTTGTCCATGCATGTGCCTGCTCCTTATTTGCAGAATCGTAGCCTTTTGGAGAAATTATTATCTGGCATACCTAGCTCCATGGACACCAGGCCTAGTCTGAACCTAGCAAGCGCATAATTGGGCAGTATTCCTGTTTTCTACTGGATACATTTTAATCAGAGGAATAAAAAAGGAAAGTCGTGTTTGGATTAGCTGTTCTTTCAATTGAGCCAAGTATCTGAAGTGTTGACAAAAGCACTACCGGGCTTCTTCCCAGCCAAACACTTCGATGATCTGGAGAGAAAGTATTAACCGGGAAGTGGAGGGAAGCTTAGAAAAGGCGGAAGTTCAGCGCTGACTAGCCTAGTCCCTGGGTTAGATTCCCCTGGACTGAGAGGACCCACCTAAAAGATCTGTGCCTTTCCTCCCTGCTCCTGAGACTTACTGTCTCGAGGGTCTCGCACCCCTACTCCTGTGAAATCCCCCCCCCCCAGTCACTCACCTTCTGGGAACACCACTCTCATTTTGAGATAACTGGTCGTGAGTCTGATTATGGATGCTTTGTCTAGCTGCGAGGTGATGGCTGAGGGCAAAGGCAGTAATTTGGCCAGTTCATAAAATTCACTGTTTTCTTTCTCCCTCCTCGTCCGGGCAGCATTTTTGGACTTTTCTTTCATTGTGTCTCGGTCTCCCTTTCTTCTTACAACGTAAACTCCACAGACTCATCCAAAACAAAAATTAACTTTGAAGGCAGAGACTGAAGTCTGCACCGCCGGAGAGCCTGGCTTTACCGTACGAACAGGACCGGGCAGCAAACAAAATGCTTTCTTGAAAACGCTGGGTGTTAGTATAAGAAAATTGCTGATCCACAGAAATCTGGGCAATCCTAGAGGGTCCCTAGAATCAAATGCTGGCACGACTCCAGAGGAGCCAGCCTCTTCTTCTGTTCCGTGGTGAGAACCCCGCTCCTTGGAAAACCGACATCTTAATCCCCGACGTTTGCTCTCCGGTTCCGCAGCGCTGGAGTCTACTGGGAGTCCCTTTGGGGAGAACAGGAATCCCGGTGATTCTTTCAGACTACTGCGAAGACAACAGCATCAGAGCGTAAGATATCTGCGACTCACACCCGGCCGCAAATGGGGAAGAGGGCCTGCTGGACGCGCCTGGGCTGTGCTGGCCAAGGCCCTGGGTTCGGTTAAGATGCGCAGAAGTCAGTGGCCGGGGCCGCGCCGCCTGCAGACAGCGCTCGCGCACACACACACACACACACACACACACCGCCCGGCGCTGGGACCCTGACAGCTAGACATACACATCCCGCAGCCCCCTCCCACCCCTGGCCGCGCCCGGCCAAGCTCTGGCTCCCAGAAGCCGGTTCCCTTCTAGCAGAATTCCTCCACTGCACCCAACCGCCCTGCAACACCCGATCCCGGCCAAAGTGGGCCGGGTTTGTTCCCAAAGCAGGGCTCATGCCTAGAATGCCCCTCAAAAAGTTGCACTTAAAGAGTCTAGCCCTCTGGGACTATCTTTGCCTGGCGGGTCCATTGCACGCGCAGCACAGCAAGGCCAGGTTAACAGGTGGCACACAGGATGCCCCTCGCGGATGCCTGAAAGGGGCCGTTGGGTATCCGTGCTTCGCAGAGCAGGATGCTCCGGGTCTCCGGTTTCACCTACCTTCTGGACTCCCGGGCTGCGAAGGCTGCGAAGGCTGCCGCGGCGCCCTCTTTCTAGCTGGACTCCTGCCCGCTTGCCAGCCCAGCCACCGTGCGGGCCTCCCCGCTGCCACCAGCCGAGGAGCAGAGCACGCCCCCGCTGCCTTTTTTTGGTCATGAATTAGACGAAGGGTGTGTGGGAAGAGATGGATGCGGGTTTGGGACCCGCGAGGTGGATTTCGAATCCTCCTCGGCGGTGGCTCTGGAGCCTAGATTATTCCTAATTGGGAGTCGCAAGCGCACCCCCCCACACACACCCCCCGTAACTTCTTTATAGCTTACAGGTTTTAGCCTCAACTTCGCTCCCGGGCTCCCTTTCTCCCGCCCTTCTTCAATGCCACTCACTAGCCTCCCCGCTTCCTATTGGTCTGGCGCTCCCCGAGGAGCTGCGCTCATTGGCCAATCGCCCTGAGTGACGTGAGCAGGCCCCGCACTTTCCCCCAAGCCTCTCAGCTGCAGGCTCCAGTCCTAAGACGCTCCTGGTAGCCCCGCCGTTAATGAGCTCCGGCGCGGGGTCGCCGCTGCCTCGCTGCCGCCGCTGCTAGCGACCCCTGGGGCCTGTGGGGGCCACGCGCTCCCCCAGCTCGGGCATCTCGCAGTGCGCCGTGTGGTGTGCAGGCTTGGCGGGCCGGGAGCGCGGGGAGGAGGCACGCGGGCCGCGACTCCCCGCTGCGGAGGAGAAAGTCATCCAGGTGGTGACCCAGATTTGTCCCCGGTCCAGGCCGCCGCGCCCCGCCCGCCGGCCCCCAGGACCTGGTTCCGAGGCTGATGATGGACCTGATTTTCGCCACGTTTCCCTAACACCAGTATGACAGAAGTCATCGCCAGATGAAATACTGCCCTTAATTACGAAAAAGAGCGTCTTTTTAGAAATGGTTCGGGTTTGTGGCTGACTTGGTCGCTATGGAAAGACGTGCGGCGAGGGAGGAGGTGGGGGTGGGGGTGTTCCTCAGGAAACCGCGAGACAGCACCAGAGGGCAACGAGGTGATATTTCAGGCCAAAATTTGGAGTGACTGGCATAGATAGATAGAACACAACAACGTTATCTTAAAAGTTGGTCAATTCTGCAGGATTTGTTTCAGGAAAATAAAGACGAACATGAATATTCCTTCCAGAGAGAGTACACTCCCACTGAATCTAAAACTTTCAGAATTGCCTACTAGGAGCTTCTCAAACTTACAAGTCCCATTGCCAACCATCTACTGAGACCCTCCTCCCGGAAGCGCTATCAATTTCTTTTACAGGAGAAAAGACAAGTCAGGGGTGGGGGACTAAGTTGCCCTAACGTCAACACTGAGTGCTCGAAATCACTGCCCGTGGACGCGGGGCGTGGTCCTAGGTTTCATTCTTCTGACTGATATCTGGTCCACCTTTAAGAGTGTTTGTTCAAATATAGCCCACAGTCCCGCCAATAACAATAAGCTTGTAGGACAATGCGGGTAATCTAGGCGACACCTGGCAGGAGGTGGCCACTTTGAACAGAAAGAAAAAGAACAAAACCTAGAGATTGTGTAGGTGTTTCAAAACTGGAACCTGCTAACGACTGTAATCTTGAAGAATCATTTTCCCAGTGGGTGTGGCCATTTAGGCCAGGCTGAGGTGGGTCTAAGAGATGAGTAGGCAGCTAGAATCGTCCTGTAGCTCCCAAGATTCCGGAAGACTAGAGTCAAGTTCCTTACTATGCGCATGGGAGGGGAGGTGAAAATTCTTTAGTGACTCCTTTTCAACTAACCTGTACAAACTCAGGATAAAGGAGTGGCCCGAGCTAAGCAACAACACTCGAGTTAAGACGTAGTTTTCTATTCTGACTGTGTTCTGGAGAGCATTTTGTACAATCTGCCTTTTCTCCACACCCGATCTGCACTTCAAACGAAGCGCAGGTTGTGGAAGTGCCTTTCTGGGCCCTGAAACTTGATCCCGCCATCTGTGAGGGTTGCTGCGGGGCATCCCTGGGGTCTGGCTTCTCCTAGGGGCTAAGTTTCTCCTTCCGACGCCTTATAAGAGGAAGAATTCAGGATTTTGCCCTCGGAAGCAAGATGAGCAAAACGAGGGTGGAAGTCTTCACACCAAAATGTGTGCGTGCAGAGCAGCCCGGGAGGTTTCTCCAAGGTCCCGCGGAAGCTCGGCTGAGGATGAAGCCAGGGATGTCCTTTAATAAGCGAAGTCAATGCGCGGCCCGGAGGCGAAGGCCCCTTGCTTAGGCCTCTGCACACTACTGTCAGAGCCGGGTTTACCGAGAGAGTGAATTAGCAAAGACGACGTACCACCTGTTTTTCTAATCTTTGCTCTCAGGTCGGAGCCCGCCCTGGTCTGGTTCCCTCCCCCGGCCACCGGGACCCCGCCCGCCAGCCCCACCCGCGCGCCCTGCCTTCGGGGAACTTCAAGGGCCGCCCACGTGTTTGCGCTGGCCTCCTGAGAGGGAAATTTTAAGTAAGATTCTAGAGGCTGAGGGTTAATCCTATCCATTTCTTTGTCAACCTAAGAGGAAAGCCACGCGAGCCACCAGGGCCAATTAGGGTCCACGCGGACTCTAGGCCCCTGCCGCCGCCAGCAGGAAAACGTTGCTGCAGCCCTGAAGCGAGCAGAAGCGCCGCAGCGCCTGTGGCTCCTTCGGAAGCACCGCGGAGGACAAGCTCAGGAGAGGTGGCAACTGCGTTCCTCCGAGTCCCTGTCCACTGTCCCTTGAGAGCCTGTGGGAGCCGTGGGAGCCTTGGCAGCCGGTGGGAGCCTGCTGGGGCCTCTGGAAGGTCACTGGAGCGCGTGGGGCAGGGCGCTCTCGCGGCGTGGGCAGCGGCCAGAGCTCTAGCGGCAAGAGCGGGGTGGGTCGGCGCCCAGGGCTCGGGAACTCAGCAGCGGGTGAAGTCCTGGGCGCCGCGAGCCCCGAGCCTAGGAAGTACTGGGAGGGGCCCTCCCACCCGGAGGGCGGGAGGTGGGGGCGGAGGTTTGGCTCTCCTGGAAGTCAGGCAAAGTCCTGACTAGTTTGTAAAAGAATAAGTGAACGTGGAAGGAGATCCCAAAACCAATTGCTCAGCTGGGTTTCATTGCTCAGCCCAGACCTGGGCGCCTAGCCATTCTGATGCAGACACAGACCTGTATCCAGCCTTCCCTAATCCCTCTGTGCCCTAGACATTTGGACATCTTAAAGCTACAGTGATTTCTGTCAGACCGCCAGAGACATATATACACTTTAAATGCTCACACATCTGACATTAACAGATGTATAAAGAACAGACATTTTAGTTAATGACAAGATCAGGATGAAAGATGTCTATGCGAAACCTGAAGACGGCCGCTTAAGCAATATAGTATATCCAGGTATTCACTCTCTACCACTGAACACAGTTGATCTAGGACAATATTAGGATTTTCGGAAATATTAATATTTTCTTTAAAAATATCTTTTTTAAATTTTAGTGTATGAGTGTATTGCCTGAGTGTGCGTAAGTGCACCGGTGTCATACAGTGCCCAGGGAGTTCAGAAGAAGGTGTATTCTCCTGGAGCTGATGTTACAGATGGTAGTTAGCTATCATGTGGGTGCTGGGAATCGAACCCCAGTCATCTGCAAGAACAGCCAATGCTCTTAATCGTTGAGCCCTCTCTCCAGCCCTGAAAACATTAATATTTTCTTCCACATATACATGCTGAGCTGACTATAATCCTATTCGAACCCTGTGTAGATTTCGACAGCCCCTGTCAAGTTGTGGAAATTTTGAAGGAGCCCTTCCAACCTTGTCCTGTAGGGTAGGGTGAGCCTTCCAGAAAACAAAACAGAGGAAACCTCAAAAACAGTGTCAAACCTTATAATTTAGAAATTGCATCAGGGCATAGTGGCACAAACCTTTAATCCCAGCACTTGGAAAGCAGAGGCAGGTAGGTCTTTGTGAGTCCAAAGTCTACAGAGAGTTCCGGGTCAGCTGAGGCTACAGGGAGACCTTGTCTCAAAAAGAAAGAAAGAAAAAAATAAAACAAAACAAACAAACAAAAAAACAGAACAGCAAAAAGAAAAAAGGAAAATGAAAGAACCCAAAGTTTTAAAATTATATTATTTTAAAAAAGCAATTATGGTAAATATTACTTCTCAGACCAGGAAAGTGTATTTTGTGCCCCTGCCCCCCTCCCCCCAAAGAAAGCTACCCCTTTCTGAATTGTCTTTTTGGCCTTAAGTGAGTTTCTAAATATCCCTCCCAAATTAGCTTCAGTGGCTATGCACTGGGGGAAAAAAAAAAAAAAGCACCTACTTGAAAAATGAATGTGCTGAATGCTAGTAAGAATCTTATATATTTTCTGTAAATATTCTGGATATTTCCCATTATGCTTTTAAACCATGCTCTAAAATATAACGTTGAATTGGTGGCTGAAAAGTGAATGCTTCTTCTATTCTGCATCATTGTATAGGCAGACAGCACTTTTAGGCTTTAAAATAAGGCATTTGTTCAAAACTGAAGCATTGGCTTCAAAGAACACTCTGATTCTGCATATCCTGCAGGGAGCAGGAGCCCTGCGCTCCAGAATCATGCACTTTCCCCATTTCCTCTTTCCAGAGAATGGTGCAGGACCTAATTTACCAAAGCTGGACTCAGGGACACAACTAAGATGCTGGGAAATTAGGTGTCAAGTTGAACAGATACTCCAATTCCTAATTAACTCCTTAATTTTAGGGTAAACCACTCTTGATAATACTGGTCAAGGGAGAGGTTAGTGGCCTAGGAAAGGTGAAGAGTCAGAAGGGACTGGGTGAGGAGGAAGGGAACCTTTGCATCTCCAGTTCTTTAACACCAACCTCTCAGCCCTTCCAGTAGTGAGAACCTTTGGAATGCCAGAGCCTCTACCCCTAAAGTATGTATATACTCTTTAAGAAGAGCAGGTAAAGGATTTTGATGTGATAGATATAATCAAATCCATAAATCTGACTTCCCACTTCCACCCTTCAGGGTAACCTCTGAAGGAGCTGAGGGCAGAGGCTATTAAACCTGATCCCTGGCTCATCCTGATTTAGGATTAGAAATCCCTAAGATCTTCCCCCAGGTGGGAGGCCATCTCTGTTGGGGCAGTTACGAGGACCTATCTAGAGACCAGGATATTGCTACTGCTTAACCTGACAGGGACGCTGCCCTAACTATGGTCGTTGCATCACCGATAGGGGCTTCTCAAGTAGCTGCTGTAGGTCTTGACCTTCGCTGTGTTTTCCCAGGACTCTGGAGATACAGCAGGTCCTGACCTAGGCAGAGGGTGAATCCCTTCCAGCTAATATAGAGTGCATTCCTGGGTCTGCCATAGGAGCATCACGCCCAGGAGTCTCCAGGCAGATTGGAGAAAATACTGATTGGCAAACTGGTTGTAATTGGCACTTACCAAATGCTACCTGCAAACCAGTTACACTTGGAAAGTCATGGACTCAGTCTCTTTGAGAAGCTGTATGGGGTAGAAGGTTTGCAGTAACAGTCCTGCTATTGAGGGATGATGAGTGTCAAAATGATATGGACACCAAAGAGTAACGGATCTCTTTTGTGCTAATGATGGGATCTCTACAGATACCTCATTCCCAGCTCTAGGAAGCACCAATCTCTGCAGATGTCTGGTTCCTAAGCTCTAGGAAGCCCCAATCCAGCCAGACCACTCTTCTGTGGGGACTTTGGCCTCAGAAATACAGAGGTTTCCTTGCCACACCATAGAATGCTCTGGGGTTCAGGGTTCTTGTCTATGCTGCAAGGAAGATAGTCTAAGAGCTTGAAGCAGGCCCTGCCTGGAACATGCTGGGAAGATGGCAGATGGAACTGGTTCTCTGTTGGCCTCATTTCTTTCCTCTAGGTTTTATTTTGTGTGCATGTGTGCGTTGATGCATGTGTGGAAATCAGAGGAAACTTCTGGGAGGAAGTTCTTTCTCTCTACTGTTTATACCTGGGGATTCAGCTTAGATCCTCTCTCTGGCTTGGTGGCCTTTACTGGCTGAACCATGTCACCAGCCCAGCAGTTTTTATAGTTCTTTTTGTTTGTTTGTTGTTTTGTTTCTGCATGCTGAGAGTTGAACCTGGGGACTCATTCATTCAAGGCAAGCACTCTGACAGCTGAGCTATATCACCAATCCCTTCCCCAAGTTTTAAACAAAATTTAATAGTGAATGGTTCCAGGTGTATATGCTTGTGGTGTTGGAAGCAGAAAATGGTTACTAAAAGAAGAGGCTCCACCTGGGTGCATTGGCTCTAGATCACCCCTAAAGTGGTGGGTGCCCATCCTCCCTAGCCACGTTATGACATCTTTAAATTTTTATTTATTTTTTAATTTTTATTTTATGTGTATGAGTTTTGCCTGCATCTATGTAAGTGCACTCATGTTATGTAATACCCATGGAAGCCAGAAGAACGAATGGGATCCTCTGGATCCATTCGTTGGTGATCATCATTAGTGGTCATGTCAGTCCTGGGAACTGAACTCTGGTCTTCCGAGAGAGCAGCCAAGGCTCTTAACTACTAAGCCATCTCTCTAGCTCCACACTCTGACGTTATTGGCCCATAGACATTTTTGTCAAGTTTTCATTGGTAAAAAAGATAAATATAATTCAAGCTGGATTCTTTATCATACAATTACTAGTCTTTTGGTTATCTTTCCCTCTGATTGTAAAAGAAGTTACAGTTAAAATAGTTTCACAACCTATAAAGTTACTTTGGCCCCAGGCACTGTGGGAGTTGTATGGAAGATTAAGTCAGCATTGATCCTAGGCCTGGATGGAGGACAGGGATGGTAGGCAAGCCTCTTCCCAAGCTCTTTAGGAAACCCCGAGAAAGATATGGGACAAGGATATCTGTACAGGAGTCACAGCTCCAGTCCTGAGATGAGAAAGCTGGCTGGAAAATCCAGATGATTAGCTTACCAGAATCATTGCTTGTCTTAATACCTGGCATATCTGGAAATTCAGATTATTAAATGAAATTAAAATTTAAAACCTTATGCAGACCAGGCAAATGCATCTTGAGGAGGTCAGTTTGTGTTTGCTGCTACACAATGGCTTAGCCTCTTTCTTTCTGAAGCTTTCTTATGCAAACATTGTTTGATAGTTTTTACACTGTTCTGCACCTTAAGGTTTTGCTTTCCATGACAGTATTCAAACAGCTTCCTCTTTCTTTTCTCAACATCCAGGTAGCATTCTTTTTATGGTGGTACATCAGTAAAAGTTATTTAACCTGCCACCCACTGGGAGCATTTAGATTTGTTTTGTCTTATTGCTACAATATTGCTACAAATGACACTATGCACATGTCATTTTCCTCTGCATAAGTCATAATCATACAAATTCTTTTTTTTTAATTTAATTTTTATTGATGCTTTGTGCATTTCGTACATCATTTTCCAATTCACATCAGGCATATTTCCCTTTCCCTTCCCCCCCACCCCCACCCCATCCCAGATCATGTATTCTGCCGTACAAATTCTTAAAAGTTGAGTGGCTGTTTCAAAGGGCATGTGAATTTGTACCTATAATCCACACTGCTAACTTGCTCTCTATGAAAGTTAGGCTAATTGACACTTCCACCAGCAATGTATAAGAGTGACTATTTACCCTCAGATTTTTTTTATTAAATTTTATTTATTTATTTTTTATGTGTGTGAATGTACTGTCTGCATGTAGATTTGGACACCCATGTCATGCAATGCCGTGGAAGTCAGAAGAGGGTGTCAGATTCCCCTGGAACTGGAGTTAAACATGGTTCTTAGCCACCATGTGGGTGCTGGGTATCAAACCCGGGTCCTCTTCAAAGAGCAGTCAGTGCTCTTAACTGCTAGGCCATCTCTCTAGCCCCTTACCCTCAGATTTTAACTTTATTCTAATCTGGTAGGTAAAAAAAAAAATCCATCAGTTTTTAATTTGTTAGAGATAGCCTAAGAACTCTTCAAATTTCTCTCCTATGAAGTGTTAACTCAGAAACATTTGAGGGTGGAGGCTTCTTGAGCCTTGTGGGGACTGTACAGTCATCTAGGTAAGAAGCAATAGAACCAGGTTTAAAATAGACATGAGTGGGTTTTGTTTGTTTGTTTAACCTGTGGGTGTAAATTTTACTGGTGATACTGGCAATCTAAACAGGAACACAGGAGTCATCTACTGACACATTTTTTTCCTTGTATTTAAGTCTTACTCTCTAATGCAAAACGCAGAATAAGATAAATATGCAAATATAATTCCAACATTTCTTTATCCAGCTGATCTTCTGACTAATCATAATCAATTATCTTATACATATGTTAATATACTGGCTAGTTTCTAGATTCTGTATATATATATATACATATATATATATATATATTTTTTTTTTTTTTTTTTTGAGACAGGGTCTCCCTGTAGCTCCGGCTGTCCTGGAACTTGCTTTGTAGACCAGGCTGGCCTTGAACTCACAAAGGCCCACCTGCCTCTGCCTCCCAAGTGCTAGGATTAAAGGCGTGCACCACCACACCTGGCTAGATTCTGTATATTTTGAAATTCAGTGTCCTAAGTCGACATTTGATCAACCTATTTCTGTATTTTACTTGCAACCACATGGGGACTTTACCACAAAAACAACTTGAGGATTATCATATGCCACACTATTACTTCTCATTTGAACAAATAACTTGTAGGAAAGATGGAGATAGATTCATCCTAGGAGCAGTTTCACTGGAAGAAATGCCATGATGGTTTGGTTAAGAATCTAAATAAATTTTTAAAAAAGATACATAGGAGAAAACAGAAGACAACAAGTGCACTGCAAATGTGCAGCCTATTGTGGGTTAGATCTGCTTTAATATTTATTTTCTCTCTGGGAGATCCAGTCGCTTGTTTGTGATGATAAATATCATACCATAAGTCATTGTGTATTCTCCCTAAATAATCAAAGCCGCAGAAAAGAAACCTTGAGAGCAAACCAGAGGGCAACAAAATGGGTGTTAAATTTTTCTAACTCTTCTTAAAAATTGTAATTGCTCTTTCATTTTGGGGATGTAAGTACATTGAAAATATAACCCAATTCTTTATTAGATTTGCAGTCCCTTTCTTTCCCACCCTAACCCCTCCCATCAGAAAGACATGATAATGAGAAACTATTCCAGCAGGAGGAGCTGGTTTAGACACAAATGGATTCCATGGCAACTCCTGACTTCACATGACTTCTAATAACTGGCATTTCAGTTGAAAATTGTCTTTCTGATATTCTGCCCAACGCTGGTGCTTTATGCAGGGTTTTCCCTAGTTTACATCTCAGGAACAGAGTCTTAACCTCCAGTTTCATGAATAAGCCGGCAGAGCAGAGATATGTCACCACCTGTAACCATGATGCAGCTGGTGATTTATCAAGTATTTCTGATTCCAATTTTCAGACTAGTTGACAGAGATGAACACTGAATGAGAAATGTCCAGAGCTGGTACTATGTAGTGTAGAAAATCTTGGAAGTGTGTTCCACCGCAAATTGACAGAGAGAGTCAAATGTTTTCATTCAACTGCAGTCCATGGGTTGACCAGGCCCCTGACAGCAGGTCTTGGGCTGTTGGGCTGTTAGTTACAGACCACTGGCCTGGAAGGGGAAACCCACATAAGACATGAGCATCTGATATTCCTCTTTCTAATTAAAGGAAAACACTATCTGATTCTCTGCTAGAATGGGGTGACCTGGTGGTCTCCCAATGAGTACTGGCAACACTGGCAAAGTGATAAAGAATCCTGTGACGGGGCTGGAGAGATGGCCTAGCGGTTAAGAGCGCCAACCGCTCTTACAGAGGACCAGGGTTCGATCCCCAGCACCCACATGGCGACCGAGAACTGTCTGAAACTCCAATTCCAGGAGAACTCCAGTTCCAGGGGAATCCGACACCCTCTTCTGACTTCCGCGGCATTGCACGACACGGGTGCACAAACCTGCATGCAGACAGTACATTGATACACATAGAGAAATAAATAAAATTTTAAAAAATTAAAAAAAAAAGAAACCTGTGCCAGGATAGGTTTATCAAACCTCATATATAACTATTTTATAATTCCTTATTATGTCCTAGGAACCCTAAACAACAACAATAAGAACAACAACAACACCTTTATCTCAAATAAATCAAGTAACCACTCTTGGAAGCACTGCAAGGCAAAGATGGTTTTATGGACAAAGCCGAGGGTGAACAGAGTCTGTGTCCAGTGCTTCTGGGTCTAATTAGGAAGGCTGTGCCTCACCTGCAGGTAAAGACTGAAGTCCAGCTCCTGCTTAGTTCTGTGTTCTTCCTGGAGTCTGCATGGTTTTCTAATTTGTACAGAGATCCTCACTGGTTTAGCACTAGCATTTTCATTCGAGGCCATGTGACGTATTTCAAGGGATGTTTATCCTGATGCGTTGGAAGTAATCAGGCAGGAGATTCAGCGGCAAGTGAGGGACCAAACACTTGCTCTAAGACACTGATAGTGACATAACAAGTTTGGTTTTTTTGAGGGGAATATTTCACAGAACATGAGAAAATTAAAAATTACTGTTACTGTGATAGAGAAAAACAGATGCCCATATGGCTTTGGGAATCTCTGATAAAAGCAGTTTACAAGAAGATTGGTGTCACCAGGTACAAAATGCTTTGAAAACAGATTAACAAAATTCATAGGAAAATGCTTTAAAAATAGCTGAATATGCTTAATTTGAAAACTCTATTAAAGAATTAGCTTATGTCTTTTAAAAATGTCCCTGGTTTTGAATAATTGGGAACATGAGGCCAGGTATTAACCTAGTATTGACTTATAATTAGCAAGGCTGTCAGTAGTCAGTTCTTCAATGATCGGCAGCACTGTAGTTAAGGAACTTTGAGTTTTTTTTTTAGAATGATCTGAAAGTTGACTAGTGAGATGCTGTATTTGTGGCACATACAGGGTAACTCAAACATGCTGGGTGCTGGGGAAGGAAAGAGCTCACTGTAGTTTCCGCCTGCTGTGTGATTTCTACCTGGAAGGAGTGGAAGCTTCCGTGAATTTGCAGTCTACTACATTCCTGACAAAAGAAGGACAGATGATATTTCTCTAAGTTTCTAAAGGGAAGACCGAAGAACAGAGAGCTGAGTGGGTCTCACAGACATAACACCCACACAATCAAATATTCCTGGATGTTCCCTTGAAAGCAGAGAAAGACCGGGGACTGGAGAGATGGCTCAGAGGTTAAGAGCACTGGGTGCTATTCTCAAGGACCAGAGTTCAGTTCCCAGTACCCACAAGGTAACTAACAGTCATCTTTAACTCCAGTTCTAGAGGATCCAATGCCCTCTTCTGACTCCATGCTGGCAACAGATTCATACACGTGAAGTAAAACTAAATAAAATGTTAAAAAAGAAAAAAGGAAGTTGAGAAAGATCAAGTAAAAAGAAATGAGATGAATTAAAAATAAGGCCAAGCCCATGCAGGGGGGCAAGGCAGTGAGCAGTGTTCCTCCATGGTTTCTGCTGCCGTTCCTGCCTGTCTATTCCTGTCCTGCTTTGGGTTCCCTTGATGATGAACTGTGATTTGCAAGCCAGATAAATCCTGCTCCTCCCCCACCAAAAGAACCAACAGTTACTTTTCCATGCTGGCTGTGCGCAAGTGTCTCTGAAGAGTAAGTTTTCTAAAAAAAAAAATTGTTTGACCAAAGTATATAATCACAGTAAATTTAAATACTGTTAAGTTGTCCCCATAAAGGCCAGGCTGTCCTTTTATTGAATCTTTTTCCTTATTTCTCTTGCTCTCCACTTTGATTCCAGGTTTTAGCTTTAACTATAAGCTTCCTTCCCCCTCACACCAAGTCTAGAGTAACTAAAGGGGAAAACATCCCAGTTGAAATCCAGGAAGCAAAAGCTTCTGTGATCTGAAAGAAACGGTTTACTTGCTGGCATAGATTTCTTCCTGAAGCTTTATAAAAATAATTTCTATTTTGGGGCTGGAGAGATGGCTCAGCAGTTAAAAGCACCGACTGCTCTTGCAGAGGACCCGGGTTCGATTCCCAGCACCCACCTGGTGGCTAAGAACCATCTTTAACTCCAGTTCCCCAGGAATCCGATGCCCTCTTCTGACCTCCGCAGCATTGCACGACATGGGTACACCAACCTACATGCAGAAAGTATACTCATACACATAAAAATAATAAATAAATAAATAAAATTTAAAAAGAATTTCCATTTTGAAATAACTACAGATTTATAAAAAGTTGCAGAGAAATGTTAACAGAAGAACTGTATACTCTTCATCTAGGCCTACTCCAATGTAAATGTCTTTTGTAACTCTAGTGCAAATTGACATTGGTACATTCACAGAACTCACGTGGGTTTCTCAGTAGCATTTGTGTGTGTGTGTGTGTGTGTGTTTCTACAATGTATACAAAGTATTAGTACATGTACTACTTAGTGCACCATCCTTTCAATAAAAATTTTTATCTTCATCAAATGGCTTTCTCACATTATTCCTTTCTGGATATTACTGGACCTTTCTTTCTATCACTATTTCTAACCTTGGCAACTTTACTTTAAAACTTATTTTTTAAATATATTATTTATTATTTTTAATTTTTTGGATTTATTTTTATGTTCTGTGTATCAGTGTTATGCTTGCATGAGTGTAAGTGCACTCATTGTGCAGTAACCAAGGAGGACAGAACAAGGGGTTGGATCTCCTACAACTGGAGTTACAGATGGTTGTTAGCCACCATGCGAGTGCTGGGATTTGAACCTGGATCTTTTCAGCAAGAACAGCCAGTGCTCTTAGCTGCTAAGCCATTTCACCAGCCCCTATTATTTTTATCTTATGTGTATAAGTGTATGGCCTGCATGTACATAAGTGCACCCATGTCATGCAGTGCCCACAGAGGTCAGAAGAGGGTGTCAGATCCCCTGGAACTAGAATTACAAATGGTTGCTAACCACCATGTGCATGATTGGAATTGAACCCAGGTCCTCTGAAAGAACAGCCAGTGTTCTTAACCACTGAGCCATCTCTCCAGCCCCTGAAACTTACATTTATAAAAGTCATAGGGCAACAGTGCCCACAAAGGAACTCCCTTAGTGAATCAGTGGCATGACTCTGTGAATCTGTTTTCATAACTGCAACAGAAATGTGTTCAGCATCTACCGTTCATTAGGTGCTACTGTGAACACCTGACTTTTTCAGTGACTAAAACTATAAAATCTATCTATCCGACCATTCAATTCAAGTGTGGGGAGCGAGACAATGAAACTAGCAAAAGCAGATGATTGAGTAGCAGACAAGAAGGTCCTAGGTGCTGCAGGGAAAAAGAAAGAAAAGCAAAGGCATGTTTGCAACATTAGAGTGACTTTAGTAAAGGTAAAATCTGAATCACTTTAGAGAGGATAAAAGAGTTCCTTTCAGAGGATGTCAGGATGAAGGGAACTTCTGGATCAAAGGCTTTAAGGTATGTGTGTGTGACTTTCTGCGGTGTTCATGGAATGGTAAGAAGTGGGTTCCTGTACCAGAATGGAGAGGGGAGTTGAGAAACACAGGAGAAGAGGCAAGACGTGTGTGAGTGGGGTGGGAGTGGAGGGGTGGAGGTCACAAAGGGCCCTGGAAGCCAACATAGGATTTTAAATAAGAACAATTTGAAAGTCTTGAGCAGAAAGCTGTTAAGAGCTGACTTCTTTTTAATAGGGTCTCTATGGTAACTATGATGAGAATAGTTTAAAGGATGCTAGAAGGGAAGTGAGGGTGGGAATGGCCACCACCACAGTTTTAGGGCGATGAAACCAAGGTGGTAGTAAGACGTGGCTGGAGTATGGACATATTTGAATGTCTATCCAACAAACTTTTCTAAAGAATTAGACTTGGTGTGAGGGAGAACATTAAAGTTAAAACCTAGAATATAAGTGGCCCAGAGTGGAGTGCAAGGGTAAGAGGCGAAAAGATTCAATAAAAGAGGCAGTCTGTCTTTTGTGGGGGCAGTTTAACAGTATTTAAGTTTAGCGTGAGTATGCACTTTGGTCAAACAACTGTTTTAGAAACTTACTCTTCAGCGGCACTTGCACACACACAGCATGGAAAAGTTCACCGCAGAAGTAAGAAGCAGCCTAAACATCCATCACATGGGGCAAGGCAATATATTACATATGTTACATCCAAACTCTAACAGCCATGCTGCATTAACTGTGACATGTGTTTATATAACAATCTGTAAGGTACACCCCAAGTAAGAAAGTGAGTGGTGAAGTCTATACAAGGCAGGTGAAAAGCTCTATGTGCACATTTATTTATTCACATAAATGCAGACACCTAGGGATAGGTCTGCAGTGATACATGGAAGATCTTTAAAGAGCAGGGGATAGCCGGGCGTGGTGGCGCATGCCTTTAATCCTAGCACTTGGGAGGCAGAGGCAGGTGGATCTTTGTGAGTTCAAGGCCAGCCTGGTCTACAGAGTAAGTTCCAGGACAGCTGGGACTACAGGGAGACCCTGTCTCGAAAAGACCAAAAAAAAAAATAAATAAATAAAATAAAATAAAATAAAATAAAATAAAGAGCAGGGGATGGCTGAGAAGATATCCTTTTTATTCTCTTTATGTGTATTAAGAGTTGGTGCACAAGGCCAACGAGATGGCTCAACAGGTAAAGGCAGTTGCTGCTCAGTTCAATCCTCTGGTCACCTGGTGGAGAGAGAGCGAGCAGATTCTGAAACATTGTCCTCAAAACTCCACACACGTACTATGTGTGATACATGCACATGCACAAACACAAAATAATTTTCGAAATGTAATTTAAAATAAAATAGTATGAGTTCATATCTATTTAAAAATAGTTTATTCAATACTATTTTTGTTTGTCTTTTGTGGTACTGGGGACTGGATTTAGCACTTCACATATGCTAGGCAAGTACTCTACCATTTTGTTACATCCACAGCTCCTTCTTTCCTTTGCAAGACAGGGTCTCATTACATTGCTTAGGTTGGCTTTGAACTTGTAGTCCTGCCCCAACCTTCAAAGTATCTGAGATTATAAGTTTGTGGCTGCCTGCCAGGACCATTTTCAAATACTTTCTTGTTTTGTTTGTTCTTTGTTTTTAGAGACAAAGTTTCATGTAACACAGAGTAACCTCTAACTTGCCAGGTGGTCAAATCCTGGATTGAACTCCTGATCCTCCTCCCTCCAAGTTCCAAGTACTGGTATTACAGACAGGAGTCACCACACCTAGCTTCAATGTTATTTTAATGAAACACATTTAACAAGATTATTATATAAAATTAGAGTAAGGTAGGATTGCTTTCTTTATTATATACTAAATATTTTACTATGTTGCTAGAGGTTTCAGGAGATCCTGCCCCTCACTCTGGGAAACACCCCTCTTCTGGTGAGAGAGTTAAGTGTG
Source organism: Rhizomys pruinosus (assembly GCA_009823505.1). NCBI lineage: Eukaryota > Metazoa > Chordata > Mammalia > Rodentia > Spalacidae > Rhizomys > Rhizomys pruinosus. The sequence continues at coordinate 3,624,702 of VZQC01004693.1, read as the reverse complement.
GATGGCTAGGGTGAGGTCAGGAACTCAGGTAGCAAATGGCCGTTCTACTCTAGAAGGACCAGAGTTTCTCTGAGAGGAACACTCCCACAAAGAATTAGTCATTCTTACCAGAACCTCCTGTGTTCGCATCTGTGAAACCAGGGACAACAGCTGTGGTCAGAGAGGGCTGACCCTGGCCATGTTAGAGAGTGGAAAGTTTCAAGGCTGAGGGGTAATGCTATAGTAATGCTGTAAAATATGTTCTGAATGAATGCATTGGGGATAATTCCATGAGGCATTTTGCAGAAGAACCCAATTATCTTATGAGACTATTATGTGATTTTTTTTCCCCATTTTGTTTGTGTGAGAATTTCCTTTTCTGTATCCTTCAAATTTCCCTTTCATCTCCATCCCCAGTGGCATTTGTTAGCAATTGAACTCAAGGACAGAGTGCTAGTAGTACAAGATTGCCACCTATAGGTGGACCTTTTCATTACAAGTGTTTCCCTGTGATCCAGAGAGTGGTCTAAGAATTATTGGTAGCTGTTTAGTGCTGAGTGAGGAAAAACTGATCTTAAGGGGAGGGCTCTGGATAGGCTGATTAGATCTCAACGGATGAACTTGCAGTGAAGGACATCCGTGGACACTAACTTGGCATGATAGGCCTTAACGCAAATGACAGAATGTATGAAACCCAGTGGGGTGGGGGGACAAGGAATTGTGCTGATGGAGAAGGGGGTATAAAGTTGATTAAGATGTTCTGTATGAAATACACAAAAATTCAATAAAAATTTATGAAAACCTACAAAAAAAGAAGCCAAAAAGCACGAACAAAAAACAAAAGATCTTTCCATATAATCAGTTTCTTTCATTATTCTCATAATAACTGTATTAATTTGTATTTCAGGCAATAATTATTTTGTAATCATAAACCAGTTAAACTTCTGATACAAAACTTTTTCTTAAACATTACTGTATTTTCCTGTTTAACCAAAGTATTTGGAGTTTATAATATAAATGGTTTATTTATTTATTTATTTATTTATTTATTTATTTATTTAAAAAATAAACCAAGGCCAGGCATGGTGGTGCATGCCTTTAAACCCAGCACTCTGGAGGCAGATCTCTCTGAGTTCAAGGCCAGCCTGATCTACAGAGTGAATTCCAGGCCAGATGGGGCTATGAGAAGACCCTATCCCAATAAAAAAATTAAAAAAAAAAACATATCCTAGATCACTCTGCCTTCTCGTTTACAATACAAGTGAGAGCATGGCTCTGTGTGGGCAGAATTGTCTTCCACACACATCAATAATGCTGAACAGTGGAGGAAAAACACAGGTCTTGTTTTATAGCTCAGCTTGACCTTATCACACGGGTGGACCTCTGAATATACATCTGTTGTCTATTATGCAGTTCTTTGCAGCTCTAATATACTTGAATCTATAGGTTAAAACACAATGCTATCTAACATTTTTAAGGTCTTACTTTCTATCAGGCCCTGAGCTATGCACAATCTCATTTCTTTGCAAAGCTATGAACTTGATACTACTCTTAGAAAGTAAGAACACTGAAGATCTCCCAAGACCAGCTGAAGGGTGAGGTCTAAAGAGCACACCTATCACCCCGCCCCCCAATTGGGATTACATTACGAAGGCATCTGAAGGAGGCAAGCAAAGCAAGCCTTCAACACAGTGAAGAGTCATTTGGGACCCACATTGGAATACAGGCAAGGAGAATCCCATATTCCAGGAACACGAAGAAGAGACAACACGGGAAAGGGGCAGGATAATCCCCCACCAAGCTCTAACAACCCGATGGAAGATTCCTACCATGGGATCCCCCTGGGGATGGCCCAGGACACAGATATCAGAAACACAATTGGGAACATACTCGAAGAACTACAAGATCAACTAAGAAAAGAGAATGAAGAACTCAAGAAGGATCTAGAGAGAGAGAATGACAAACTCCGGAAGGAAGTGGAAACACTGAAAAGATCCCATGCTGAAAAAGATAAGGAAACAAACCAGTGAAGAAAAGAGCTACAGGAAGAGATTGAGAAGCTACAAAAGGAAGTAGAAATACTAAAGAAATCAGAAGAGGAAATGAAAAAGGAATTCAAACACTCATCCAATCAAGAGGAAAGGAATGGAAAAAGCCTCATAAGCAGAATGGAGGAAGCAGAACAAAGAATATCAGACCTGGAAGATAAAACAGAACAACTAAAAACCTCAAGTAAAGATTATGAAAAATTTAAAAATACACAAAAGTGGAACAACCAGGAACTATGGGACACTATGAAAAGATCAAACCTCCGCATCATAAGACTAGAGGAAGGAGAAGAATCCCAAGAGAATGGTATTGATCAGATCTTCAACAGAATAATAGATGAAAACTTCCCCAAACTAAAAAAAGGCAAACCTATACAAATACAAGAAGCACATAGAACTCCAACAGACAAGATCAGAAAAGAAACTCTCCACACCACATCATAGTTAAAATGCTAGACATCCAAAACAAAGACAAAAATCCTTAAAGCCACAAGAGAAAAACAACAAGTGACCTATAAGGGGAAACCTATCAGAATTACAATTGAATTCTCAGTGCAAACTATGAAAGCAAGAATAATGTGGAGCAAAGCATTCCCAGTGTTAAAGGACAATAGATGCCAACCCAGGTTACTATACCCAGCAAAAATGTCGATTATAGTAGAAGGAGGAGAGGAAAAAAAACTTCCAGGACATAAACAAATAAAGAATTACCTGTCCGGAAAAACCAAACAATCTCGTGCATCTTCAGAGCAATACTAAGATTCAGACAGAAGAAAAGGAGCAAACCATCCCAGGGCACCTAGAAAGCAGAAATCAATAAAAAAATGAAACTAGAAAAAACTAAAAAAAAAAAAAAACCGCAAAGACAAAAAATGGATAATAAGGCAAAAAGGAAGCAACACAAAACCTATCAGTCATAACCTAAAATATTAATGGACTAAATTCCCCAATCAAAAAACATACACTAGGAGTTGGATTAGGAAATGGAATCCATTGTATGCTGTCTACAAGAAACCACATTACCCTCAGGACAGGCACCACCTTAAATGAAAGGATGGAAAAAATATTGCCAAACAAATGGTAACAAAAAGAAGACAGGTGTTGCTATTATTTATTCTTTTTCTTTTGTTGTTGTTGTTGTTGTTTTTTTTTTTTTTTTTTTTTTGGTCTTATTGAGGACAGGTCTCCCTTAGTCCCAGCTGTCCTGGAACTCACTCTGTAGACCAGGCTGCCCTTGAACTCACAAGATCCACATGCTCTGCCTCCAAGTGCTAGGATTAAAAGCGTGTGCCACCCCGCCGGCAGGTGTTGCTTATTTTAATATCAGACAAAATAGACTTCAAAGTAAAAGAACTAAGAAGAGACAAAGAGGCGCATTACATTTTTTTTTTTGTCTTTTCGAGACAGGGTGCTACCTGTAACCCCAGTTGTCCGGGAAACTCCACTCTGTAGACCAGGCTGGCCTTGAACTCACAAAGATCTGCCTGCCTCTGCCTCCCAAGTGCTAGAATTAAAGGACGCCACCAGGCCTGGCAACACATTTTTATCAAAGGAACAACTTCACCAAGATTTACAAATTATGAATTATATGCCCCAAACTGGTGCACCCAAACTTTATAAAGAACAATTCTCCAGGGACCACAAGTCACACACTAACCCCAGTACAATCATGGAGAGGGACTTCAATACCCCACCTGAGTCCTTTGAAGGTCAAAAGGACAAAAATAAACAGAGAAGACATCTGCACTGAACGAGATTGCTACACCAAAATGGACTCATAGACCTTCCTACCGAATATTTTTTCCACCCTAATACCAGAGAAGACACTTTTCTACTCAGCACCCCATGGAACATTCTCCAAAACCGACACCTACTCGGGACACAGAAGAAACCTCCAAAATACAAAAAGATTGAAATAATTTCATGCATTCTATCAGACCCCAGTGCATAAAGCTCAACATCAACCATAGGATAAGCTCTACTGCCTACAAGAACACATGGAGATCTAAAACAACACACTTTGAAAATGAATGGGTCAAGGAAGAGATAAAGAAAGAAGTAAAAGCATTCCTGGAACTGAATGACAATGACAATACAGCAAGGGGGGGGGGAGTCCTCTAAGAGGGAAGTTTATAGCCTGGGTGCCTACATTAGAAAAACAGAAGAAGCACAAAGTGAATGATCTAACACTGCAGCTAATAAAACGTTGAGAAACAACAACAAAAAAAAAAAAAAAAAAAAAAAAAAAAAAAAAAAAAAAAAAAAAAAAAAAAAATCAGAGCAGAAATCAATGAAAAAATAGAAACAAAGAAAAAAACAATACAAAAAAATCAATGAATCCAAAGTTGGTTCTTTTGAAAAGAATAAACAAGATAGACAGACCTTTAGCCCAGTTAACCAAAAGCAAAGATGGAACAACTAAAAATCAATACAATCTGTGTGAAATGAAAAGGGAAATTCACAACAGACAGTGAAAAAGATCCAGAAATCATTCAGGAATACTTCAAAAACACTATACTCTACCAAGTTTGAAAACCTAGAAGAAATGGATGAATATCTGAAATCCTGGGACCTACAAAGCTAACCAAGAAGAATTTACACTGCTTAAACGACCCATAATACATGAAGAATGAAGATCGATGTAATAAGAAACCTCCCAACTAAAAAAAAAAGCCCAGGCCCAGTGGTTTTCCGGCAACGAGGACCCCAGCGAATTCGATACAAACATTTCACAAAAAGACCTACAACCATTCTTACTGAAAACTGTTTAGAAGGATACAAACAGAGGGATCTCCCAATTCCTTTCCTGTAAAACCATCATCACTCTTACCCAAACCAGGCAAAGATACAACTAAAAAGGAGAATTATGACCCATCTCCCTAATGAAAATCAATAAACATCATCAAACACAAAAAATGGACATGAAACACAACCCCACACCCTCATCTCAATAGATGCTGAAAACCTTTGACAAAAATCCGTATCCTTCATGCATAAAGCTATATGAATTGGATTGGAGGGATCATTCCTCAAGTGTAATCAAAGCCACATACAGGAAACCACAGCCATATCATCCTAATGGGGAAAAAAAAATAAAAAAAACAAAAAACATTCCCTTTAAAGGTAGGAATCGGCAAGGCTGCCCCCCGTCACAATCCTCTTCAATATAGTGCTTGAAACACTTGCTAGAGCAATAAGGCAAGAAAGGAATTAAAGTCAGTACTAATTGGAAAAGAGGAAGTCAAGTTTCCCTTTTGCTGATATAATTGTTTACTTAAGGGATGCTAAAAACTCCACCAGAAAAACTCTAGAAAGATGAACAGCTTCAGCAAAGGGGCCAGATACAATTAACCTAAAAAATCAATGGCCTTTCTACACCAACAACAAGCAACTGGAGAAAAAAAATATAAAAAAAAAAAAAAAAACTGGAAAAAAAAAAAAAACCTAGGAACAAACCTAACCAAAGACACCAAAGATCTCTTACAACAAAAATTTTAAACCTTTTAAAGAAAGAAATTGAGAAGACATCAGGATGGAAAAAAACTCCCATGCTCCATGGATTGGGAAAATTAAATTGTAAAAATGTCCATTCTACCGAAACTTCTTGTTAGATTTAACGCAATCCCAAATCAAAAATCCCCAAGAGACTTTCTTCACAGGCTTGGAAAAAAAAGTCCTTTAATTTCATTTGTAAACAACAAAGACCCCGAAGCCAAAACACCCTGACTTAAAGAGCTACCCCGGGGGATCTCTATACCAGACTTCAAACTAAAAATATACAGGCTATAGTCATAAAAACAACTGGTACTGGCCCAAAAACAGACTGTTGACCAATGGAACAAACGAGATCCAAACCTGAGCACATACCATTTCAGCCATCTCATATTTGGACAGGGGGCAAGAAGCCACAATGGAGAAAAGACAGCATCTTCAGCAAGTGAATGTTGGCAAAACTGGATCACCACTTGTAAGAAGAATGAAATTAAAACCCCTACCTCTCGCCCTGTACCAAAAGTCAACTCCAGATAGATTAAAGACTCTGCATGAAACCCCAAACTCTGAATGTGAAATAAGAAAAAATGGAGCAACTACAAACATAGGCATAGGAAAAGACTTCCTAAATCAGACAGCAGTGTGCAAGAAATAAGGCGACAATTCAAATGGGACCTCATTAAACTCAAACGCTTCTGTACATCAAAAGAGACAATCAAGGAAGTGAAGAGAAATCCCACAGAATGGAGGAAACCTTCACAATAGAAACATCTGACAAAGCATTATTTCAGAATATATAAACTACTCAAAAACAAGAAGGAAACAAAATGGACCCACTCAAGAGATGGAGCAAAGAAGCTGACAGAGACTTCACAAGTGAGGAATTAGAGATTAGCGAGTAAACACCTAGAAGTGTCAACCTCATTAATCATTAGGAAAGCAATCCAAAAACCACTTTAAATATCATCACTCCAATAAGACTGGGTAGGATCAAGAAAACAAATGTACCAAGTGCTGGAGAGGCTGTGGGGAGAAAGGGAGGAAACACTCCTCCACTGCTGGTGGGGATGTAAAAACTCTTACAGCCACTATGGAAGCAAGTGTGGAGAACCCTTGGAGACTTGGAATGACACTTGCCACCCAACCCAGCCATACCACTCCTGCTGTAGGATGTACCCACAAGACTCACCCCACCAGAGGTACATGCATGGCCTTGTTTATTCAGCTCTCTTCACAATAGAAGGAGCGGAACCACCCAATGCCCTCAACTGATGTGTGGATGAGAAAAATGTGGTACATCTACACAATGAAGTTCTATGCAGCAGTAAAGAAAGATGACTATCATGAGCTTGCAGGAAATAAGCTGAGCTAGAAGACATTATGCTGAGTGAGATAGTAGTAACCAGTCCCAGCAAAAAACAAAATGACTGGTATTCCTCATCTGTGGAGATGTTAGGGCCATTACCAAGTTGTAAGTATTTCTTGTGCACTCCCTTTCTTTTGGCCCTTGAGCGTTTGTCCAAAGCAGTTGGGCATATTGGAAACAACAACCACAATACGAAGAAAGGATGCATCAACTGAACTGACTGAAACGGTGATATCTCTGCTCAAAACAGTCAACTTCCACATGGAGAATATTGAGAAAAGACTGAGAAAGAGAGAGAGATGAAAAGCCTGTTTGAGCGAATGCATGAGACTCTGGTAGGGTGGGGGGATAGGGTGGGGAAACAGGTCTAGAGTTGTAATCTTGTATACAAATATATATTAAAAAGAGAAAAAAAATACTAATAAAAGAAAGTAAGAACACTAAGATTTAAATAGATAGGAACTTCCCTAAATCGAAAGGACCAGAATTTGATCATGAACAATGTATTAATTCAGCTGTGCTTTTAGCCATTGTAATGTACATCTGAATAACCACCATCTCTTTTCATATAGTCCTTTTGTAAGTGGACTCCAGAATGCTGTCATTACTATTCTTTTTTTTTTTTTTTTTTCGTCTTTTCAGAGACAGGTCCCCTGTTCGCCCAGCTGTCCTGGAACTCACTCTGTAGAAACCAGGCTGGCCTTGAACTCACCAAGATCCACCTGCTCTGCCTCCCAAGTGCTAGGATTAAAAGGCATGAGCCACCACACCCGGCTTCTATTCTTAATGTATGATTTAGACATAAGAGTCCATAAACAAACATTGGTTTAAAGGCTGATAAAAAACGGTATGCATCTGAGTTAATTGGTGATATAAATTGCGTTGTCCACATTAGCTTTTTAATTAAAAACTGTATACAATTACTTTGGGATTGGTTTAAACAAAATGTTCTCTATAATTTGCTTGTCATATAGTATCACCTGGTAGCAATCTCTTTCACCCTATAGGATGATTTAATTAAAAATAAAGTTTGTTTCCCAAGTTATCACATAATAACCCAAAACAGAAGGGTGAATTGATGATGAAATCTGTGCCTGATTCCACCCTATAGGTATATATAATTACCACTGCTTTTGGAGACTCATGGATCAAAAATAAAAACCTAAAATAAAAAAAGGGGGCTAAGATAGGATACGAAAACTTTTTGTCAAAAAACCTGCAATCCAAATCTTAAAACTAAACTATGGGAAAGGATTTGTATGTTCCACAGGCAAGAATGTCACCAATTAATGGCGAGAAAGAAAAAGTACAGCTTTTCATGAGTAGGTGTACAGAAAGTGCCAGCCTGAAGGATTTGACTCCTCTGGGCATTGAAGGTAGAAATGCCTCAGATTGTGCAGACATCAGGCCCCTCTCTGGATCCTCTAGTAACAATGATTTTTAATGAATCCTAATGAAGCTTATCTTCTAGGTGCTGCAAAGGTTTTAATACCAGAGACTTTCTTAGGCCTTATACTTCTTAGGGATTGGTGGCGCATGCCTTTACTCTAGCACTCGGGCGGAGCAGGCGGATCTTTGTGAGTTCAAGGCCAGCCTGGTCTAAGAGTGGGTTCCAGGACAGCTGGGACTACAGGGGAGACCGTGTCTCGAAAAGACACAAAAAAAAAAAAAAAAAAAAACAAGAGAAACTTTCTTAACTCCCCCCCCCCCCATAGAATAAGGAGAAATCTGATGATGATGATGAGGTCGTTCTCCAGCTGTGATTGGAGCCAGCTGTTATAGAGGTATTCTCTTGTAAAATCGGTAAAACTGCCTTCTTTAATTGACTAATGGACATGAAAACCGAAAAGGATTATTCTCTATAAGAACCAAATATAAACTAAAATCTCCTTAAGCTAAGCACTTAACAAAATATATTAATACGGAGTATCTGACATTAACAATGGATTATTCTACCAGGAGATGTTGGCCAGGAATCCAAGCTCCTACAAAAGTTAAGGCTCCTTGCCTCCAAACGGGATATCTGCAGGAGTAGAAGAGAGGTGATAAGGCCCTGCTGTTGAATACCTGATCTAAACATGGGAAAGATGTTTGGAGACCACACTTGCAAGCATAAGTGGCCTCTGAATGCCAGGGAGTGTTACCAAAGGCCACCACTAAACCAATAAAGCAAATATAGGTCTCCTTGAGTCAAGCAAGACTTCTCCATTAGCCCAGCTACCACTCACTTGCCTGGAAATACTGTTCAGTCAGTGGCAGCCATATGTTGTTATCCCAAATTAATTGCTCTTAGCTCTCTCCTTGGAGAAAATAAACCCTGCTTGATGCCACAGCTTACATCCTCTAATGGTTAGGAGGTGTTATAAAACCACAGGAGGACCCTGTCATTCTTAACAGAAAGAAAATGTATCATGGATTAACATACCATCCAAACATCTGTGTCTATACCAAAGTAACCTACCCTAAACAATTAGTAGTTTAAATAACCTATTATCCAATTGCAAGTGCTTCATTAGTAGGATCGAAAGGCTATATATTATACTGTTTTTAAATACCTATATATCTAATGCATGTGCTTCATTAGTCAGGATTGAAAGGTTATTGCCTGGACAAGCTGCAGCCCAGAAAGAAAACAGCCAGAATTGACCGGGACCAAGACAACAGCTCCAGAGAAAGTAAGAATGTTTTGCTTCTCATCCACCTGTGCCCCTTTCTAAGCTAGGGAAAATCTGCGGAAGAGGGGGCCAGGTTAGTAGAAGTAAGGGCTGCGATTGGGGTGTAATGTTGAATACAACAATATAGATGGACAACTCATTTGATCAACTGGATTGAACATAACAAGCACCCCCCCCGCTGGATGGTTGGGACTCATGAGCTGTGTGGTTTGGCACAACCTGCTCGCAAAATTGTTTTACATGAGGATGCTTGTAACTCACAAATTCCCCTATTGTTAAAAAAAAATGAAAACAAAACAAAACAAAAAAAACAGAGAAAGATGCAGAAAAGTTACGGCAGAATGCATGATCTGGGATGGGTAGGGGTGGGGTGGGGGGAAGGGAAGGGGATATATGCCTGAACTGAATTGGAAAATGATGTATGAAATACACAAAGCATCAATAAAAAATAAAAAAAAAAAGAAGTGTCCAAAGCAGTGAGATGATGTGAATCAAACAAGGAAGTTGCTCTTACTCGGGCTTGGCTACATCCAATAAACAAGTATTAGAGCTAATTTTTTTTTCTTTTTCTGTTTTTATTCCTTTTGTTTTGCTAGGGATTGAACTCAGGGTCTTGCATATGCTAGACACATGCTGTACCAGTGAAGTAGATCCCTAGCCCCAGCTAATGTTTTTAGATTTATCAACATACAATACATACTGAACACTTAATTCTCCATATAGAAGGAGACAAAAGACACATGGTCTACAGAGCAGCATGTTCCGTGTACTGGAGTTTTGGAGACTACTGAGTGACAGGCATGGAGACCCAGGCCTGGAATCCCAGCAATGAGGAGGCCGAGGAGGGAGGAGAAACGGAGGTCACCAGCCAAGCCAAGAGATTTAGGATGGGCAAAGTACAGAAAAGCAAGAGTTGGGAAAGTGAGGGTAAGTTTAACCAGAAAGGGGGACTTTTCTATGAATCAGTGAGAGAGGAGTGGAGACTACAGGAGCGAGGACTGGACGCCAGGCCAGACAGAATGAAATTGTTTGGCTAATGCGGAGCTGCTGCTCCATGCAGAATTCCTGTATGGCTTCACGCGGCACCTCGTCTCCTCTTTGTCTGATGACCTTCTGAATAATGGTCTTTGCACTTAAGACATTACCCATTATCCCATTTCATCCCTATCCACATTTCCTTCTGGCTCAGAGTCCTTCAGACACTTCAGGCCTTTGTTCAAACTGAATGTTACACACATGTGTCTATTGGTTGTTTACTTTTGGGCATCAGATTCAGCCTGTGCACATAGGACTCATTTGTACCTGAGGGGTTTTCCATTTCAATTCTTCTTTCAGTATGACAGATGTCAATAAGACCCCCAAATCTTGGTGCATCTTCTTTGGCTTCAGGGTCAGACAGACTTGAATTTGAATTCCTGTTTATTAGTTGTGAGACCTTGGCCAAGCCACACAGTCTGATTGGGTCTTATTTCTCCCACCCGTAAAATAAACAGAATGCCTATTTACATTATTACTATCAGAAATTAAATGAGCTAATAAAACAATGAGCTTATATAATTAAATGAGCTATAAGTAATAATGAAGTCATCTGTGAGTTTGTGAAGGATTCTGAAAAGTCACATGGTAGCAACATGAACTCCCCCAAACCTACACTGCTTCAGATCCATTCTTTACCTTTTCTACACTGCTCCAGATGCTGAACCTATTTATCCACAGTTCTGAGAAGAAAGCTTGGTTCTTTTCAACTCCTGGCTGGTTTTTACCATGGACAATGGGTGAAACAAAGCTTGGGCTGTTTACTGCCATGGCTTGGCCTCTTTTTGCCATGATCTAGACTGATCATATTCCTTGGGCCACGAGTCTAATGGCTATCCCTCACCTATAGTTATAGTTCTCACTAATCCAAGGAACCTCTTCTCTCTTCTCTTGCCCTTTTAGATCTGGGGCAAGAACATGCTACTAGTCCCAAGTGTTTTGTCATCCTTTGATGCAACACATAATCATGATCCACTTTAAAATTTTTTTAAATATTTATTATTATTCTGTGTATGTGTACAGGATATGTGGGAATGTTTGGGAATGAACAAAGTGGATATGTAGAGGTGAGAGGACCACTGTCTGGCTTCAGTTTTCTCCTTCCATCATAGAATCCAAGGATTTAGTGCAGATCATCAAGCCTTTGCCACCAACGTTTTCCCACGAGTCATCTAGCTGGCCTTTGTTCCACTTTGGTACACAGTTTTTTCATTAAATGCTTTTTTAGTTGAGACATGTATTAATGTCCACTGATTCTTTTGGAATGTGGCTGAAACAAGATGACCTTCTGGAAAAAATGGTCCAGAGGTGGCTCACAGAGAACAATAAAGGAATGAAATCCACCTGGAGAGAGAGTCCACTGAGGACTAGGCTCGAAGAGGCAGTGAGTGACATGGAAAGGGGAAGGAGCAGGTACAGTGCACTCTTTTTCCTGTGTGACATGCCTGCTTCTGTTCCTAGACACGTTGTCTAGATAGCACATCTGTTCACTGTATGCTCTGAAAGACAAATGTCACTTTTGGACATCTTCTGAACTGAAGACAAATACAAGGAACTCGAGTCTGATAGACTCAGATGAACCTATCACGTATGTTGTTGGGCCTGCTTTCGGGTTTAGTCCTGCCTCAGGTCTAGTTGTAGTTGATGCTGTATTTACTTGTGACCAAAATCTTTGTTTTTCTCTCTCACTGGAATAAAATACTTGCCTTCCATTTTCCCATATCATTTCACAAATGACAACATTGATTTTGAGAGCTGAGATGAACCATGTGAGCAAAGTTTTGGCTCTGCCATTTCCAGGCTCTGGCTTGTTTGCTCTATCCAGGTCCTGTAGAAGTCCAGCTGGGAGTCTAGACAGGGTACTGGCTAGATTGTGGTGTAGGTGGGAGTAAATGGCTATGAATTCTGAGCTGTGGAAGAGCCATACCATGGCAGGTGGGATGAGAAATGGTTTTGAAGTGAGTGGCACATAGGGAAGGGATGCCGGTGGTGCTGGGTGCTCATTTTTGTCAAGATATCACAGTGTACACATAGAAGGGAGTCTAGCTTTTCACCCACACTGCCTCCATGCCTCCTATTAATCAGCACAATTCTCTAGTCCTGCAGAGGTGCACAATAAATGTTATAGTTCTAGACAAAGAACAACATACACTTGTTGTTCAATTAGCCTGTTCAATTAGTCAAGTGATTGTTTACAAAAGTGAAATAGAATGTTTTATTCTGGACAAAATAGCTATATAGTACTGAGTTTTATTTCTTATCCCTTCCAAGGACTGTTAAGGGAAATCGATGATACATATTTTATTTGGTCAGGGACCATGATGGATTTGTGTTTCATAATGGCTAGAGTATTGTAGAAACTCATAAAATACTTGAATTTGTTTATAATTGATTTCTTAGACCTCTTTCCTTTTCTTCATCTATAAAATATAGATTATCTCTGCATTAAACTTTTCCTTTGAGTACCTAGCTCTAGATCACTCACCTCAGAGACATAGGAGTTTGTGATGAAGCAGCATACCCCAGGTTGGCTAGAAAAGTGGGTAACCTGGTCCACGTTCAGTTGCATGGATCTCATCAAAGATGCACCCTACCGTGATAACTTTTCACAATACATGTTTGCTATGGAGGAGACCTTCCTAACTGCACCATGCTGCACATGTCTCTCTCTTGTTTCAGGTTTTATGTGGTTCATCCCACCTCCTTTGTGGCAGAAGTAGAGCCTGTTCTGGCCTATGCAGCAACAACAGGAGCCACAGGCAGTACCCACCATTGTACTTTCTAAGTCCAGAACAAGTTTTTCTCCCTTGTCTGTCCCTCTGGCTCTCACCCACTGTGTTTCAGGACTAGGAAATACATTGTAAAGTCTGCTCTAATCAATTCCTGGATTATAAGGGATGGTCTGACAATGCGTGATAATCTCAAGTGGAGACTAAGACCCTAGTCCAAGTAAACGCTTTCCTTTTTGTTTTTCACATTTTGATCTGATGAGCCTTGACTAGGCTCAATTAAAAACAATGGCACCATCTTCAAAGGGGAATCCCAAGCCCTGTGAATGGGCTAATTCTGCTCTAGGTTCCCACCGTCTATCTGCCCTTGACAAGCCCCAGTAGAAGTCAACAGGTGCATGTCCAAATATAAATGAGCGGGCTTAACAATAAAACATCACTGTCTGAAGGGTTTTAGGAGACTTTACTCTGAGGTTTGGCAGTGACTATGCATTTCTTTGCCAGCATATAGAGAAACTTGACCTGTGTGTATCAGAGTTGAAGATTTTCACCACCGCTGTCCCTACACAAGACCTCTACACCTCTTCTTCCCAACAAATAAAAAAACCCTCAAAAACAAAGAGCAACAGAGGGAGAAAGAACCAAGGGAAGGAGAATGGAGAGGGAGTGCTAAATGATTCTATATTCTATCCTTTCTTAAGGACACATTTATATGTCTCAAAAACAGAGGCTTTTTTTTTTCACTTGTGGGTGGAGTGGGAACAGATATTTTTCAAGAAAATTTCTTTCAATAATCCATCCTCCGTGCTGGTAATAGTGTGACAAACTATTAGCATTATATATGTAAACAGCATATATGTAAACTACCACCAGCCTCTCAAGTAAGGATTGCAAAATTAAACTGCAAAGAGACATAAGAAGGAGAAAGTACAGGGTAGAACATTTTCACTTGTCCCTTTCACCACCTCTCTCATACAGTCACTCTCCAGAGGCAGGTTAATGATCTATGATCCTACAGGAAAACTTTGACTCCAATCCATTTTCCAAAGCAGAGTCTGTGGTTTCAGAGTTGCAGCAAACTTATCAGTAGACTGGGCCACACGGCACTATTATTAAGGATTAGTATAGCCTAGGGATTTGGTTCAGAATCTAATTTCATATTCTCTAAAATCCTGAGCCAGTGATTCACATGAAATTTGTTAAAAATAACTTACCTTCATTTTCCATTTTAGAAAGCCATTCTAGGCATTTAGGAATTTCAAATAACCAATGAAAATGGATAAACATGATACTTTTCCCCTAATCTAGAGGCACAAGCTTTGAATATACAAAGAAAAGAAAAACATCTGAACTCAATTTATATATGATAATATAATAATAAGACAGTTATGAATCAAATAAAAATCTCCAGGTAACTGTTAGGTAAACACTCACATTAATAGTAGGCCAGTGTGGGGCTCTTCATCCTTCTTATCCAGCCAGTGGAGAATTTGACTGCAACCCACCAACAGTGGGTTGCGTTGATAGGGCCCAACCTACGTACCCCTAGGAGTTGCCATCCAAAGGGCTGGGTGCAGGCTGATCCCTATGTCTCTTAACATGGAGTTTTCTAAGATGCTTGAGGCTCCTCCTCTAATACCCTCCTGAGACAGAACCCAAGGGAACGCACACCCTCCTTTAGCCTGATGCCAATTTCAGATGGGTTCATGACAGCTGACTACTATACTCCAGGCATCCCTGGTAGCCTGGGTAACTACATTGTGTTCCCAAACACTCAGACAGGATCCCATCTCAGCCTGCTGGGCTTCAGTGGAACAGGGGAGATGTTCACGTGCAATCTTCTCTGTGGGATAAAATGGGCAGACAGAGGCCACAGGAAGGTATATGCAGCATGGAACATGGAGCAGGGGTCACATAAACGGAGCCAAAAACTTGTATAAACAGTGTGAATGGAGAGAGAGGTTTTGCTCTTCAGCCTTCACAATGGCATGCTGAGTTTAGCACTTGATAACCTTGATAGTTATGCTCCTGTGAAGTCAGCAAAAGTCTCCTAATGAGCTCCTAAATTAGAAAAGAAAGGGGGCTTGGTTAACCTCAGTATGCTATTGGCATCAGAAACAGAAAGCTACAAGTTAACACTAGTCTAAACAGCTTGGCAGTGCCAGAAAATGATATAAAGAGTAAGTCTATCAGGCAAACCTACACTGTCCCCCCAACTAGCTAATTAGCTCCCCTGAGTACCAAGAAAACAAATTTTCTATACTAGAAAAGAAAGAAATTACTGATCCCAGGTGAAGGGGCAAGAGTATCATCAGGTCATAAGTATAATTAAAACACTGTGAAAAGCAGCCGGTTGCGGGATGCTATCTTGTTTTAAATGAAAGCTGTTTTGGGGTTTGTTTGTTTGTTTGTTTGGTTGGTTCGTTGGTTGTTTTAAGCTGGACTGACCAATTCAGGTTTGGACCATTTCCCAAAATTAAACTCTCTCTTAAAGAATAAATGTTTGCTGGGCTGGAGAGATGGCCTAGTAGTTAAGAGTGCCAACTGCTCTTGTAGAGGACCCGGGTTCGATCCCCAGCACCCACATGACAGCTGAGAACTGTCTTTAACTCCAGTTCCAGGGGAATCCAAGACCATCTTCTGACCTCTGAGGCATTGCACGACACGGGTGCACAAACCTACATGCAGACAGTACATTCATACACATAAAAAATAAATAAAATTTTAAAAAAGTATAAATGTTTGCCACCACTGAGGATAAATAGACTTCAGGTTTAAAGGAGATGTCAGAAGGTAGTTTCAGAAATGGGTAAGGAATAGCCATACCATTGAAATAAGAGCAGTTAATGGAAATGATTGCTGTGAAGAAACAATAACCAGACAAATGCTATTTTGGAGGTTTTCTAAAAGTCAGATTGCTTCATAATTATCCAAGTTCAGGAAAGTCATTTTTAACCCTATGGTTAGAAGGTTGTTAGAATGTGGATATGTGTAAGAGAGTTAAAACCTCTGCTTTTACTGGGTGTAGTAGTGCAGGCCTTTATTCCCAGCACTCAGGACGCGGCAAGGTTGATATCTGTTGAGACTGAGGCTAACCTGATCAACAAAGTGAATTCCAGGCCAGCTAGGGCTACAGGAAGATGTTGTCTCAAAAACAAAAACAAAACAAACAGCAACCACAAAAAACTTCAAACCAAACCAACCAACAAACCAACCAAAGAATAAATACATGCATACAAACCATCCCCCAAACGCCAAATCTCTGACAACAGGTCCCCGTCAAGGTCCTCTGAGGCAGGCCCCTGGCTTTCTGGGCCCTGGAGCTTCTCTGTATCCTCAGCATCCTCTTCTGTGGTTTCCTTTCCCGCAGGCTTCTCCACAAGTCCCGAGTTCACAAGGTCCTCAGGGTTGTGTTTTGGCAGGTCTTCAGGATCTTTGCTTTGAACAATGTCCCCGAACTCTGGAGTCTGAGCCACTGTCTTCTCAGGAAAGTCACCTACTTTAGACGCATCCGCCAGAGGACTTTCTTCTCCACTCACCACTACCTTGCCTGGCTCCTTGCCCATCCCATCTACCTCGTTGGCAGTCTCAGTCTTTTTGTCAATCTCCAGCATAATACTAGCTTCTTGTTTGTTTCCTACAGCATCAGGGTTAAGGGTCCCCAAAATCGCTTTTTCAGTAACTTGAGACTCTGGCCTCTTGTCCTGGACCCCGGGATGGTTTTCTTTACACTGCTGAGCACTTACAGCATTTTCACCTTCCAGCAGATCCTCGGGAGGGTAGTCCTCTTCATCTGCCTCTGCCTTTTCCATATGAACGTTGGGCACTTCGGGGCTACCAGCTTCCTGTGTCCCCTGTAGGGCCTTGGGCTGAGTGGGTTCTGCATTTGCAGGGACCTCTTTGCCCGCTTCCTTAGAAATGCCCGTCTGCTCATGCCTAGTAAGTATAGAGGCTGTATCTCTTCCTTGCTGCCAAGAGAGATTTCTTTCCAGTGTAGGAACTTTTTCCTCCAGTTTGTGGTGCTTGTTCACTGTTTTCTGTAGTTACCGGACTCCCTACAGTTCTGGGTACTGATTCACTTTCATTTTCCAAAATCTTTCCCGTGTTTTCTTCATGGAGTTTTTCCTTTGAGATATGAATAATTGGTTCTTTTAGGTCATTTTCTTTTTTTTTCAAAGCACTTTTAATGTTAATTCTTTGCCCTTCTCAGCGGCTGGTGGAGAGTTGACCGTCTCACTTTGAGAGCTGTAAGCACTCACCGTTTCTGGCTTCACTACCTCGAATTCTGACTTGTTTTGTACCAGGCCCTTCTTAGATTCTGGTATTTCCTTTAATAAGTTTTAAAAAGATTTCCTTTAATAAGTTCTGGATCCATTTCTGAGTCTTTTTCACCATTTGCTTTAGAGCATCCAATTCTTCATCAAAATCATCTTCTAATGAAGTGACCAATCTGGTTGACTCATCATCAGATACAAGTGCATCAGCAGTTGAACCAAACTTGGTTTTCCAGTTGAGAGTCACTTCTGTCTTCAGAAGTTTGTAGGCATCTATCATCTCCTGTTTGTTTGGGACCTGAGAAGTATTGCTGGTTTTGTTTTCAGTTTCTGGCACTTTTAATTTCTCATGCAACATTTCTTCAAAGGTGTTCAGTGAAGACTCTGTTCCCTGAGTATTATCTGTTGGGCTACTGGCATGAGAGTGGCTCTTCTGAGCTGAAAACTCTTCCTGCACTTCTTCAGTGCTTTCTGAAAATGTGCTTTCTCCTTCCTCTGAGGTGGCTTTGACCAGCTCAGGTTCAAGTTCACGTTCAAGTTCGGTCTCCTTAGACACTTCAGAATGTTTTTTTGCATGCTGGGAAAATTTTTCTTCAGCTTTCTCAGAGCCTTCAGTTGCAGAATCATACAGTTCCGAAGACCCTAAAAAGCATTGTGGCCCTCTGGTTAAAGTAGGGGCCTATGGAGGTCAGGTGATACATGGAGTTTTGGCTGAAGCCCGACTCACAGTGGGCCCAGTGGGTCCCAGAACTCATCCTGTGGTTATTTCCCCGGTTCCAGAATGTATAATTGGGATAGATATAATTAGAAATTGGTCAGGAGCAGCCCACCACTGCTCCAGGCAGGTACCAGGGCACGGGCTAAGTCAGGAATACACCCCCCCACCCCCCCCAACAACTGGAATTGAGGAGAGAGTATCCAGTGGATTAAGAGAACATTCAGAACAGGAAAGGAAGAGACTTCCAGTATCCAATATATAAACAAAAGTGAAAGCCTGAAACCTAGACAAGTCAACACTCCATAAACGAGGAGGGAAGGAAGGAAAAAAAAAATTGGAAGGAGGCAAGCAAAATAAAACAAGCTTTCAGCCTTCAACACACTGAAAAGGCATTTGAAATTTGAATCACAAAAGGGAAACACACATGCGAGGGACACGATGAAGAGACAACATGGGAAAGGTGCAGGATAATTTCACACCAAGCTCTACCAACCCAGTAGGAGAGACAGCTACAATCGATCCCCCTGGAGGTGACCCCAGAAACAGACCTTAGAGGACTAATTGCAGACCTATGCAGAGAAAGTAAAGAACATAAAGANCTCTGGAGACCAGGGTGGCCTTGAACTCACAAAGATCCACCTGCCTCTGCCTCCTGAGTGCTAGGATTAAAGGCGTGCGCCACCACGCCCAGCAGCAAGCGTTCTTAACTGCTGAGTCATTTCTCCATCACAACTTTAGAGCATTAATTGATTTTATTTTCCTTGAAATTCTTTCACCTATATTATTGTGAATTTAGTATTGAGACAGAGTCTTGTTATGTATTCTAGCCTGGCTTTAAATTTTTGAAGCACCTACTGTCTCTCTGACACAGGGATTGCAGATGGATATCACCACGACTGCCTTGAATTTTTTTTCTTGATGTTAGCCCTTATTTTCTGAGAATGAGGGGTCCATTTGGGGGCAAATTTATAAGATTCTATGAATTCTTTTTGGAGATGCTTTCTCACAGAAGTGCCAATCACAATGATATTGACCGTTAGCAATCTTAGCTCTACAACATTCTTCCTTACCCCCAACTCTATGATTTCAGTGCTGTCCTGTCTCTGAAAGTCACATTGACATTTCTAGAATCACTGGAAAATTTTCAAAGCCCCAAAGTTTTCCAAAGTGCTCACTTAGGAAGCTGAACTGCTTGGTGCACATTTATAGAACTTTCCACAGTTTTCCCATTCATGTGATGAGGCATTCAAGAGGGACAAAATTTCCTTCTATACACATACACACACACTCAAACACACACATACACAGAGACACCCATGGGAAGAGAGAGAGAGAAAGAGAGAGAGAGAGAGAGAGAGAGAGAGAGAGAGAGAGAGAGAGAATACTGAGTACTGAGACTGGATGGATTTGGGCTTCTTGGAAGTCAATAGCCTCCACACCATCCCTTTAGAAGCCACTAGGTTAAGGGTAGCAGAGCAAAGAAGGCTATTCTCTGTGACCACGAAGTAAAGGAAGAGTGGGTTGCAGGCAGGGTAGGGATCCATGTGCAAGAATGCCTTGGTGGCCCTAGCTTCAGCTCTAAATTCATCCATTGAGACTCAAAGGGTGGAAAACACGAACAGCCAGTATGCTTAATGCTGCAGTTTACAAATGTGAGTTTTCCATGTGTGAGATCAAAGTGGCCACTCTTCCAGGTCACCGTGCTGGGATGGACACTCTAGATCAACATTTTAAATCTCGCCCATGCTATATGTTAGCTGCATGTTTTTAAGAGATTTATTTAGCTTCCCTGTGAATCTTAGTGCAGAGTGGGGAGGAGTATCATCATCACAAAGTTGGTAATAGGCCTCGAATTGGGAAAATAGTCTGCATGAGCAGTTGCTTTAAACCTTCAAGAAAGGAGGTGCTATTTTTCCATTCAGCTGGGAACCAGGATTCACAGGACCGAGCCACAGAGGCAGTAAGCTGTGCAGATGTATTTCACATACAGACCCTGTTTTATGTCTTTTCTGCTATCCTGTAGTTATCAATAACTGTTAATTTCTCTTCAAGAAGATTCCTCAAGTGTGGTGACAGTGGGAGAGCAGGAGAATGGGGGAGGAGGGACTAATGGTCTGTGGAAGAAGAGAGACTAATGGTCTGTGGAAGGCCGTGGTGTCTTTTGTGCCTGTGCTGGCAAAAGAAAGAAGTATTTTCAAGCCCATGTCCATAATGCCAGCAAGGTCAACTTGAGAACAATTTGCAATGGAAAATTACACCCAGCAGCCTGATCCCAATTAGGAGCTAACCTCTTTCATTATGTGAGTTTTTTTTTCTTTATTCCTTCACTGTGGGGAATGGATTGTAATTTGTTAATTAAATAGTATATTAACATATGTTGCCTTATAATTTGTGGATGTTCAAGAGAAAATATTCTTTCGTTAGAAAAACAGTGCTTTCATTTCTAACTTTTATTCCTTCCAAATCATTAGTGACTTAAATATGTTCCTTTGGTCTTCTAATAAAGGAAGGAGGAATGAGACCACCTACTTTTTCCACAGTCTTCTTTGCATATCTTCCCATTTGTGCAATCTTTGTGGTTTGTGGTTTCAATTCAGTGATTGTTTATTAAATTCCCAGAAGATACTGAATTGAAGTCCCCAAAGCAGCGGTTGCAGCCCCAAAGAAGCCTGCAGTCAAATGAAATCAAGGCACGTGGACATTCAGACAAGTGAGATAATGGGGGTAAAATTATGCCAAATAGTGCAGATTTAGAGCCCAGGCCTGATGCCTCTCCTGGAGACTTATTTGTTGCTTTAGGCTCTTTTATCTCATGAGGTTTCTTGTTAAAGAGAAGCAGTAATGAGTGCTAGGAGTAGAACATACCCCTTCATTTCTCCTGGCATGACAGGTCTCCCTCCAAGTGTATCACAAACTGCTTAGGGCCTGGCTCTCCATTCCAACAGTGGAGAGGGAAGTTCCACCTAGGAACAACTACAAGAGCTTTTATGTGTCAGGCCTGGGGGTAAACTATGAAGAGCGCATAGCACTTATCCTAGAGGGGTTACTACCCTGGGCCAGAGGAAGAGCCACGCCACTTTCAGATTCATGGGTAGGTATAGCCATAAGGGACAGACAAAGCCTAAGGAAAGCAGAGAATGAGTACTCGGGCAGCCTAGGAGATGCCTCTGAGACTTGAGGATAAGAAGGAGGTGCATAGCCAAGAAGGACCAGCAGCCTTCCTCCCTGTGTGGATGTGCGGCATGCAGTGTGAGGAACCAGGAACAGCGAGACAAACATGACGGGGCAGAGCTGGGGCAGAAGGCTGTGGGCACCTCACTTTTTACTTGATTACCTGTGTAAAAAGATACGACTTCCAATTAAATTTATGTTCTGAGATACTGGGGTTGGAGAAGAGTGCAACACATCTTTGTTTAGTCAGGGAGAAGACAAGTTGACCCTTGACAGGGATTAAAGGAGAGCCTACTTTCCCTGGAGGTGTTTGTTCATTTGTTTTTGTCACAGGATCTTGCTATATAGCCCTGGAACTTGAGATTTTCCTGCCTTTACATCTCCAGTGTGGGGATAACAGATGTGTGCTACCATGCCCAACAACCCTAAGGCTGTTTTAAAGTATATGCATAAAGATAAGATCCTCTCTGCAGAAAAAAAAAATTCACTTTTTCTCTCTAGAGCCCAGCACTGAATTTGCCCTTGTTTTAATCACTTGTTAATATGAATCACTTCAGACAGCCACCTACTCAGGATCACAGTGCTTCCTCGAAGACTTGAGTGCTTTGGATGCGGGCTGATTCCCATGTACTGCAAATATTCAGAGGACCCATAGTTCTCTGAGACATCCTTTCACACAAGCGCCAATGGAAAATCTCTCTTTCCCTCAAAATTGTCATTGGCAGAAAAGTCAGTGCTTTGACTCTTAACTCTCCATGGCCCCCTGTCCTTCACAAATACAACTAATGAATGTGTTGGTAAAGACCCTGTCGGTTTTTTCCTCTCTGAAACAGATTATGACTCCTTGTATCCTTTTATTTTATCTGCATTTGAAACTATTTTAATGGAAAATTACTGTATAAGGTAACAAAAAAATCAAACGTTGCAAAACATCAAGTCTTTCCCTCTAGTCCCTGCCTCAGAACTTGTCACTCATAATTTTTTTGTATAGCCTTTCAGAATTATTCTACGGAGAGCAGTGTGTTCTTTACACAACACATATTTAGGAGGGAGCATGTTGTTAAATGGATAGCGGTCTGGGGAGGAGGCTGTAAAATATTCTCCAGCAGGGTCCGTTATACATGAGGGACAGCTGCTGAACTCACTGCCTAAAAAATATCTTAATTTCCTAACTTCTGCCTCTACTCTGCTCTTGTCCCTGTCAGCTTTCCCGCTCCAGGAAGGCAGTTGTCAGTCTAGCTATGGCAGGAAGGATATTCTGTAGCCTCACTTTATGGTCCTTTTAAGAGAAGATGGGCCAATGAAAGAAACATGTTGCTTGAGAAAGCTTTAGTTTCCTCTGTTCAGTTGTCTCATTTAATCCTTAAGCTTACTACTACACGTTTGTGTTTATTCCACAGATCTCTTTCAAGCACTTCTTTTTGTAAAACATATTTTACTTATTATTTTAATTTTATGTTTATGAGTGCAATGCCCATGTGTACACCCATGTAGGGCAATGCCCATGGAGGTCAAAAGAGGGAGTCAGATCCCCTAGAACTGGAGTTAGGGACAGTTACTAATCTCCGTGTGGGTGCTGGGAGTTGAACCTGGGTCCCCTGCAAGAGCAATTAGTGCTTTTACCCACTGAGCCATCTCTGCAGGTCCCTCAAGCACTATGTGTAAGGCTCTGTGCTGTACAGGTGAGGAGATAAGGTGATCTGGACCACTGGTATCTGGACAGAGACTCCTGCTCTGGAGGCTGAGAGTTGAGAGGCTCAGTGAGGAGGCAGCATTTGCCCTGAAGAGCATGGCACAGAAACGGGCCACAGAGACCTCCCATGCCTGATCTTTGTTTCTTTGCCTGTTCTGAAGTATCTGTATAGTTCAATTACAGTTGAAGTTTGTCTCAGTGTGTTGTTTTGGTGATGTACATGAGATGATTTACTGTATATATTTATATCTATAGTCTATCTATCTCTATCTATCTATCTATCTATCTATCTATCTATCTATCTATCTATCTATCTATCTATCTATCATCTGTCTATCTACACTAAGAGAGACCTGGGTTGCTTCTAAAGATGATTCAAAAAGTGAAGGAATTTTATACATGATCTTTTTTCCATCTTTTTTTGTTGAATAGATCGTAAGTTGTGGTGAAATGGTTTTTGGGTTGCTTTAACACGGCTCACATCCCTTTAAATAGTTGCCCTATTTGAATGTGCAACAGAATGGCAATTATTCGGGACGGTTCATCATGGGGCATTACTATCTTTACATGTCTCATAAAAGTCAGCTTTTCTAGCCAGGCATGGTGGCACATACCTTTAATCCCAGCACTTTGGAGGCAGAGGCATGTGGATCTCTGTGAGTTCTAGGCCAGCTGGAGCTACAGGGAGACCTGTCTCAAAAAGATTTTTAAAAAGCCAACTTTTCTTTATTTAGCACTTTTATGTTCAAAGGGAATGGTAGTGATGTTGGAGGTAGTTTTCGTCTATGGCTAAGCTAAAATAGGTAGGTGATAACTCACTGGCTTCTCTTCTCCTGTCATTATGTCATAGGAAATATAAAAACAGGAAGAAATATGGCCAACATGAGTAATCAAGGCTATTCCCCCGAAGGAATATCATTTTACCAAATCCACTCTAAGGGAGGACTAATTTTTAAGGTCAACTTTTAAAGTCTATAAATCAAAAATAGAAGAGAACTTTTTTAAGACCTTTGTCACACCATGAAGCATGCAAGCATGCTAGTTAATTCATAATGACATTTTAGCCAGCCCTGGTTTGCCAGGAGTGATAACACAGGGCATATTCTCATTTCTGCAGAGGTTTATAAAGAGTCCCAGACAGCCTGGCAGCTCTACCAGGGGCCTTTTGGAATAGCTTGCTAGGTCAGGCTGGGAGAGCAAGGAAAGAAGGGCCCAGCTTCTCCACTCTTCTAGCAGACCCTCCCAGGAGAAAATCTCCCACCAAGTCATGAAAGAAACAGCATATTTTTTTCAGTCAAATCAAAATGCAGGGCCACAACAAAAGAAGTAGTTAACAGTTCCACTGATGGACTCAGTGCTGTGAGCCTCAGGCTGGCTTGGTGGCTGCCTTTAGTTCATATTTGTATCAGCTACAGAGATTTGCTCTTGTGAAGAAATTCAGTTTTACCTTGGTATATTGTTATTTTCAACATAAAAGCATAACTCAGTGGTGGAATGCATGCTTATTATGTTCAAGGCTCTAGGTTTAACCCTCCATACCAGAAACCAAAACAACACCAACACACTTTGGTGGTCTGGGAAATTCTTAAATTTCTTGTGTCTAATTTCTTCTGATTCCTTAACCAAAATATGGATTTGATATTTTTCATATTGTGTATGTGCATATTATTCATATTGTGTATGTGATATCATTCATGTTGTGTATGTGCATATCTCTCATGTCGTGTATGTGCATATTATTCTCTTTCAGCTGCAGGAGATTGAACCTAGAACTTCAAGTATGCTAGGCATGCTGCCTTCCAATGTGCTACAGCTCAATCTCAGCAAGTCACATTCTTATGAAATTAAAATGTTTATGCAGCCAGGCATTGTGTTGCATGTCTTTAATTCCAGCACATTGGTGGCAGAGGCAGGAAGATCTCTATGAGATTCTGGTCAGCCTGTTCTACAAAGCAAATTCTAGCTGGGGCTACAGGGATATCCTGTCAAAAAAAAAGAAGAAAAATTAAACTGGGAAAAATATTTGTTTTGACAATTGTTTATATTAAAGCACATTAAAAAATAGACAGTAATGTATTCATAAACTAAAGCTGTATGTGTCCACATGGATAAATCTCAAAAATAACATGTAGAGTTTCAAAGCACACTAGACACTGCTTATGTGTTTAGTTTTCCATGGCTGAGAAACAAGATACTCCCAGGTATGCAGGCCTCACACAATACACTTTTATTCCTTAGTCAGGGACTCAGGAATGGTCTAGGTGGGTCGTTCTGTCTCAGATTCTTTGACCAGGCCACTTCAGGTTCTCTCCATGGCTGCTGGTAGACCTCAGTAGATCTCTTGATACAGTGTGGCAGAGCTGTATTAATGAGTTAATAAAAGTACCAGAAATGAATGTATAGTCTCTACAACCTAGTCTTTGTTGGGACACCACATTTCACAGTTTATTAAAAGAGATCTCCCAGTCTAGCTGACACTCAAAGGAAGGGAAATTACCTTAGGGTGATGTACTGGGGGCAGGGAGCATCGGAGGCCAGCACCGCAGGTAGCTGCTGGCCAGAAATAGTATGTAGTAGTTTTTCCTTTTTTAAAAATATAATTAGCATGTATTATTATACAAAATAATTGATTTCACTGTGTCTTTAAAAAATGTAGCTAACACATGTTGATCATATTTTCTCACACTGTTGTCTCTTGTCCTCTCTCCTTCTACCTGGTCTCCTTCCTCTTCTTCAATAGCCCCCTTGTACTTCATGTCTTGTTCATTAAAAAAATCTAGGTCTGGGGCTGGAGAGATGGCCTAGCAGTTAAGAGTGCTGACTGCTCTTGCAGAGGACCCGGGTTTGATCCCCAGCACCAACATGGAGGCTGAGAACCGTCTGTAACTCCAGTTCCAGGGGAATCCGACACCCTCTTCTAACCTCTGTGGCATTGCATGACATGGGTGCACAAACATACATGCAGACAGTACACTCATACACATAAAAAATAAATTAAAAAATTAAAAAAATCTAGGTCTGCATATGAAGGATTGTGCCATTATTTTGCTTGACACGATGATCTCTGGTTCTATCTGTTTTTCCAGCAAACATCAAAATTTCAATCTTTTAAAACATTTCTATTGGATTTTTGCAAATTTTATTCAATATATTTTGATCTTATTTAGACTCCCTCCCCTGTCTGCACCTCTCTTATAGGCCCCTGGTCCCCAAATTTCATGTGCTCCGTCCTATATATTAAGGTCTTATTGAGTCAAATTCATGTCCCCAAATGTCCTTTGGCATCGGTCCACCCACTGAAACCTGGTTAACCTATCTGGCTTATCCAGGCTTTCCTGGTTAGCATCACACCCTTAAAGAAAGAAAAAACAAACAACTCTCCCCCTGTAAACAGTTATTTATGGCCAACAGTTCCACAGCCAAGGTTGGGGCTTCTTATCTCCCTATGTCTATGCTGGGATTTTGTCTGGCTTGAGCTTCTGTGGGTGTTATCCATGGTGTCACTGACACTATTGCTGTGAGTTCCCAGCTGTCCGGAAAAGTCTGTTTCCTTATGGTCCCCCACCACTTCTAACTTTTACAATCAATCTTTCTACCCCTCTTGCACAATGGTCCCCAAACTTTGGGTGGCAGAGATTTGATATAGGTGTTCTGTCCAGGGTTAGGCACTCTTAACCCTCTTAGTCTTCTTCATTTTGGCCAATTGTGACTTTCTGGGTCACTCATCACCTGTTGCGTGAGGGCCCTTTGCTGAGTGAGAGTTGAGAGATGCATTAATATTCTTTCTGCTCCCTCTTCCACTACGTTCCTTGAATTTTAAGTTAGAGGTTGCATTTTAGATGTGTCACTTAGGGTTAGGAACCTCACAGGCACTTATTCTCCATGTTTGACCAGTTGTGGGACTTTGTAATAGTCTCCATCTTATGCAAAAAGACGCTTCATTGATGAGTGGTGAGAGATACAATTGTCTGTAAACATAATCATACATAATTAGAATATAGTAAGAAATCACATTGGTCTAGGGATGTAACAAAAATAAGTTATTTTTTTTTTCCTGTAGGATCTATGCCCTCTCCAGTTTTGAGTATTTGGCTATGTTTACAGCACCATGTAGAGTTTTCCCATTGAGAGGGCCCTAAGTCCAATCTACAGCAGTTGAGTGGAAGTGTTATTACTGCACCAATAGAGATTATTTGCTGGGCTGGTCATTGTCCTGGTTTATAAACTTTGCAGTCTGATGAGATTCTTGCAGCTTATATAGTATCTCTGTTACCATGAGAGCTGGTCTTCAGGGAGGAACCTCCTGGTCAGTTCCAACCAAATTGCTCTAACTCCTGCATCTGAAGTGTGGCTTATCTTCAGCAATTGCATCTTACCTTCAAGTTCAGGGAGGTAGTCAAGGACTGTGGCAACGACCTGTGTTAGTTTGGGAAGTTTATGAAGATCTCTCCTGCCTTACACTGTACTTTTTGCTATATAGCCTTCATTTCTACAATGTATTCATTATGTGTATATATAAACTATATGCATATATGATGTATCTATTTTTCAATAGGCTTTGGAGGTAATATATTTCCCTTAGGTTTTTCACACCACTGAAGTGTCATTTATCATACTCCATTGTATTATTTTCAGTATATGTGAAGAAAGTATAACATATAAGAAAATTATGTAGCAAAATGATTAAAAGCAATTAGGATGCACATGAAAGACAATATTTCAGGGTAAGAATTAGCTGTTAGAAGAAAAAGGACAGAACTGGGAACCATGGGTTATTTATCTTTTAAAATATATGGAAAAACTTTATAATTCAATAAGTTTCTGAGGCAGTACAGAAATGCATCTGAACACATTGGAAATATTTCATAATAGAAAGGAATGAGCAAAAAGCAAGTAATTAAATCTGTCTCACCTATTTCCTGTGAGCTCAAGGGTGAGGGTCAAGTATTCGGAAAAGATGGAAGAGAGAAGCCCTAATTCTTTGGTTATCTGTTTGGCTTGGGTTCTACTTTATTCAAGGTTTGGGTGTCATAAGAAGATTATTTAGCCAACAAGTAATGTTTAAGTGGTTAAGAGTGAATACTGATCTTACAGAAGACCTGAGTTTGGATTCCAGCATCATGTTCAGCTTACAACCTGTAACTCCACCTCCAGGGTTTCCAACGCACTCTTCTGGAATTTAAAGGCAATGTCACTCACAAGTGCAGACACCCATATGCACACATCCACATAATTAAAAACAATAAATCTTAAAAATAACAAAATAGTATCCATCTTAATGGGTATAAAGTGATAGCTCATTGTGACTTTGCTTGCAGTTTTTGAATGATTAGAGACTTTCAGCATCTTTTAATGAGCTTATTGGCTCTGTATCGGTTCCTTTCCATCTCTCCCCCTTTCCACTCCTCCAGCGCTATATCTTTTCCTTTCTCTCTCCTTTTCTCCCTCCCTCCCTCTGTCCTTCCCTCCCTCCCTTCCTTCCTTTCTTTCTTGAGACATGGGTGCCTTATGCAGGTCAGGCTGTCTTTGAACTTACTACATAGCCTAGACTGGACTGAACTCATAACTGTTCTCCCTCTGTCTACCTGAATGCTGAAATATTGGCTTGTGTCCCTGCATTGGCTTTTCTTTGAAGAAATTTCTTTAAGCTACATTAAGGTCCATTTTAAAGTCAGGTTATTTTTGTTGTTCTTAATTTTTAGGACTTTTCTCTGCATTCTGGAAGTCAATCCCTTGTCAGATACACAGTTTATAAACATTGTCCCCTGTCCTGTGTGTTGCCTCCTTACCCTGATGATGGTATTTAATACATAGTAGTTTTGATTTTTATAAAGACTCATTATCTATATTTAATTTTATTGTCTTTGTCTTTGGTTTCAGATCCAAGAAATAATTTCAACTCTAAAGCAAGAAGTTTCACTTTTGATTACAGTTGTCCCTGTTTAGCTTATCAGGCAGGACAAATCTCACTTTCCTGCCTGTTGAATTCATAAAATATGAGTTACAGCTTAATCATATTTTGCATTTCTCCTTTCTTTTTAAACAGCTCACCATTGTTCTATACAACTTTACAGAAAGCAGTCACAAGTCTAGAATTCACTTATCTAACTCAATCTTCCTTTCATGCTGTTGCTTTTGGAGAATATTCACAAATCCAGATGTGTTCCACAAGGAACATTATTATTATTTTTAGTTTTTTGAGAACTTGATGCATGAGCACACTGTATTTATATCATTTATACCCCTTTTGCTCCTCTCTCCAACTCATCCTATGTCTTCACAACTCCCTCTTGAATTCATGACCTCTTCTTATATAATTATCACACACATGCACACGCACACACACACACACACTCTCAACAAATAACAACAACAAAATAGCAAAAAAGATCTGTTTGGTCCATTTAGTGTTGTGCATGTGTACATGTGTTTAGATGTGACCACTTGCAATTAGGTAACTGATCAGGGGACTTGTCCCTGGAGAAAACTGAGTCTCCTTCCCGCAGCATGCATTGATTGCCTGGAGCTCTTTATCTAGAGATGGGGCTCTATAAAATTTTCCCCGTCCACATCAGCATATCAAGTGGTGTTGTCATTATTCAGGCCTTGTTAGGATACTATATTGAGAAGAGTTCATGGGTACATCAGGTATCCTGTTCTCTGCCTCTTACTCTCTCTGCTCTCTCTTCTGCAATAGTGCCTGAGCCAAGAAGGGTTCCATTGTAGAAGTGTCACTTAGAGTTGGGCATATCATAGACACATGTTTTTTGTATGTGACCAGTTATGGAACTCTGTAATAGTCTCCATCTGTTGAGAAAAATCTCCTTTGAATGGTATACTCATCTGTAAATAGAAGGACCCATTTCTAGCATATAGTAAGAAATGGTGTTTATCCAAGAGTGAGAAGCACTTAGAGTTTTTTCTAGGCTTCATGACTTCTTCAGCTGTGTGTATTTTTCTGTTTTCACAGAGATACATATAAATTCCCTCATATGGAGAGGTTTTTATGTCCAATTAGATAGCCGTGGATTACACAGTGATAAAAATGTCTCTACTGGGCTGGAGAGATGGCCTAGCGGTTAAGAGCACTGATTTGCAGAGGACCTGGGTTTGATCTCCAGCACCCACATGGTGGCTAAGAACTGTCTGCAACTCCAATTCCAGGAGAACTCCAGTTCCAGGGGGATCTGAGAGCCTCTTCTGACCTCCGTTGGCATTGCATGACACGGGTGCACAAACCTACATGCAGACAGTACATTCATACACATACAGAAATAAATAAGAAATTTAAAAAGTGTCTCTACTACACAGGGTTTCTTGTGCCATACACTGTGGTTATTAAGTTTTAAACCTGGAGTTGCACCATTGGTTGATTTCTCACTTAGCAGCTTGCATAGTGTCCTCTAGAACTATGAAAGCTAGTCTCCATGGAGGAGACTTCCAGGCCAGTTCCAGCTTGATTCCTCCAAACCATGTGTCTGATGTATGTGGTCTCTTCAGCAATAGGAACTTCTTCAAGTTCTGGGTGGCGAAAGGGCTATGGCAATAGCTTAGGTTATTTTGAGAGTCTCTTGGACTACTCTGTCCAACAACTCTAAGGTTGGTTTCCTTTGCCTGGCGCTTGGATTTTTGTTAGAAAACCTTCACCTATACAGAGACATAATGTATCTTTTTTAAGTAGGCTTATCTTTTTGATTATCTTTGAAAGCATTTCATAAGTCATGAGAAAAGTATTTTCATTTTTAATTTTTAGTTTGAGAGTTTCATACATGCACATAATGTGTTTCAATCTAATCCATCCCTGATTCCTTCCCCTCCAATTCCTCCCACCACTTTGCCTTCCATCTTCATGTGCTCTTTAAAACCAACCAACCAACCAACCAACCAACCAACCAACCAACCAACCAACCAACCAAACACTGATTCCACTTAGGCTGCGAGTATGTGCATGGGTGTAGGTCCATCGACTGGAACATAGGCAGCTTCTCAGGGGCTGCATTTTTGAAGAAAGTGGATTTCCCTTCCTCAGTAGATATCAGTTGCAAGTAACTTCTCAGGTAGGGGGTCAGACCTCACAAGCTCTTCTGCCATCCATGCTGGGATTTTGGCTGATTAGATCTTGTGCAGGCTTTGTGCATGCAGTCACAGCTTCTGTGAGTTTATGTGTGCAATGGAATTGTCATGTCCAGCAAATACTGTTTTGCTACAGACATCCTCTGGCTCTTATAACCTTTCCTGCCTCTCTTCTGTCTTGATCTCTGAGCCTTGGAGGGAAGGGGTATAATATAGAAGTCCTATTTAGAGCAGAGGACCCCAGTCTTTTATTCTCTGCATATTGAACATGTATTAATAATCTCTCCATATTAATCACCATCTACTGCAAAAAAGAGGTTTCTTTTATGAGGTTTGAGAGATGCACTAATCCATGGGTATGAAGACAACTTAAGAGGCAGTCTATTATTATGTCCATTTAACAGAATAATAGTAGGTTCTCACCTAGAGCTTATTCTAACAAGGCACAAGTTTTTAGCTGAGTTAATAATACTAGGCATGAGTTCTGTCTTGTGGAGTGGGATTCAAATTCAAGCAGAAAGTGATTGGTTACTCCTATAACACTCATGCCACTATTGAAAGATATGCCAGGAATATCTTGCCAGGACAGCCATTATTGTAGCTTGCAGGGCTCACAGTTAGGTGAGACTTTTCTCCTTTGGTAGTGTGTATAGAACTTTCAAGCACTATGCAAGGTAACTGGTAGAAATGAAACCGTGTCAATACCAGCTTGATTTTTCCATGTCTTACAACAATGTTTTACACTGAAGTTGTGTAGGGTAATAAAAATAATGATAATAGTCTATAATTTTAGAAGTGTGTCTATGGGAACCCACTGACCAATAAATAACTCAAAAAGAGGTAACTAACTCATACTCGGCATTCAGACTTTTATTTGATAGCTATGGTGCTGAAGAGAGACATTGTCCCCCCTGTTATAGGGTAATTCCATCTAAACTCCTTTAATAATATTTGTATTTGTATATATTTTTGTAAGCTTATACAGCAGTAAGTTTCCATATAACTTTTTCAAATGTCCTTAGTGTTAGTTATCCCTTCCTATATTCCTTCTATTCTGCTCTCCCATCCTCTACCCCATTTAACCCTTCCTTTCTATTATTCTTGTTTTGCCCTTCATACCATGTGAATTCTATCTAGCCTCCTTCCCTTGAAACCCTCCACCCCATGGCCTTATATTAGTTTCATGTATTCTTTAGGCCCTCTAACTTAAGCATAGATTGAAATATTCAAAGCCAGTGTCCACATATGGTAGAGAACAGTGACATCTGTCCTTTTGGGTCTTGGTTACTTCACTTGGAATGAGTATTTCCAGTTCTATCCATATAGCTGAGAATTTCCAAATTTCATTTTTTTCTTAATAGCTGAATCATATTCCATTGTATAAATGTACCACATTTTTTTTTGGTCTTTTCGAGACAGGGTCTCCTTGTAGCCCCAGCTGTCCTGGAACTCGCTCTGTAGACCAGGCTGGCCTTGAACTCACAAAGATCCGCCTGCCTCTGCCTCCCAAGTGCTAGGATTAAAGGCGTGTGCCACCACGCCCAGCTAAATGTACCACATTTTTATTACCCCTTCATCAGTTGATGGATATCATGGTTGTTTTCATTTCCTGATTGTTGTGAATACAGCAGCAATGAACATGGATGAGCAATTATATCTATAGTATGATACAGAATCCTTTGAATATATGCCCAGGAGTGGGATAACAGAATTATAGATCTATTTCTAGCTTTTATTTTTTTAGGAATTGCTACACTGATTTTCATAGTTGCTACAGCAGTTGGCACTCTGTTCTAGTTTGCTTTTCCATTGCTGTGACAAAACACTGACTAATATTAACTTGGAGAGGAAAGGGTTTATTCATTTTACATTTCCCATGTCACAATTCATCAATTAGGGAGCTCAAGGTAAAAATTCAGGGCAGGAACCTGGAGGCAGGAGCTGGAGCACAGGCCATGGAGGAAAGCTGCTTATAGGTTTGCTCTCCTGGCCCATGTTCATAACATACACAGCAACCTGACCAGCGGGGGCACTGCCCACATCACTCAGCAATCAAGAAAATTCCCTACAAACATGGCCATAGCCCAGTCCAATAGAGGCCATTCCCCAGTTGAAGCTCCCTCAATGCAGGTGTGTAAAGTTGACACTAAAGCTATCCAGCACACACTCCCACTAACTGTGAATGAATGTTCCCTTTTCCCTACATCCACACAAGCATTTTTGTTATTTAAAAACATATTTTTTTTGGTCTTTTTGAGACAGGGTCTCCCGGTAGCCCCAGATGTCCGGGAACTCACTATGTAGAAGCAGGCTGGCCTTGAACTCACAGAGATCCGCCTGCCTCTGCCTTCCGAGTGCTGAGGATTAAAGGTGTGTGTCACCATGCCTGGCTTAACAATATTTTTAAAAAACATTTATTTTGAAGGCCGGGTGTGTTTGTGCACACCTTTAATCCTAGCACTCAGGAGGCAGAGGCAGGCAGATCTTTGTGAGTTCAAGGCCAGCCTGGTCTACAGAGTGAGTTACAGGACAGCTGGGGCTACAGGGAGACCCTGTCTCGAAAAGACCAAAAAAAATAAGAACATTTATTTTTATTTATATAGATGTGTAGCACATGTGGGCAGGACCCCCACAGAGAGCTGAAGAGGGTTTCAAATCACCTAAAAGTGAAGATGTAGGTGGTTGTGACCTGCTATGCAGGTGTTTGGAGTTGAACCCAGGTCCTTTGCAAGAGCAGTAAGTGCTTTTAACCACGGAACCATCTCCCCAATCTTAGACATTCTGACAAGGGTAAGATGAAATCTCAAGTTTCATTTGCAGTTCCCTGATGGCTAAGGATGTTGCACATTTAAAAAAAAGATTTCTTGGTGTTTGTTTTAAGTCTTTGTATATTTTAGACACTAACCCTCTGTCAGATATAGGGGGGCAAAGATATTTTTCCATTATGTAGGCTGTCTTTACTCAAATGATGGTGTTCTTTGCTGTACAGAAACATTTGTTTTCAGGAGATCCCATTAATCAGTTGTTCTTAATGCCTGCATTACCAGAATCCTGTTCGGAAGATTTTTTTTTTTTTCCCTGTACCTATCAGTTGATGTATATTCCCCACTTTCTCCCTTAAGAGATTCCAGGGTGTTAGCTCTTGTGCTGATGTCTTCGATATATTTGAAATTGAGTTTTGTGTAGCGTGTGAGATAAGGATCTAATTTCATTCTTTTTACATGTAGCTTTCCAGTTTTAATTCTTAATGTGTATGAGTGTTTTGTCTGCATGTTTGCAAGTAAAAATGTGCATGCAATATTTGAGGCCAAAAGAAGGCATTAGATCCCCCGGAATTGGAGTTATGGATGGTTCTTAACTGCCATGTAGGTGCTGGGAATCAAACCGGGGTCCTCTGCAAGAGTAGTCAGTGCTCTTAACAGCTGAGCCATCTCTCCTGCCCCCAGCATAAATGTCTTCCAGCTTGATCCCATGAGTGCTTTATTTCAAAATGGTTTCTACAGCTTCGCTCCACCCTAATCCTTTTTTAAAAATTTTTTTAATTAATTTAATTTATTTCTGTATGTGTATGAATGTACTGTCTGCATGCAAGTTTGTGCACCCGTGTCGTGCAATGCCGCGGAGGTCAGAAGAGGGTGTCGGATTCCCCTGGAACTGGAGTTCTCCTGGAATTGGAGTTTCAGATGGTTCTTGGCCGCCATGTGGGTGCTGGGGATCGAACCTGGGTCCTCTGCAAGATCGGTCGGTGCTCTTAACCGCTAGGCCATCTCTCCAGCCCCACCCTAATCCTAACAGACCATCTGGCCTTTTCATCCCTGATTCTACCACCCAAAGTCGTGTCCAGGTCCTTCTCAATCTCAGCTGTGTGCAGAGCAGATGCATGTACTTGCTTTCAGTACTTCCATATGTTAATGCTCTAGTATCCCCACATTCCTTCATTATCTTTTTCGGTGGAGTACCAAATTGTGGTTCCCAGGAAAAAAGACCATGTGCTCAGGTCACAAGACACAAAGAGTACATGATTTTGTTGGGGTTAATAAAAGTCATTATTGGCAGAAGGCATGAAGTGGGGTGGGGTGAGGGGAATGTAAATTGGTCTGGAAAAATGATGTATGAAATACACAAAACATCAATAAAATTATTATTTTATTTATTTATTTATTTATTTATTTATTTATTTATTTATTTATTTATTTTTGGTCTTTTTCGAGACAGGGTCTCCCTGTATCCCCAACTGTCCTGGAACTCACTCTGTAGACCAGGCTGGCTTTGAACTCACAAAGATACGCCTGCCTCTGCCTCCCAAGTGCTAGGATTAAAGGCGTGCGCCACCACGCCCAGCTAAAATTATTTTTTTTAAATAAAATTCATTAGTCCATCTTATATCTATTCATAAAAGTCATTCCCACAAGCGTCTTAGAGTTGTCATTGTACAAGTCTTTTACTTCCTTGATTAGATTTATTTTGAGATTTTTTTTTTTTTTTGAGACTGTTGTGAATGTTACAGTTTCCCTGAGTTCCTTCTCCGTTTGTTTCTTGTTGGTAATAGGAAAGCTACTGATTCTTGTGTGTTGATTTTGTACTGTTTATTAGTTGTAGGAATATAGTAATTTAATTTTTATGGCACTCAGCAATACTCAGTGTTCAGTTATTAACCATCTCTTTCTCAGAGATTGGTTATTTTAGGAGATTCTATCAGACTAATAACATTTGATAACTTCAAGGCCACTTGTGAAAATACACCACTGGATTTAGGGAGTTCCAGAATTGAATAGAGCAGTCTTTATACATCTTTAAAAATGCAGTGTTTTGAGACCAACAGTCTTAGTACTTGGACTGAAGGCCCAGGAATAAAATTAATCTTAAATCATGTCCAAGTTCATTCTTCTATAGGCAGAGTTAGTTTTGCCAGCACTATTTTTTATTTTTATTTTTTGGTATTTTTGAGACAGGATCTCTGTGTACCCCAGGCTGGCCTGGAACTCACTATGTAGATCAGGCTGCCTTGAACTCACAGATACCCGCCTGCCTCTGCCTCCCAAGTACTGGGATTAAAAGGATGTGCCACCACGCCCAGCGCCAGCACTATTGAAGATGCTGTCTTCCTCCATTGTGTATCCTGGCATCTTTGTCAAATATCAGGTGACTAAAATTACATGTACTCATGTTTGAGTCTTCTATTGTATTCCATTGATCTATATGCCTGTTTTTGTGCCAGTACCATGCTGGTTTATTATTTTTTTATTTTTTATGTGTATGAATGTACTGTCTGCATGTAGGTTGGTGCACCCAAGTCTTGCAATGCCATGGACAGAAGAGGGTGTCAGATTCCCTTGGAACTGGAGTTAAAGACAGTTCTTAGCCGCCATGTGGGTGCTGGGAATTGAACCCACGTCCTCTACAAGAGCAGTTGGTGCTCTTAACCACTGATCCATCTCTCCAGCCCCACCACGCTGTTTTATGATTGTAGTTCTGTAACACAATCAGAGATCCAGATCATGAATCCTCCTAGCATTTTTGCCAAAGATTGCTTTGGATATCCAAAGGCTTTTGTGATTCTATGTGATTTTTAGAATTTTTTTTTCCTATAGTAGGACTATCATTTCCACAATGTTACTTCTACCAATCCATGAGCATGGTAGTTTCTTCCATCTCCTGCTGTCTTTGTCAAAGATTTAAAATTTTCATTGTAGAGAGCTTTAATGTCTTTGTTTAGGTTTATTCTTAAACATTTTAATTTTTGGAGG
The DNA here is from genome assembly GCA_009823505.1 of Rhizomys pruinosus. NCBI lineage: Eukaryota > Metazoa > Chordata > Mammalia > Rodentia > Spalacidae > Rhizomys > Rhizomys pruinosus. The sequence continues at coordinate 3,587,702 of VZQC01004693.1, read as the reverse complement.
CTATTGTGAATGGAGGGTTTATGTGAATGCCTTTTCTCATTGCTTATTATTTGTATATAGAAAGGCTACTGATTTTGGTAAATTGATTTTGTAAACTGCCACATTGCTGAAACTATTAATCTTTTTTTTTTTTTTTTTGTGTGTGAATGTACTGCTTACATATAGGTGGATGCACCCGTATGGAGCAACGCCACGCTGGTCCGTATAGGGTATCCAAGGATGGACACTTTTTTTTTTTGGTCTTTTTGAGACAGGGTCTCCCTGTAGCTCCGGCTGTCCTGGAACTCACTATGTAGACCAGGCTGGCCTTGACAAAAGATCCACCTGCCTCTGCCTCCCAAGTGCTAGGATTAAAGGCATGTGTCACCACGCCCGGCCCACTATTAATCATTTCTATCAGTTTTCTGGTGGAATTTTTGGAACCTCATATGTATAATACCATATCATCTGCAAATAGAGATAATTTGACCTCTTTTTCCAATGAGTATCTCTTTAATTTCCTTGTGTATTGCTCTTGCAAGAGTTTCAAGCACTATACTGAAAAAGAGTGGAGATAGTGGACATTCCTGTCTGGTTCATGATTTTAATGGAAATGTTTCTAGTTTTACTCTATTAAGAATGATGTTGGCTGTTGGTTTATTGTACATAGGTTTAATTATGTTGAGGTATGTTACCTTAAGTCCAAATCCCTCTAGGATTTTTAACATGAATAAATGTTGGATTTTGTCAAAGAACTTTTCTGCATCAATAGATGCAGAAAAGATGACCATGTGATTTTTTTGTCTTTAAGTCCATTTCTATGTGGTTTTATTACATTTATTGACTTGCCTATATTATACCATCCCTGCATCACTGAAACAGATCACAGTGGATGATCTTTTTGATGTATATCTGTATGTGATTTGTGAGTATTTTGTTGAGAATCTTTGCTTCTATGTTCATTAAAGATACAGGTTTATAGTTTTCTTTTTGTTGTTGTTATGTCTTTACCTGGTTTTGGTATTAGAGTGATACTTGTTTCATTGGAGGAGATTGAGAGTTCCTCCTCTGTTTCTATCTTTTAAAAAATAATTTAAGAAGTATTGGTTGTGGCTGGGCATGTTTGCACACTTGGGAGGCAGAGGCAGGAGGATCTCTGTGAGTTCAAGGTCAGCCTGCTCTACAAAGTGAGTTCCAGCCAGCTGGGGCTACAAGGAGACCCTGTCTCAAAAACACCAAAGGGGAAAAAAAAAAGAAGTATTGGTTGTGGATCTTTTTTGAATATTTGGTAGAATATTTGGGCCTGGACTATTTCACTTGGGAGGTTTTGTATTACTCTTTCAATATCCTTATTTTCATGGGTCTGTTTAAGATGTTGATCTCTTTTTGGATTAACTTTGGCAGTGTCCATGACTGTAGATATTCATCCATTTCTTGTAAATTAAAACCACTTTAAGATTTCATCTTACTCCAGTAAGACTGGCTATAATCAAGAAGGCAAAGGATATCAAATGCTGGAGAGGTTGTAGGGAAAGGGGAACACTCATCCACTGCTGGTGGGAATGCAAACTTGTACAACCACTATGGAAAGCAGTGTGGAGAACCCTTAAAAGTCTCAAAATGAGCCTACCACCTGACCCAGTTATACCACTCCTAGGTATGTACCCACAAGACTCATCCTACCGCAGAGATACATGCCCATCTATGTTTGTTTATTGCAGCTCTCTTCACAATAGTGAAGCACTGGACACAACCCAAGTGTCCCTGAACCAATGAATGGATAAAAAAAAATGTGGTATATCTACACAATGGAATTTTATACAGCGTTAAAGAAAGATGACATCATGAGGTTTGCAGGTAAATGGAGCTAGAGGCCATTATGCTAAGTGAAATAACAGTCCCAGAAAAACGACCTATGGTGTCCCTCATATGTGGATCCTAGCACCAAATCTCTACTTGTAAGGCAAACTGAATAATTCTTTTATTATTTATCTATTTATTTATTTTTCCTTTTTTTCTCTTTTAGTAAATATAATGCAGAATGCTACTCATCAACTTGCTATGTAAAAAAGGAATGTAAGGTAATATTTTTTTTTTCTTTCTTTACCTGGATATAACCCTGCGGTCAAAATGTCAATCCTTTAAACATGTTTTGGAATTATACTATAGTTTATTTTCAGACGTCATAATTTTAGTTTGTGTGTGATGGGCATATATGCATGTTTTGAAGCAACAGAAACTGAAAGGAACAACAACAAAAATAGACTGGGTTAAAGAACTGACTGAAACAGTAAAATTCTGCCTCAGTTTAACTTCTGCATCAAAACACCTTTAAAAAAAGATTGAGAAAGAGATGGAAGTATGGCAGAAGGCAGTAGCTCTGGTGGGGCGGGGGCATGGAAGGCGGAATGGCTCTAAATTTGATTAAGAAATGTTGTATTGCCGAGCGTGGTGGCGCATGCCTTTAATCCTAGCACTCGGGAGGCGGAGGCAGGCGGATCTTTGTGAGTTCAAGGCCAGCCTGGTCTACAGAGTGAGTTCCAGGACAGCTGGGACTACAGGGAGACCCTGTTTTGAAAAGACCAAAAAAAGAAATGTTGTATTTAAAAAAGAAATTTATCCAGTTCTTTTAGATTTTCAAATTTAAGGGAGTATAGGTTTTTAAAGTATTCTTACGTTCTGAATTTTTTGTTGTTGTCTGTTGTAAAGTTTGCCCTTTCATCTCTGATTTTGCTGATTTGGATTTGTTCTTGCTTTGTTTTGGTTAACTGGCATGAGTTTATCTTGCATAACTTTTCAAAGAACCAGCTCTTAGATTCATTGATTCTTTGCATTGTTTTCTTTGCTTCTATTTCATTCATTTTGGCTCTGATTTCCAGAATCTTTTTGGGGAGATTTGCTCTTTATTGCCAAAATGATGGTATATTTCTTTTCTACTGATGTTTTGTGTACTTCATACATTATCTTTCAGTCCAATTTAGACACATTCCCCTCTCCCTGATGCCCCACCTCACCCCAGTTTATGCCTTCTGCCATACATGTCTTGCATCTTTCTCTCAGTCTTTCCAAAATTTTTCTTTGCAGAGGCTTGTTTTGGGCAGAATTTAACTGTATTAGTCAATTCTTTGACCCAGTCCTTATGTTGTTGTTGTTCCCTCCAATTTGTATTGCTCCAAAATTTGCCTATATAAACATCACATATGTATGAAAACTATGACCTCTGAGAATAAACTGTATGCTAATTCCAAAATTTTTTTCTTTTCACCTTTAATTTTATATTACTCTAAAATATGAATACATATCTTCCACCCATATACAGTAATTACAATGTCTGAAAATAAGTGGTAGGTCAATTCTAGAGCTTAAGAGATTCACATTATAACAGCACAGTTGCTTTCAGATAAGAAGAAATATAACAATAACGTTGCTCAGCTTGCCTTTCAACTGGGGATTTGGTGTTAGCATCCACAAATGAAGGAACCCATTCTTTGCCGCCTTTTTTTTTTTTTTTTTGACTGTGTTACTTCACTTAGCATAATGGCTTCGAGTCCATCCATTTACCTGCAAAGTTCATGATGTCATCTTTTTTTTATTGCTCCATAGAACTCCATTGTGTAGATATACCACATTTTTGTTATCCAGTCATCAGTTGAGGGTGATTTGGGTTGGTTTTACCTCTTTGCTATTGTGAAGAGAGCTGCAATAAACATAGCCGTGCATGTATCTTTGCAGTAGGATGAGTCTTGTGGGTATATACCCAGGAGTGGTATGGCTGGATCAGGTGGTAGGCTCACTTTGAGTCTTTTAAAGGGTTCTCCACACTGCTTTCCATATGGTTGTACGAGTTTACATTCCTACCAGCAGTGGATGAGAATCTTGAATTGTACTGTTAAATCATTTATATGTGCTCATTCTGATTTTTTTTTTTTGTTTTGATTTTTGATGTGGACTATACTTATAGCTACAAACTTCCCTCTTAGGACTTCTTTCAAAGTGTCCTAGGGGTTTTATTGTGCTGTATTCTCATGTTCAGTTAGTTCCAGGAATACTTTTCTTTCTTTCTTAAATTCTTCTTTGACTCATTCATTATTCAGGAGTGTGTTTAATCTCCATGAGTTTGTATAGTTACTAGAGCTTCTTTTGCTGTTGATTATAAGCTTCATTGCATTTTGGACTGATAGAATGCATGGAATTATTTCAATTTTTTTTTGTATTTGTTGATTTTTCCCCCCAGAATGTGGTTACTTTTAGAGAAAATTGTATGGTGCTTGGGTGGAATATTCTGTAAATGTCAGGTCCATTTCATGTAAGATATCATTTAATTCAGATGTATCTCCATTTATTCTTTGTGAAGTTATCCTGTCTATAGATAGTGGGGCATTGAAGTCATGTAACTAATACTGAGTTGGGGTTAATCTGTGTATTATAGTCCTGTAGTACTATTTTTATGAAACAGGGTACCCCAGAGTTTGGTGTACACGTTTATGAGTCATCAGTGATAAAACGACACACACACTATTCAGCCATCAAAAGGGAGGAAATCTTGTCATTTGGAGCAATATAGACAGAACATTGAGATCTTAATGTTAAGTGAAATAAGCCAGGCAAAAAACAAGCAAGCAAGCAAGGAAGCAAGCAAACAAACAAACACCAAATGATTTCACTCACATGTGGACCATTAGGAACCCAACCTCATAGAGAGCAGAACACTTGTTACTAAAGGCTTCAGAGGGAAAATAAATGGATAGGGAGACATTGGTTAATGGATAGAAAGGTTATAGTCACACAGGTTCAGATAAATTAGAAGTCATCAAATTTGGCCAAATCCCTTGCAGTACTACTTGGTTCCTGATATGGATGATGAAGGAGGTAAGGTGAAGATGATGATAATTAGGGGTTAGAAGATATTAATGAAGAAGGGGTTTAGGATGAAGGTGAAGATGAAGAGGGGAAGGAGAGGATGAATATGATTAATAGAAAAGAACTGATGTGCTCAAACCCCTGTCCTCTTGTTTTTCCTTTTTCCAACTTTTCCAGTCCCTGGGAGAAAGTTGCAGTCTTCCTCCTCTCCTCTCTTCCCTCTTGTGCTCGGTCCCCGTTTTTGAAGTCTTTTCTCAACACTATGGTTCTCAGACATTTGGGGGGAATAACTGAGCAGTGTACAATGGGAAAAGAATCTCCACTCTTTTGTTCTAAATTCATTTTGATGCCTTCTTGTCTCAAAAACTATGGAATCAACACCACCACTAAGTTCTGTGAGAAAAACTTCCTGCTCCCTTGGCTCTGCTGGAAGTTGGGGTGCTGGGCCCATTTAGGAGAGCGTAGAATCCTAGCTTTTTCCTCCTTTCTCTGTATATTGGGGTCAGAGATTACACTCTCTATGTGAATGTGGACAGTTAGCATTTACTAACATGTATCTGTCTATTCTACTTTTAAATAAAGAATAAAATAATGTGTACAGAAGGTCATCAAAGGGAGGGTTTGAGATGTTTGGGTGGGTTAAATGGGCATTTTGACAACATGGCTTCTTCTATGGCATGTTAATTGTGGAGTGTAATGAACATCCTTGCAGTTTAAGATGACACTTTCAAGATAAACTTCTCTCCTGATGGTGATCTGAGCCCTGCCACTCAATGGGAAAATCAGTAGAACCTGTAGGATTTTATTTGGAATTGACATCCTCTATAGGAATTTATTTTAAAATTCTGTTCCAATAAAACTAAATATGTATGGGGCTGAAGAGATGGCCTAGCGGTTAAGAGTGCCGACCACTCTTGCAGAGGACCCGGGTTCGATCCCCAGCACCCACATGGCGGCCGAGAGCCGTCTGAAACTCCAATTCCAGGAGAACTCCAGTTCCAGGGGAGTCCGACACCCTCTTCTGACCTCCGCGGCGATGCACGTCACGCGTGCACAGACTTGCATGCAGACAGTACATTCATACACATACGGAAATAAAATTAAAAAAAAAACTAAATATGTACATACACATACAAAACATTAAAACATTTATTTTTATTTTATGTGAATGTTTACCTGCATATATGTAAATGCACCTGTGTGTACATGCCTGTAAGGCCAGAGAATAGTTTCAGATTCTCTGGAACTGGAGTTACAGACAGTTGTTAGCCACCATACTGGTGCTGGGAACTGAACCCAGGTCCTCTGCAAGAGCAGCTGGTGCTCTTAACTGCTGAGTCATCTCTCCAGCCTCTAGCATGATTCTTCTAGCTCCAATTTTATCCCCTAACTTCCATAGCATTTATTACCACTATTTTCTTTTACGTATGTACATCTTATTTTTAGTATGAAGTTACCCTGCTTGAAAGCAGGCTGTGCCTCTAATTCATGTTGAATATCAGAGTACTAATCAAAAAGTCTAGGATGAGCTGGGTGTGGTGGTGCACGCCTTTAATCCTAGCACTTGGGAGGCAGAGGCAGGTGGATCTTTATGAGTTCAAGGCCACATGGTCTACAGAGTGGGTTCCAGGACAGCTAGGGCTACAGGGAGACCCTGTTTCGAAAAGACCAAAAAGAAAAAAAAAAAGTCTAGGATAAGTATGTGATGGGCACTCCAATAATTTGGGTTGATAAAATCCAAAATATGAAATAGCCTATTATAAAATCAGAGTTGCACAATATAATAGCATAGACCTAACAACACATATTCAAGAATAAAGTGAGTTGTGGGAACTCAATAAACCACTTTATTGCCTACTCATGCAGAGCACCTCCATTCAAACTATTACATATTGCTGGTCCCAGAAGTCACTGGGTAATCAAATGAAAATCTTAGTGCCAAGTGTGGATTACTCTTCTATGAGTTGTTAGTTGGGAAGACTCCAGAGTCCTCCAAAACAACATAGGCTATTTCCACTGCTGTTGGTTGCCCAACAGACCTTGAAGGCAAGATCTTACTGCTGAAGACATCATACACTTTGGTTGTAGGACATATGGACATCAAGCTGGGACTGAACTGGAAGCTCTTTGCTGCTGGCTAGCTTTCAGGGCTGGAAGGTGCTGGGTAGCCAGATGGGGGAGATGGTCTTCTTGTACAGTTGGATCTTGGATGCTAAAATACTGACCTTCCAGGTAAGAAGAGCTGACTGACATAGCAATGGCTTGACTGTTAAAGGGGTAAACAACTGCCCATTTAACCCACCCAAACATCTCAAACCCACCCTTTGCTGACCTTCTGTACACATTATTTTATTCTTTATTAAAAAGTAGAGTAGACAGATACTTGTTAGTAAATGCTAACTGTCCACATTCACATAGAGAGTGTAATCTCTGACCCCAATATACAGAGAAAGGGGGAAAAAGCTAGGATTCTATGCTCTCCTAAATGGGCCCAGCACCCCAGCTTCCAGCAGAGCCAAGGGAGCAGGATAGTTTTTCTCACAGAGCTTAGTGGTGGTGTTGATTCCATAGTTTTTGAGACAAGAAGGCATCAAAATGAATTTAGAACAAAAGAGTGCCCTCTTACTGTGGGATAACCTCTCAGGGAGCTTGTTCCTGGAGAAAACTAACTCTCCCTCTCTTAGCAGCCACTTATTGCCTGGAGCTCTTCATCCAAGGGAACCTTGTGACGTTTTGTCCATCGATGGCATATCAATTGGTGTCAGGATGCAGGTCTGGTTTATGCAACCATACTGTCAAGATCTCATGGGTGCAGCTTCCCTGTCATGTCTGGAATACACTACCTATCAGCAGATGCCCTGGTCACCTGGCACTTATAATCTTTCCACCTCTTATTCTGTGATGTTTCTTGAACCTTAGGTGTAGGGGTTGCATTATAGATGTATTAATTGGGGGCTAGGTACCTCACAGTAGCTTATTCTCTGTGTTTATATATAATTTTCACTTAATATTACTAAAACAGAGGTTAAAGTACACATTTCAAATAGAAAATGAACTTTGACAAAGGATAATCAGAAAGTGAGTGCTTGATGTAAAGCCCCTTTCTGCTTCACACGTCATTTCCCATGTGTTCGCTAGTTATTTTAGATTATAGAAAGAAATGCTGAATTTCTCCACCTTACTTTCACTCACTTCTAGCCCTTCTTCCTCTCTGTCTTTTCCATCATTGAGGAGGTATATAAACTGTAAGTTTCAACTTCAGGAATATCTAACTTCTAGTATTTGTAATAGTTATATTGGAAAATATTTGAGCACTTCAGGGACAGGGATTTGCAAAGATACTATTCCACCCCACTAGAAGGCATATTTTATATGTGACTTTCTAAAACTTTTTGATTTAAAAAAGTATTTTACAAGACAGAATTTGTTAAGATGGAGGTACTTATTTTATCACAGGTAAGAATCTATCTGTAGAGTTGAGGATAAAGACAAAAATATTATACCTAGATATGGTTGTACATGCCTGTAAGGCCAGCACTTGAGGATATAGAGCTAGAAGAATCCTGAATTTCAGGCCAGATTACGTAGTGAGACCCTGATCCAACAAAACCAAATTTTGTCTTTTGTCTTCCCAAAAGCCAAGCATATGAATTAGACTGTGCTTTTTTCCTCCTACAGATAAATAAAAGATGGGGAAGAAAAAAAGAAGAGGGGATATAATGGGAAGTCAACAGGAGAAAACACAAGCAGCCCGTCTTGCAGGAGCACTCTATATACTTTATTCCACCAGTTATAGTATCTACATTTGCCAAGATCAGCATTATCTTTTAAAATCATCATTGAACTCTGCAATATAATTTCACATCATATATTATTAATATTTCTAAGAAATTCACAAAACTACTTGAAATGTGATCAGATCAAAGTATAAATTTTCCTATCAAGACCCTAAAAATTTATGTTTTATGCTGAAGAATTAAAATTCTAACTGTTATACCTCAATGTACTTTTCCTTAAGAAAAAGCAGTAACCAGTATTCATGTAAACAATACATTTTGAAATGTGAAATTAGATAACTCCTAAATATCACCTCCAATATACACAAGTTAAACATTTATACTCCATGCTTACTCATCTTACATATAAAGAAACCCATGAAGACATTACAAAAGGCAACATTTGTTAAAAGGCCACTGTGGCTAACTTTGCTGCTGAAGTCAATACTGCAGCCACTGTCAATTTCCTGGATGTCTTGAGGTTAGAGATGATTCTGCCAAGGCAAATACCAAGTAATTCAACTTTGTTCACATGACTGAACAGCCAAGACTTAACCATTTCTTTCAAATGGCTTGTTTGGGTCAGGTTACTAGAGTGCCAGGTCAGTAAAGGCTTCAGAGACCTCTGTGTTGACCTCGGTGGAAACACTTGGTTGCATGACATCAAGATAAATGTCATACTGCTGGTCTAGGCCGAGGTAGCAGTCACTCATGAGATAAAGGGTGAAGATATATCTGAAACATAAAACAGGAAGTAAATGATATATTTGAGTGAAAAAAACTTTTATTTATTTATTTTATTTATTTATTTATTTATTTATTTATTTATTTATTTATTTATTTTTTATGTGTATGAGTGTACTGTCTGCATGTAGGTTGGTGCACCCATGTTGTGCAATGCTGTGGAGGTCAGAAGAGGGCGTTGGGTTCCCCTGGAACTGGAGTTAAAGACGGTTCTTAGCCGCTATGTGGGTGCTGAGAATCGAACCCGGGTCCTCTGCAAGAGCAGTCAGTGCTCTTAACCACTGAGCCATCTCTCCAGCCCCATGAGTGAAAAAATCTTTAAGAACCATATCAGTGCATACAATGAATATACATCAATAAAAAAACCCAGAAGTAAAATATAAAACCACAGCCATATTATATTTTTATTTTAGGAAGCAAAGTTTGAGTTTATTAAGAACTAGTTTTAATATAAAGTGTGAGGATTAACAGAAGTTGGGGAGAAAAGGTCATTAGTATATGCTCTAAAGACAGCTTCTCAAGAGAAAGAAATGCCATACTTTATTGTTCTGATGCTTGAGTATAAGATTCTGCTTACCTTCCAGGTGTTTCAGGGGTGTAAAAAGACAGGGAAACATCATGATGATTTCGAACATATCCTACTCGTTTTAAAGCAATAAGCTCTCTCTTATCCACCTCTCCTAATATCAGAACCCATCCTTCATCTTTAGATTTGGGGAATCGAGGGGTAACTGCGTAACACTCTTGTTTTCCCTGAAAACCAGAAAAAAAAATATAAAACATTAATGATACCTATACTTCCCACCCTGTTGGTTGTGGTTAAAAGGCTTTGTTATATGACTTGAAGGCTGTAAACATGCATGATTCAAGTATATGTATCTGGGGTGTTTTACATTTTCTTCCTTTCTGGTTTGGTTTCTTTGAAATGTGTTTAGCTACCTTTCTTTAGGATTCCCAGAGCATAAAAAGTCACTACTTTGTTGTTATAACCAGCAGAAGAACATTTGGCCTAGTTAGAATAGAAAGCTCTGAATCTTGAGCTAAAAATTTTCATGTCATGTCATTCTTAGAATTACCATTATCATTCCACCTGCAGATGAAAAACAGCCTTTGGTTGCCTCCCAGAACTTAAAGTGAGATCCCACTGCTGAAGACAGGACATACTTCAGACATGGGATTTGGAGCAATGGAGCTAGAACTGACATGGGGGCCTCCTCCCCTGAAGGCTAGCTCTCATGGTTTTGGAGAGTACTACGCAAGTTGCAAGGGAGAACATTAATTGACTGTCCAATCCCAGCTTTAAGAACAAATATGACTGACACAGCATACAACATTGGTGCAGTAGTGGTACTCGGAGGCAATCAATGGTTACCTAATTGGACTTAAAGTCCACTCAATGGAAGGAAATTCATGTGTGGTACTGTAAACATAGCCAAATACACAGGCTGGAGAGGTCATTGTAAACTCCAATGGTGTCACATCCCTAGACAAATGTAACTTCTTACTATACACTGTGTGTGTGTGTGTGTGGGGCAGTCCACCTGTAATCTCAGCGTTTGGTAGGTAGAGATAAGGGATCCCCAGAGCTGGCTAGTTAGTCTAGCTCAACCAGAAAGTGTTGGGTTCAAGGGGCTGGAGAGATGATTTAGTAGTTAGGAGTACTGGCTGCTCTTGCAGAGGACCTGGGTTCAAATCCCAGCATCCATATGGTGACTAACAACCATCTGTAACCCCAGTTCCAGGGGATCTGACACCCTCTTCTGACCTCTGTGGGCATTACACAACACAGGTGTACTTACATATATGCAGGCAATACACTCATATACAAAAAATAAAAATAAATATTAAAAGAAAAAAAGTGCTGAGTTCAAGTAAGAAACACAGCCTTAATAGATAAGATGACAAAGGATTAAGGAAGACACCTGATGTTAACCTCTCAGCTCTATACATACTTGCATACAAACATGCTTGCACACACCACACATACACACACACACACACACACACACACACACACACACTGTATTAGTCACTTTTCTGTTGCTGTGATAAAACACCATGACCAAGGAACTTATAAAAGGAAGAGTTTATTTGAGCTTACGATTGATGGTTCCAGGGAATTAGAGTCCATTGTGGTGGGAGGCATGGTGGCTGGATCTGGAGCAGCAAGCCGAGGGTCACATCTCCCAAAGAGCACAGGAAGCAGAGAGCGACTGGAGACCACAAGGCTTGTTAAACTCACTAAGCCTGCCCTCAGTGTCATACTTCCTCTAGCATGGCCACACCTTCTAAGACCTCCAAAAACAGTGCCACCAACTGGAGACAAATGTCTGAATACTTAAAGCCTATGGGGGACACTCATTCAAACCACCACACACACCAAGAAAAAGAAAGGATTAATCATCTATTTGTTGTCTCCAAGAAATGTACCTTATGACCAAAGAGATGCATAACCTTAGAATGAAAAGGTAGAAAAAGGTATTCCAAACATATTAACTAGAAAGTGGGAAGGTTTTTTAAATGCATTTTTAATTATTTGTTAATTAATTAACTATTAATTAATTAATTTTTCTGTGTGTATGAATGTACTGTCTGCATGTAGGTCTGTGCGCCCGTGTCGTGCAATGCTGCGGAGGTCAGAAGAGGGTCTCAGATTCCCCTGGAACTGGAGTTCTCCTGGAATTGGAGTTACAGGGTTCTCAGCCGCCATGTGGGTGCTGGGGATCAAACCCAGGTCCTCTGCAAGAGCAGTTGGCACTCTTAACTGCTAGGCCATCCCTCCAGCCTGGAAAGTGGGAAGGTTTAGCTAGTTACTATTGAAAAAATAGACTTCAAACTAAAATTAGTAGGAAGAGATAAAGAAGGTTACTTCATACTTATTAAGGAAGCAATCCATCAATAGGATATTATAATGCAAACGTACATATACTAAACACTGATATACACACACACACACACAAACACACACACTCAGCTACAGTAGATGAACTCATACTGAGAGGGTCATCTGGGGATACAAACGTGACTTGATAGGCCTTAATAGATATGAGAGAATGTATGAAATCCAGTGTGTGTGTGTGTGTACAGATAGGGGGAAGGGATCCTAATATAATTAAGATGCATGAAATTCACACAAATTAAATAAAAAATGTATTAAAAAAGGAACACTATGGCATGCAAAGCCATAAATTAACTTCAACACAATAATAGTGAGTAGCTTAATATCTCACTTTCATCAACAGACAAATCCTCTTAAAAAAAAAAAGAACAACAAAAATCTCAGTTAAAGGACATTTTAGTGCAAAATTTTCCATGAAACACTTCAAATATACATTCTTTTTGGAAACCTACAGAACTTTTTGTAAAGTAGATTATATATTAGGACACAAAGCAGATCTTAACAAGAAAACTGAACTGATTTCTTGTATTCTGTACGATCACAAGAGAGTAAACTATTAATAAACAATAAGAAAACTGAAGAACACACTCAAATTAATAGACATTGAACAGTGTACCACTGAATGGTAAAAACTGATGCTGGGGATCAAAAAATTCCTGAAATTGGATGAAATGAAAGTACAACACACTAGAACCATGGGAGAAAATGAAAGTGATTCTAAGAAGGAAGTTCATGCTTATAAATAAATGCCCACATTAAACAATCAGAAATCTTAAGTATATAACTTAATAAAGTTATTACTAAGGTCTTAGGAAAACAAAAACAAGACAAACCCAAAACAGCAGATGTAAAGAAATAATGATCAGGGGAGAAATTAATGAGAAGGAAGCAAGAACAAAACAACAACAAAACATAAAGCATCAATGAAACAGAGTTATTTTTTTTTTTTTTGAAAACAAAGAGAAACTAACAAACCCTTACACAGACAAGGCAAAAGTGACAGAAAAAAAAACAAATTAATAAAATTAGAAGTGAAAAGGGAGACTTTACAATAGAGAACAGTGCAATTCATAGGATCCTTAGGCATACTTTGAAAACCCAGATCCCAGCAAATTAGAAAGTCTACAAGAAGTGGACTAGGCGGTAGGAGGACTGGTCTAGATCTTCTACACAAGTGTGACCTACCAAAAATTAAACCAAGAAAATACAAAAACTTAAACAGACTTATATCAAGTAATGAGATTGAAGCAGTGATAAAAAGACTGCCAACCACAGAAAAGCCAAGCTCAGATGGATTTTCTGCTGAATTCCATCAGACCTTTAAAGAACACCAGTGTCCCTCAGATGGCTCCATAAAAGGGAAAAGGGCTATACAGACAAGTACCAGACCCATACAGAGACTGTGTGACAAGGACACCCAAAGCCCTTTTCTCTAGGGAATGGGAAATTTTAAGTTCAGTAATTTGTAACATATACTAATTATTATAATTCAAGATTATATATAAATATGATAATACTTAAGAGTCTTTATTTGGGGATTGATTTTTGCAAAAAGTGTGCTAGCAATAACTTCTGGACATGAAATACATTAATATAGATAAGCTCTTTATCATAGTTCACTGTGTTTCAGGGACAGAGAGTAGGGTGTTTTTTTTTTTTTAATTTTATTTATTTCTGAATGTGTATGAATGTACTGTCTGCATGCAGGTCTGTGCACCTGTGTCGTGCAATGCCGCGGAGGTCAGAAGAGGGTCTCGGATTCCCCTGGAACTGGAGTTCTCCTGGAATTGGAGTTACAGACGGTTCTTACCGCCATGTGGGTGCTGGGGATCGAACCCGGGTCCTCTGCAAGAGCAGTCGGTGCTCTTATCTGCTAGGCCATCTCTCCAGCCATAGAGTAGGGTGTTTTTTTCATTTTTGTTTTTTTTTTTTTTAACCAGGAGTTGGAAATAAAATTTAGTTGTCTGGCACAAGTAAATCTATTTTTAAAGCAGAATATTAAGGTAAAATAGCTGAATACCTGTTTCCACTATGATTTTATTTTTAATTGCTACTATCCTTAGTTTATGATTACTGCTATTTTTTCTAAGTCAGAGTGTGTATATATATATACACATACTGATATACACACAGTAGTCTGAAAACACTCACAGTAAAACTTCTGTAGACCCAGAGGATGACCATTCATATTTATCCTGATCCTGACCAATTTCTCATGTTAGACTTCAAGCGAGGTAGAGTCACTGACCATTTTATATGTCAAAACAGATGGGGAAAAACAACTAGGTGTAATCTCATTTCTGAGGATTTACTCCTGACATCAGCAAGGCCTAAACCCACTAGGCTAAAAGGAAGACAAAGTCTTTATTATTTCAATTATGATGGCACTTGTAACTGATCTGCCCATACCACATGCTCTTCCAGGACTAAATATTGGTATCAGAGGGTAAAGAGCATAGTAATCCCACCCCCCAAAAAATTAGTGCACATTTTTGCTCTGCATGAAACTGACAAAACCTTCTCAAATGCATAAAAGGCACGCGTGGCAGCTGAGGCTCAGAAAACCTTACTGTCTTGCTCAGATCCACAGAGCTACTTAGGAAGGCTACAACCTCATCTGTATCTAGTCTCTGGTAGGTCTTGTACATCAAGATCCTCTAGGGCCTGCCTCTTTGAGTTTAATGACTAATCCTGTGGGATATACAAGAGGGTATCAGATTATTAAGATTCTGAAGTTCTGTTTTGGTCAGTGTGGAGTAGGGTCAAGGAATCTGCACTTAAAAGGCACTCCAGGAAGAAGTTGGAAAAGTTTGTTCGAGAACAGT
Organism: Rhizomys pruinosus; assembly: GCA_009823505.1. NCBI lineage: Eukaryota > Metazoa > Chordata > Mammalia > Rodentia > Spalacidae > Rhizomys > Rhizomys pruinosus. The sequence continues at coordinate 3,572,619 of VZQC01004693.1, read as the reverse complement.
ACTACAGGCAATGCATTATTAGGTAACCTGGATGGGTATTCTAAGGCTGAAAAATGGCACATGAGAAGAACTGAGTAATTTCAAGTGACTGACTCTTGGTGCTAAGACCAGTTGAGAAAGCAGGATTCATGAATGACACGGACACATTAGTAATAGAAAAGATATGTGTGGTGGCACATGCTGGTACTTGGTGTGAAATATTTGAGAATGGAAACCAAATACTATACCTTGTGGAACCCAAAGTGGATTCTCTGCAGACTGACTTGAAGCACATACTCCTGATCTGCATGCAACTTGATCCATTTGTTGTCATCTCGTTTCTCTGCAGGCAGGGTTGAGATGGAGAGTTCATTATGTCCTTCAACTGAGTCATCCCATGAGCCTTTAACACTTATGCTAACATTTATCACAGGCAAACGAGATAAGAAATTCCACGCCTGAATTAAAAAAAAAGAAAAATCATAATAGGAATAGTTAGTGAGAAATGCAGTGAAAAACTAAGAAATGAACTTTTAGAAGTCATTTTTTAAATATTGGGATTAGTTCTGTATTGAACATAGCTGTTGAAATAATGCAGAGATCCTTTGCCCTTTACCAAGCTTTACAAATGGCTTCACTTTTCAAAACCAGAGCACAATGCTATAACTGGGATATTGCCAGTGATCTGATTTATTAACACCTTAAGATATTACCAGTTTTTCTTATAGCTGTGTATATGAAAAGAGCACGCTTTTAATCTTCTTAAAGTTCTTTTAAAATCAACTGGAAAAGGACTTACCATGATCTGAACTTATTGTTTACCATGATCTAAATTTTATTGTAAGTTCTACTTGATACTGAGTGGCTGCTAGTGGCTATACTAAAAGATAAACAAGATTAAACATGGTTATTGTTGAACTGTTTTATATTAGAGATGTGTTTATTCAGATATTACATGTGGCCTTTTAAAGTGTAGAACATTATTTGGGAGATACAAAGAAAACCTGGAAAATATGTCAGTATCTTTCATTGAACACTTAGAAAATTTTTTTGTTTACATTACAAATTAATTTTATAATAAAATTATTTCTATAGGGAAATCCTCTACTAGTTATAATTCTTAGGGAATCCTATAATTCTAGGGCTCCTTCTAGAAATAAATATATATTTGATTATCTTGGCAACACTAATTAAAAACCACATGTTAAGAGAGGAAATATTTGGTCATTTTTTTTCTTCTCTTTTAAATTAGAAGACACTTTTAAGTAACCAGTACTCAAACAGTAAGTGATCAACAGTGTTGAATGATTGACTGAATGTCTAGCTCTGTGGAAACCATGCAACACAATAAACTACAGGTGCTAAGGTAATCGTCATGTACTGTAATATTTACAACTGTGTGGCAACCTTACTATCAATTGAGAAAATGTCCTAATATATAATATTTTGGTTGCTTTATCAGCTACCTTCTAAAGTAGTTTAAAAGCAAATGAACACTTTCACATCTTTTTTTTTTTTTTTTGATAGGGTCTCCCTGTAGCCCCCACTGACCTAGAACTTGCTATGTAGACCAGTCTGGCCTCGATCTCTCAGAGATCCTGCTTGCCTCTGCCTCCAGAGTGCTGGGACTAAAGGCATGCACCACCATACCAGGCCTCTTTGAATCTTTACTGTATAGCGGTTTTCCTTACAGACTTTAATTGCTTGTTTCTATGGCTTTAGTGCTGTTGAGTAGATGTAAGTGAAATGATATAGCCCTAATGAGCCAAACTACCCCTTAGGGATTTTTTTAAAAAGTCAATTCAATGCAATTTCCATTGTAACTCCAACGCTGTAACTTTTTCTTGTGAATCTGAAATTATGCCTGTACTAGATTCTGAAATAGTGAAATCATAAAATGCAGTTCAACTGCAAATAATGGCCTAGATTCTGGCTGAATCAGTAGTCTATGCTTCAGTAGAGAAGCTGCTCTACTTGATGTTCTAAGACTGGCCAACCTGGAAAAGTGGTCAAGGAGACACATACAACATTTCTATAGAGCATTTAATTTCATGAGATAACACAAATAACATCACACGAAACAAGCCATAATTTTTACATATATAATTAAATTGGTTACCCATATAATGTTTTTTTTTTTTTTAAACTTTGGATTTTACTTTCCAAAGCTCTCAAAAGTCTTATCAGACTTTTATATTCATGGAATCTTTCAGCAGGACTTTGTATTATTAATTTTCAGCCTATGGTGTAAACATACATATTTATTTGGTATACACACATATATCATGAACTATTTTTAAAGAAATTGCTAAGACATTTCAATACCAGCCAAACATATTTATCTGAGGATTAATCTTCATCTATTGAATCAGGCAAGAGCACTGCCATGCATACAATTATTTAATTAGCAGCCAAATCCTCTGCCAGTCAGCAGCAGTTCCAGGCATACTGATGGGGTAGGAGATGCAAATCGCACAGCCTTACTGCTTTTTCTCATTACTACTGCAATTAGCACTTAAATTGATGCTTTAAACATACTAATTTCTGGAATAATTCAGGATTTGTATGTTACCTGGGATCGCCTCACTGCAGAGCCGACACCAGATTGCTCTGCAAATTGAAGCACTTTTGAGCCAAATAACCATCATCATATCAGACAGAGCCAATTTGCATTTGGTTTTAAAGATAACAGAATGGCAATTTATGCAAATAAATTAAGTAAGTTTACTTCTGAGTTCTCCCTGAACTAATTATAACAATGTTCTAATTTTTCATCTTATCTAAAACTTGGCTTGAAATCAATTGTATGTTATGTGAGAAATCTGTTGTTGCTATCAGTAGTCATATTTGACTTCAAATACATTGTTTTTATTCACAATTTTGATGATAATTTAGTTAGAAAGGTAGGCATTTATTAAGAATATTGAAATAATTATTTGTGCCAATTCTGGGTTCAACAGAAAATGAACAATAAGATATTAATATCTGTTACACTTTTACCAAGTTCAAAAGTAAGTTTCACTTGGAAAAGAAGAGATATGGCTTAGAAGTTTCTTCAGTACTTGAATTTGCAACTCAATAAATCAATTATATAGAAATTCTGAACATTTACTTTAATGTTTTAGGATAAACTGTTGAAGACTTAAAAATCTGGAGAACCAAATATTTCTCATGTCATTTATTTGTTTTTGGCTTTCTCAAAGATTGGATAGATGATCCACTACACCTTTCACAAAATACATTTAACTTTCTGTATGTTACATATCCACAAAACTGTATTTGAAAAAATATCTTACAATCTAAAAATAGTAAAATGATTAAAGTAAGAAAGGGGCATAAACAAGTAACTGAGAGGATTATATATATGCCCAGGCACAAAAAAAAGAAAAGCTATCCTGAAGCGTGGGAGTTGGAGGGCTCCCAGGAGATATAGTCAAGTGATAGAGAAGCTACAGCAGGCTCTGCAAAGCCAGTTTGATAGCATTATGCTGACACAATGTCCAATAATGCCAATATTACTATCAATTACCATAAATGTCATTATTTGTAGTATCATTTAATGAGTTCTTATTTTATGACAAGAATTATATGAAACAGTTTACATAATAAAATTTTTCATAGTTTCATAAGAAGTTCATAGATAGAATGTTTCATATTCATAATCACAGTTGGCAAATGGGAGACAAAGACTTTTAGCTCAGGTAGGCCTGATTTTAAAACATATGATTCTTGGGTGCTGGGAATCAAACCTAGGTCCTCTGTAAGAGCAGTCAGTGCTTTTAACCGCTAAGCCAACTCTCCAGCCATATACTTGAGAAATTTTTATGTACCACAGATACTGATAATAAATTGTAAAGAAGTTTATTTTTAAATAATTCTTTATTATGCATATAGTTTTATCATGTATTAAAGATGAAAGCAAATTTGCATAGTAATGAGATGGATGTACTTATTTGTTTTTGCATTAAGAATTAAATCTTGGTTGAATATTTGATACTGTAGGACACAGAGCTTCTCTAATGTTTTTTCAGAGTTGATTAATATTTTGATTTTATAATTATCAATGGTGAGAATGTTGTCATATAAATAGTTCAAAAGGGCAGAACTAAGTTTAGGGTTCCTAGTCCTAACTGAGGAGCTATGGACAACTGATGGCTTCTGGAAGAGGGAGAACCAGTTTTCCTTAAGGGGGTGGCCCCATACCCAGAAGTATATGGAATACAAATTGGAATCAATGGTTTATTGCATTAAAGAAACTATTGGAAAGTCTACCATAATCTAAAGTTAAAATTGACTTAATGATTTTTTTTTTTTGTCTTTTTGAGACAGGGTCTCCCTGTAGCCCCAGCTGGCCTGGAACTTGCTCTGTAGACCAGGCTGGCATTGAACTCACAGAGATCTGCTTGCCTCTGCCTCCCAAGTGCTAGGATTAAAGGCGAGCGCTACCATGCCCAGCTGACTTAATGATTTTTAAAAGAAAGTCAAGTCAGCAACTCAGACAGCAATTTTAAAATTCAAACATACTAATACAATATAGTCCAAAGGCTTAGCTAAGCTGATGCTTACATGCTGAGGAATGCTGTTAAGAAAATATTAAAAAAAATCTTTGTTTTCCATAATTAAATGACACTGCTTCCATAAGGGCATAAAACTTCATTTATGTAGTAAAAATACTACAACGCCTAATAGATAATTGCATCAAATGTAAGATGAGACATTTTAGGCAGCATGCATTGGCCTTGTGTGCATGACCTCATTCACAGGACAAAGGTGTGCACTGTGTGTTCAGAACAAAGTCTGCAGTGGTGTTGTGAAATGAGCTGTGAAGTGAGGCTAGCTAGGGCTACAAAATGAAATCTTGTCTCAAAAAAAAACAACTGTTGGTACACAGAAGAGATGGTCATACCTGCTTTGTTTTTGCTGCTTGTAGCTCCTTCTCTACCATGGAGCTGAATACACTGTTTTTCCCTTCACAGGCATGGATCAGCTCAGGAAGGCATTCAATGGAGGTTTGGCACTTAGCCTGTGGGACTTTTACAGTCGGCTTCCACTTCCTAAAGAATAATATACACCAGTTAAATAATTCCTTCACAGTCAAATGATGACAGTAGTTTGAACAGTTTCTTTCAACCATAAGATACACATTTGGTAGGCCACTATGTTAATCTTTATTTATTTATTTTTTTTAAATTTTATTTATTTTTGCATGTGTATGAATGTACTATCTGCATGTAGGTCTGTGCACCCGTGTCGTGCAGTGCCGCGGAGGTCAGAAGAGGGTCTCGGATTCCCCTGGAACTGGAGTTCTCCTGGAATTGGAGTTACAGACGGTTCTTAGCCACCATGTGGGTGCTGGGGATCGAACCCGGGTCCTCTGCATGAGCAGTTGGTGCTCTTAACCGCTAGGCTATCTCTCCAGCCCCACTATGTTAATCTTTAAATATGACTCAGAATTGTCTAAGATATCAAACAAGGCAGTATCATATAGCTACATGAAATTTGTAAATTATAATTGGTGCACCAGCTCAGTAAACACTAAGGCTTCACAAACTGGGTGTCCTTCGACAGGAAGGCACTAATGTGAAGCAATGCTTCCATGTGGATAAAGTACTGATGTGGAGCCCTGGCATGTTTTTAATGGATGAGGGCAAAGACCTCTAAGACTTGAATGACTATGCTTTAAATTATCAGTTGTTAGAGACACAAAATTTAAAGTATACTTTGGGAATCTTTCAGATTTAAAGCATAAGTTTTATACTTGATAACTGATAGTTGAGCCAGATCTCAGGAACACAGACCACGTAAATTTTATGCTAGGAAAAAAATACAGTTGAAATTATATTAATACCATACTTTTAAATAGTTTCAGGAAAACTGGATAAAAATCTGTAGGCCACAGGTAGCTTCCATAATAGGTTTGTGTGCTGTTTGGGGTAGTCCCTTAATATGTTTTATTCATTTTATTTTATTTTATTTTATTTATTTATTTTTTGGTCTTTTCAAGACAGGGTTTCCCTGCAGCTCCAGCTGTCCTGGAACTTGCTATGTAGACCAGGCTGGCCTTGAGCTCACAGAGATCTGCTTGCCTCTGCCTCCCTAGTACTGGGCTTTATTTTTTATATCCCTTATTCTTTACTGATAAAACCCAACTCCTATAACGTTTGGTAGTACATGGAAGAGCTCTTAAGACAGACACATATCTGCCTTCCTTTCTTACCACTTGCTTCATGTCTGGCTTACTCTATAAATGTGTCTGTTTCTGGGGACATCTCGTGGTAGGGACTCAAGCATCCTAGATTGCCCTGGAGCCCAGTATACTTGAGACAAATGAGACTTTTCTAAGGGGACTCCATGTGTGGCTGAGACAGTCTCTCTCTCTCTCTCTCTCTCTCTCTCTCTCTCTCTCTCTCTCCTCCTCCTCCTCCTCTGTGTGTGTGTGTGTGTGTGAGAGAGAGAGAGAGAGAGAGAGAGAGAGAGAGAGAGAGACAGACAGCGTCTCAAGTAGCTCAGGAGAGAGAGAGAGAGAGAGAGAGAGAGAGAGAGAGAGAGAGAGAGAGACAGGGTCTCAAGTAGCTCAGGTGGTCCTTGAACTTGTTATGTAGCTAATGATAGCCTTCGCTTCCCAGTGTGGGATTACAGGTGTCCACATAACTGGTTTCTGCAGTCTGGGGGACTGAAACTACTGTGCTCTGCATGCTAAGCCAAGTCCTCCATCAACCCTCACCCATTCCTAAGGTACCTAAATACCTCGAACAATTACCACCTGTTGCCAAGCTCACAAAAGATACAGGGGTGGCATGATGGCAAGCTTTAAGCAGACTGTTTTGCTTGTTTTCATGACTGTGAACCAAAATTTTGGCTGCAAAGTATCTCTTTATTGATATGAAACAATCCATGAAAGAAATATTTCATTTAAACATGGACACAGCACATAGTACAGCGCTGCTTGTACTATGTGCTATTTTTCCTCTGGCTAAATTACTTATGGCTATTACATGAGGCCTAAGGATTAGTAATTTGATGCTCCTCTTTTAAGTACTTTTGAGCTCCTAGTGCACACAAATACATTTATACATTTTGCAGATGCAAAATTTAAATTTGATAACAGATTTTAGATTTCTTAAATCCAATGGCAGCAATGGGTGATTTATTTTGGGTTCAATCACAAAGTAGTTTATTAATGTTTTCTTAAATGAAGGCTGGTAATAAATTCATTTAATTCACATGAAGTTATGGCAGCTCTATGTATTTATTTAAAGACAAACTTCTTGGTGGTGGCTAGGATGGAGCTCAGTGGTGGGACTTATGCCTGTGTGCATGGGGCTCTGGGTTGGATCTCAGCAACTTCCACCCCTCCAAATAAAGCACAGTTAAAATAATTATATTAACAAAACAATTACCTGAAAAGATGAAGATGATGCTGTTCTATGTTTGGTATTGTAAGAAGAGAAGAATCTTTCAACCACCGGCCTTGGATCACCATCTGAACCAGGTTGGTGATGTTCAAGACAGTCACAAGCCAGCCCTGGTCTGCAGCCACATCCAGCATTGCCTAAATAGGGAAAGTCATGTTACAAGCCTATCAGGACCTTTGCCTTCTCTACTGGGAATCTTGTTAGTCTTAAAACAAGAATGAATATTATATCTTGAAATAGACACGAAAACCCAAACTACAGATGAGTAGGGAACAAACCAAATGTCCCAAAGATTTAACATATATCACTCCCTACAAAGGGTAAAATACTAAGCTTTATTTAGGGCAGTAAAAAAGCCAGATACTATTGGCACTCAGTAATGAAACTAAGAGAAAAACTTGTATACTTTGTGAGCAAATACTTACATAACTCAATGCATGAAGAACATTAGTAGCTGTACTAAAAACATAAATTTCATAGTCTTTTAAAATAATAACTGGGGAAGATTTTCTTGTGAAAGATTTATTTTCCTCAAGGAGCAGGCTAAAGACAGAGTCTGACTCTGAATGACAATACACCACACACTAGTACAAGGGGAAGTGCCCGTGGTTCATGTGCCGTGATTGCAAGCTATTCATATTAGTCTATATGTCTAATCTAATGTTTTATGGACAAACAAAAGGCTGCATTTGCTTAAGGCAAACTAAACAGTAAAATCTTATTTAAACAAAAGAGAAGTTTACACAGGCAAAGCTATTTCAATTAAATTAGATTCTGCAGAATGCTGACTTAAGTTAATATGATCTTAGGCAGTTATATTATACACTTTTGAGACTGTACTGTCTTGTTTGGAGATGTACCTAGCAAATTATCACAATGATACTTTAATGGTAAATATCTCATAGTAAGATATTATAAAATGCTTTACAAAAATGTTGTTTTTAGGAATGGTTTTTAAACTGTGTTCATAATTTGCCAAACTACCACTTCATGGTGTTGATGTGAACACATTCTCTTAGGTTTTAATAATTTACAAAGGTAAAATTATTTGCAAAACTTGATGAATGAAATCTATGATGGTCTTATGTACACTACAAATGTATTGAGGTTTTTGGATATCAGGATTGATGTGATAGTTTGGTCAAAATGATCTTTAGTATCTGCTGGGCTGTTAGCTGTATATCAAAAGTTGGATGTTGATAAAGTAGTTATAGGTATGTGTGTGCGTGTGCGTGTGCGTGTGTGTGTGTGTGTGTGTGTGTGTGTGTGTGTATACATATAAACCTGCAGATAGGTATGGATATTCTAGGAATTCTGGGAAACACTGCATATGCACATTTCCTTTTTTTGCAAAGCAGAAGAACATTTTTTCCTTTGAAATGTATGAGACAAACAGAATGCTATGCAAAAATAAAGCAGTTCACATATCACAACTCTTGAGACCAGGTAAGGGAAAAGAGAAATGAATAATTGTATCTAAACCAGTATTAAAGCAGTATGATATGATGACAGAACTTGTAATGTTGACTAACAATGGCAATTTTCCTTTTGATTTTGTATTATAGCTTGGCTAGAAATAAATTCCAGACCAAAAGCTCACATCTACAGTTGAATGGATGAACCATATGTTTTCAACTTTGAAGTTTTCACGATGAAGTTGAAAGATTTCATAAAATTTATGAGAGTTCCCCCAAATTTTTCATTGTATGATCCAGATGTGAAAAAAATCATACAAAGTGCTTAAATGAAGTAACTGACAAGAACACTATCAGTAATTGAAAACTATTATTTATCTAGTTTTAATTTACTAAAAAGGCAAGGACATAAAATGTTTTGCAACTTCACTGATGTGGAGAATCAAACATTGCTACATGTTTGTCTGACCAATCACTATTGAGTGCTTCTGCTCTTTGTCCCCACTGCTTAGCACAGAGCCTACTGTCTCGTGCCTGGAAAAATAGAAATCTTTATTTTCATTCTAATGCAAATTTTCCTCAATTGGTACTTTATTTTCTTTCCAAAATGAATTTCTGAAGAGGTAAAACAGGCTGTGTTATTCTTCCACTTAATATTTTCAAAGGCATTGCAGTGTACAGTAACAAAAACTAAGATGCCTCTGCACAGCAGTCACAACCTGGGTCTACTGGCTCTTGCTTTCCTCTCTGGAAACCTTTCCTCTAGGTTCTCAGTGGAGCAATGCAAAATTACTGCTATTTCCTCACATTTAATCTTTTACTTTACTTACTTGGGACATTCCTATTCATCATTTGAAGTTTACCAGATTCTTCCAGATGGATATAGGGCCTTTTATTCTTATGCTACTACTTTTCTCAAGGTGCCCCATCATGCTCCTGTTGAGATTCTCTTCTTATATATTGTCCTGTAAACTACAGACTACTTCACATGAAGAATCTGGAATCATTCTTTATAACTCTGGCCCTAGCACAGTGGACTCGATAAATATTTGTTTTATTAAAGTATAAGTAAAAATTCAATTATAAGGATTATAATAACATTATGATTATATTATTGAGAATTTACCTAAAGCAGTATAGATGCAAAATATAAGCTCTGATGTCAGACATGCCAGAGGAGGTAGAGGACCACAAGGAAACATAGTTTTCCAAACAGCTGGGCAGTTACTCATATGAACTCACAGCAATGGTGACAAGTCCCATGTAAGCTCACGCCAGACAAAATCCCAGCAAAGATGTGGGGGAGTGGGTAAGAAACTCCAACCCTACCTGAAGACCTACTGACAGCTGATGACTATTTGGATGGGGAGATACAGTTTCCTTTTAGGATGAGACTCAGTAGGCTTAAAAGGCTTCAGTAGATGAAACTACACTGAAGGGCATTTGGGGACACAAACTTGGACACACACACACACACACACACACACACTCATTTGGTGGAGGGTTAGTAGGGGTGGTGCAGATAGGGGATCTAAATATGATCAAACTATATGTATGAAATTTGCAAAATGTCAATAAAAATAATAAAAAGGGTGATCTTTGGTCATGGCAGAATGGAAATGTGATTTCTAGCACTGCATTTATTTATAAAATTGCACAATTCGAGAGATGGCTCAGCAGTTAAGAGCACTGGCTGCTCTTCAGAGGATCCTGGTTTGCCTCCCAGTACTCACTTTGTGGCTAACAACTGTCCATAATTTCAGTTCAACAGGATCTGCCAGCTTCTGATCTCTGTGGGTATTTCATGACAAAGGTGCACTTACATACATGCAGGCAATAGACTTATTCATATAAAAATAATCTAAAAAAATTACACAACTAAAACCTTATAATTAACAAAAATACCTGTCATTTCTTGACGACAGGTGGATTGGAAAGAGATGATGAGTTTGGCTTTGGACACATTTTAATGGAGATACAGCTATGAAGCCAGGTGAGCAGTTGTGGTAAAACTGAGCTCTAGAGAGAATAAAGGATTAGACTGGACTCTCAAGAAATCCTGAACACAAAGCGCAGAGCCAGAAAGTTTAAATGAGCAGCCTTGCAAACAGAGGTATGAATGACAGAGCAGGAGTTGGAGGTTAAGACCTGGAAAGGTGAGACAGGCTGACACTGGAGGATGTCTAAAGGCATTGTTCAAATAACTGATTTATATTCATTCTCTCTCTCTCTCTCTCTCTCTCTCTCTCTCTCTCTCTCTCTCTCTCTCATCTTTTTGAGACAGGGTCTCCCCAGAGCCTGTTTGTACTGGCTATGTACTTGCTATATAAACAAGGTTGGCCTTGAACACACAGAGATCCCCTTGCACCACCACACCCAGCTCCATTAGCATTGTATATAGCCCATGAAGTTCAGAATAAATGGGTGTTATGTAGAATTTGAAAGGGGTTGAAATTTAGAATTACAGATTTTCTGAGGAATGTTCATTTGTGATCAAATGAAACTCAGAGAATGTTTCCTAATAAGACGATTTAAAGCAAATACAATTTTGCCTCAGTATTTGTGGTACCCAAATCTCTGGATATTCAAGTCTCTTATTTAAAATGGCAGTATTTGTATATAACTTTTTGTGAGTGTGTTGGCATACACCTTCAACCCCAGCCATTTGGGAGACACAGGCAAGGTGAACTCTCTTGAGTTTGAGGCCATCCTCGTTTACATAGGGAGTTCTAGTTCAGCCAGAGTTACATAGTGAGATCCTGTTTAAAAAAAAAAAAAAGGAGAAGGAAGGACCTCTGTTCGTCACTGAAGACTGAGTCAACAAGAGGAAGAGAATGGAAACTGATAATCTCTGTAAATTGGAGGTAATGTCTCTTGCTAAGTGAAAAACCTTTAAAGGAGCAGAAAACATGCTTAGAGGGAAAGGGAAATAAGCCTGAACTGAATTGGAAAAAATGTATGAAATGCACAAAGCACCAATAAAAATTAATTTAAAAAAAAAAAAAAAAAAAAGGAATAAGTACTGGGCAAAATTAATGATAGAAAATCCCCAGAGCAGCTCTGCAATCCAATATTATGACTCTCTAGTAGGTACAACAGTGCTATGTGAGTGTACATGACTCACGGTGCTCTGTAATTATTTCTAGTAATTTTGGCATGAAGGCAGAGAATTCATATGTTGATAGTTACAGAAGAAAGACAAGTTTAGCATCCTCTTATATTAGCATTGAAGTGGTCAATTTTAGAGGTAGTCATAAGGGGACCAGGGAGCAAATTAGGGGGAGAGGAAGGGAAGAAAAAGAGTCCAGAATGCCATAAAACGAAGCCGGCTGCATTGCAAGGTAACTGGATCACTGACAGACCAGTAAAAGAAAAATAAAAGGCCTGTTACTAAAAAAACTTTCTTCTAAAACCTAAACTTCCCTTTTAAGAAATCTGTCAGTGTAACTATCAAGACTGGAGCTGTAAGATTTGCACACAGAGCAGGGCACAATCCTGCTTCATCTTAAGAAACCCTTTCTCAGGAGAATTCTTATCCACTGATGGTGGCACTGCAAACTGGAGCAGTCAGTATGGAAATCAGTGCGGAGAGTCTTTAAAAAAAGCTAGAAATTGATCTACCAGGATTTGGAAACAACTGATGAATGGACAATGAAAGTATGGAATAGATAAATTAGCTCAAGCCAGACAAAACCCCAGCACAGATGTAAGTAAATAGATAAGAAACCCCAATGCTACCTGAGGAACTATCGGCAACTGATGGTTGCTGGGAGAGGACTGAGTCATCCTTGTTTAAGGCTGAGACTCAGTAGGTGCTCCAGGCTCCAGTGGATGAATCAACACCAAAGGACATTTGGGGACACAAATATGACATTCTATAGGTATCTATATATCTATCTATCTCTATATTGATCTCTCTATACATCTGTAAGGGGTTACAGATAGAGGAGGGGATCTAAATATGATCAAAATATATTGTAAGAAATACTCAAAAATTCAATAAAAAGAGCAAAAAAATAAACAAAGAAAACCCTTTTTCTACCTCTGCCATCTCTCTTCATGTTATCTACTGACTGTAGAGATAACAAGCACATGAAAATATAACCAGAACAAAAACCTGGATGGCAGGTGATGCTGGCACTTCTGCTCAAGTTAAATAACATAAAGATGAAATATTGTTTACATCTTGAAAGACTGATTTTATCCAGAATAAGAGAAAATTAGATTTATATAGAGAAACCAGGAGGATCATGAGAATTCAAAGCACAATAGAAAAGTCATAAAACTAAAGAAAGTCTGAGCAACTGTCATAACCAAGAGAAGCTAAGGGAGACATGAAAATTTAGGTTAATTCACACGGTATACTGAGTAGAATCCCCCAACTATGTAACTATTAAAGAATCCTGAATAAATGTGGGCTGTCAATAATAAATCAGTATCAGTTTATTACTTAATAAGTATATTGTATTAACATATGAGATGTTAATACTAGAGGAAAAGTATTTTCAGGACATAGAAGGACTCTGTACCCATTGCAACTTTTCCTGGAAATCTTCCATCTAAGCACTAACCCAGTCTAATCCTGCTTAGCTTCCAAGATCAGGTGAAATTGGGTGGTGTGGCCTTAGAAAACTTTCATTGAAATCTAAAACTATTCTTAAATTAAAAGTTTACTAGAATAAAAACTCTGAAAATCAATCCTAGGCAGCTTGTTAAAACATTAGTTGTTAGACACCTGCTAGCAAATGCACTATTTAGTTCAAGAGCTCCCAGAAGTTTAGCAACGATGGGAAGATCTCCCTAGAGAAGCTTTCTGGAAAGAAAGGCACAGTCCTTTAAAGGTTCAGGTCATATGCAAGTAAGGATACAATATTTTGTCAATAATTAAAATGCTATAAGTATGTTTATAAGAATCTTTTTCAATAGCAACAGTTGTTCATGGTAACTTTCTTCTGAACTTTTACCCCCAGAAGGTTAGCATTCAGGAAGCTCAGCTGCTGTCTAACAAACTTAATTAATCAAAAAGTCATTTCCGAGCTGTAACTATGAGTAAAAGCGCTTCAAGTGTGCTAGCAAGCCTACAAGTTAATCAAAATGCTAATGCAGTACAAATTAAAGTTGTGATTAACATTTCACAGTAGCTGCTTAAGTGACTTGATCACACAAATGGGTTAAGCATTACTCATTTCCTACAGCCCCAACTGGGAAAAGGGTTGTTACGTGGGCGTGAGGAGAGGAACTGAGGGTAGAAGGACCCTTCATAATAGCATCAGACCACCAATAAACCATCAGCAAACTGCCATACAAAAGCTTACAGGTAAAGTCACCCAGGAGGAAACAGCCTTCCAAATTATATTACAGTTCTTGAAGGGAGACTGCTTAAAAATCCACAAAAGTAAAGGCGTTTAACACTGCAAAACATACATGTTTGTATTAGTTTTGGAGGTGTTAGGTGCACCAGCTCTGTGGAGGATTCCTAGCCAGGAACGGTGCTTTGTTTTAGGTAGCTTTGAGCAGTCTACTAAAGAGTTAAGCTGTAGTGTTGACTATCCAGGACTCGAGTGTTTATCACAGTGTGGATGACTACAACTGGAAGAGTAAATCATTAAGGAGTAAGTTCACTTAAAATGGTTCAACAAGATTTCCCCAGGTTTCTATAGCAAGGTAGGGGCCCCTGGTAGTCTGGCCAAGAATGCAGCCTGAATTAGACCTCTCCCTGGTTTATCATGAATTTGCTAAGGCCATATGAATATGTACAACAAATAGACTACATATGTTACTAGATAATTCAGATTTGGCAGAAAAATCTTTTAAAAAGTTGTGGGAATATACAAATACATACACATATCTACCTTTCCAATCATCAATTAAAGAACTAGAGAGAAAAAATGAAATAATTTATTCGTTCACGATGACATTCCCCCTTTATGCCATGCATTGCGCCCACATCATCTTCCCAGTCAGTACTGTTCTAGGTATTAAGAAGTTTCTAGTATAACCTGTATGATATGAAAACTTGCATAAACCTGTTAATATTGGAATATATCCATATAACACATATTATTTACATAAAATCCACATATCTTACTTTAATCAAAATAATCTGAAGACATTTCTGAAACCTGTTATGCTGTCTACTTAAAGAAAATAAATCACTTGGTCTAATTAGCAATTTAACATTTGAAAGGATTTGACCAAGAGTAATACAGTAGATTTCATCTAGCATTTGCTATACCAAAATATTTTCTTACAAGTATTAGATTAAGGATTATGCCAAGTGTTTCTTCTTTTAAGCTTTGTAATACCTGGACTATCTTCAGTGCTAACTGTACTTGACTCTAAAAACCCAAGCATCATTCATTGAAATGACACTGACATTCTTCAACACATTCCTACCCACCATGCCAATGCCAGTGTGAACATTCACTTCGCTGCCTTGCAGTTTCACCTTATGTATCACAATATATATCTGTGTCACCTGTACAAACAGAACTCATTTGCTAATGAAATCTAGATCCAGCTTATTTACAGTCATGCTCCTTTTCCTCAAATGAGGTTTTTATTTCCTTTATCTTATTTTTTCCTTTCGTGGTCCTATACACAAACTTATTATTCTATACTCTCCAATTCTCATACTCTAATGTGTGGACACATATGTGTGCAAATACTTGCATTGTTTATCCATTAACATACTTTATCTAACTTGACTTGATAGGTCTTAACATATATGACAATGCATGAAATCTGGTGGGGCGAGCTCTGGGGGTTCTGGATGGGAAAGGGGGTATAAAGATGATCAAGATGTTTTATACAAGAATTCAATAAAAATACACGAAACCCTAAAAGTTAGATTTAAGCTGGGAATATAAGCTTCTAGGTACCAGCTTGATTTTTTCATGTCCTATGACTCAGGTTTTCAGCAATCGGGTCGTACCACTAGCTCTGAATGAGGACATCTATACATTATCACATCCTCAAGATCCAGGAATCACTGATTGGAATGATTGTAAGAGGTAATGGAGGTCTGCAACAAAACAGTATTTTCTGGACATAACAGTTCCATTGCACACATGAACTCATGGTGGCTGTGATAGCATGCAGAAGATCTGCACAGGATCAAGCCAGTCAAAGTCCCAGCATGGATGAGGAAGGGGCTCATGCATCCCCACCCTGAGCTTCAGAACTACTGGCAACTGATGGCTGCTGGGGGAAGGAGAATCTATTGTTCTCAAGGATGTGGCCCCTGAGTGGCTTCCTCTGCTCTAACAGATGGTTCTACACCCATGCACCGCAGTAAGTGGATTCAATGGATTTAAAGAAATAGACCACAAGAAGTTGGGAGGAAAAAGTGGTGGTGGATGAGGAAGAATGGGAGGGGAGGTAATGAGGGGTGGATTTGATCAAAACACATTACTGCATATATGAAATTCTCAAGCAATAAAAATTTAAAAATAAAAAGGTTTCACAATAAAGAAATGATAAAAAATCCCCAAAGTTATGAAAACTTACACAGTGGAGCATGGTTAGGTTAGTTAAAGATATTCCTTCCAGGCAGAAAACTGCCTGGAGGCAGCTGACTACTTCAACTCTGCCTATGCCATTAGGGCAATGTGCCAGAAATTCAATACATAATAACATACGCCTTGTTATATAGAAGATTGGTCTTGTGGGCTGGAGAGATGGCTCAGCAGTTAAGAGCACCGACTGCTCTTGCAGAGGACCCGGGTTCAATTCCACCTACATGGCAGCTAAGAACCATCTTTAAGCTGGGTGGGTGGCACACGCCTTTAGTCCTAGCACAGAAACCCCCCCCCCCCAAAATAAAACCCTAACAAAACAAAAAACAAAAAAAGAAGATTGATCTTTATATTTGTTCTATTAGTAAAAAGAGATGTCTTCTATAGTTTGAAAATTGACAGTACCTACCTGCGGGGACAGCAAGGCAACTGTTGAGTGGCCAACTGCTATGAGAAGCTTAAAGACCAGTGGGAGGGAAAACAAACAACAGAGACTGAACAAAAGGTTTAGCCAAGGCAGATTCCTTAGTGGTAGAGATGATTAGGTAGGAAGCCAAGAACTTATCCTAAGTAGAGAAGGCAGAGCTTATAATGAAACAGCTTACAATTCATTGTATGCTCATGAGCATCGGTAAAGAGGTCAGTGTAGCATACATCTGTGTGTGCATGTGTGTTAGTCTAGTGTTTATGCTGAATGTGTGTACCAGAGGTTATTCTATTGTGCATGTTTCAGTGCGTGTAACAGAGGTTAGTATAGAGTGCATATACATTTACTTATAGGGTTCTCATGATTACAATGGCATTCTTCCAAAGCTTCTATCAGCAGTTTAACATTCCATTATTTTCAGTTACTATAGCTTCAGAAAAGTATATCAGGAAGTAAATTAATTCCTTGGTCTATGTAGCATAGTACAGAAACTTGAGAAAGATCAAAAGCAGGTGATACAAAAGTGGCAAACAACACAACTGGACACTATAAAGTGATATAATTAACACAGTACACATATTTAACCATACCAATGAATCTCTCTTAGAAACTGGCTAAAATAATTAAAAACATGAATTATTAAAAGGAGAACCAGAATAATTAAAGGAAAAAGATACATTACAAATAAAGGATTATTAAAATATTTATGATCTAGTAGGAGTTCTTTATTTAATAAAATAATTATTTCTTATGTATTTGAGTGTTTTGGCTGCATGGATGTAAGTTCACCTGTGGTGTGCAAAGCATGCATAGGCCATAAGAGGTCATCAGACCCCATGAGACTGCAGTTACAGATGGATGTTAGCCACCAGGTGAATGCTGGGAACCAAACCTGGGTCTTCTGCAAGAACAGCCAGTGCTGCTCTCCAGTCTCCTAGTGGAAGTTCTTGGTTGAGAAGTAAAAAAGTATGAAATACATTTTTATATTATAGCTAGTGTATGCCGAAGGCAGTGTCTGCTTCCTGATATAATTTTGGGACAGTTACTTAGACGTCTTTTGTAAAGTGGGAGCAAAAGCATCAATACAATGCAAAGCAAGTACAACAGAGTGCCACCCAAAGAGCACCCTCAACACACATTGACCACTGCTACCACCATTACTGCTCTGATGGCCTTATTGCAATGGTAAACAGAGACACCTTTGTGCAGGCTGATGAGTATAGGAATGTTATATAGTTTTCCAAACACCCTGGTTGTGTTAGTCAAGGTTCTCTAAAGAAACAGAATCAGTAGAAGGAAACCAGAACTCTGGTAAAATCTGGTGTTCTATTTACATTAATTCCAATTTAAATTTGTAAGTACAGAATCCCACAGATCTTCGTAATCAATATACATTATCACATTTCTTTATATGTATGTGATGTGTGAGTCTTTTTTTTTTTTTCTTTATAAACTAACATTAGCATGTAGCCTTTAAGGCTAAAGTTTTTTAAGATAAATCTTAAAATAAACACAAGTTTTTTTTTAATTTAAAACATGGGCAATAGGCTTGAGAATATTAGCTGAAGGGTCAATTTGGCTTTTACTTCTTTGGAAATAAATGTTTCCAAATTAATTCAGTAAATCAATATCACAATTAAATTTCGAGTTGCTCAGCCCTCTGGTTCACAGCTCAGTGAGGACAATCCATGAACCACAGTTTTTGTTTTTACTTTACACATGAAAATGTTGAGATATAGGGAAATTTATAACTTTTTAAAAATTTAATTTATTTATTTATTTACTTACTTACTTATTTATTTATTTTTTTATGTGTAAGAATGTACTGTCTGCACGTAGGTCTGTGCGCCCATGTCATGCAATGCCTTGGAGGTCAGAAGAGGGTATTAGATTCCCCTGGGACTGGAGTCAAAGACAGTTCTCAGCTGCCATGTGGGTGCTGGGGATAGAACCTGGGTCCTCTGCAAGAGCAGTCGGTACTCCCAACCGCTAGGCCATCTCTCCAGCCTCAGATATAGGGAATTAAAAAAAAAATTTTTTTTAATTAATTTTATTTCTGTATGTGTATGAATGTTCTGTCTGCATGCAAGTTTGTGCACCCGTGTCGTGCAATGCCGCGGAGGTCAGAAGAGGGTGTCGGATTCCCCTGGAACTGGAGTTCTGGAATTGGAGTTTCAGATGGTTCTCGGCCGCCATGTGGGTGTTGGGGATCGAACCCGGGTCCTCTGTAAGAGCGGTCGGCGCTTTTAACCTTTAGGCCATCTCTCCAGCCCAGATATAGGGAATTTTAATATGCTTATAGTAAGTATATACCTACATAGAAGGTATTGGTAGTAACTAAACTTTTTGTATTATTTTGGCTTAGTACTGTATTTGCATATTTTTTCATTTAAATGAAGATTATTTCCACTTAGAAGACATGTGGCACTTCTTACAAAGGAGAAGAGTCCTAAAATTTTATTTGGTTTCAACAGGGATAATGTTAACCAATTATGTTTAACAAATGAACCTCTAAGAACATCAATGTCGCTTGATAAAAAGAGTATGTGGTAGAAAGGTACTCAAAACACCAGGCACTTCAAGGGGCCATGAGGACACTAATTAACATCTTAACTCTCATTAAGAAAGCTCCTTCATGCAACAGGGGGATAGGAACTCAAAATGTCAGGAATGGCCAAACCATGGAGATTAGGAGTCTACATAGTGCGGATCCATAGACAAGTTGCCTATATTCAGATTTACTCACCCAGGGCTCAGGGAACATTGTGGAAGGGGGGAGGGTGGAAAGATTGCTTAGAGCCAGGGAGGTGGTGCAAGACCACATGGAAACAGAATCCTACAGGCTCCTGGAACCCTGTTCATATGAACCTACAGCATTGGTGTCAGCATGTATAAGACCCAGGCAAGCTCAACCATTCAAAAACCCAGCTTGGAATTGCAGAAATGGGTAGCAGAATCTAATCTTAGCTGAAGAAATATTGGCAGCTGATTCTGGTTGGGTGAGAAACAACTGACCTTCTTTAAGTGAGGGACTCTGGATAGGCTGAGTAGAACTCAGAGGATGAACTAGCACTGAGGAGTGGTCAGGGAGATTAGTTTGGTGGAATAGGCCCTAACACAAATGACAGAATGTATCAACCAAGTGTGTGTGTGTGTGGGGGGTCTGTGCTGAGGGAGGGTGCCAATGGAGAATGGCGTATAAAGGTGACTAAGACTGACTGAGATGTTATGTGTGAAATGCATAAAAACTCAAAAATAAAAAGACATTGTCAGTTCTATTTTAGTCATTATATGTGAAAAAAATTTCCAAGTCACTATTTTTAAAATTAAATTTTCGTTAGCATACAAAGTAATGAGTTTCACTGTGACATTCTCATACATACACATCATTAAACTTTGTAACTGACACCTTCCCACTGCTCCTCCCTGTGCCCCCTCCCAATCTTGCCAAGTTCTCCTTCCTACCCCTAAATAGTTTTTCCTTCTGCTTTCATGTGATACATACTCTGTAAACTTCTCTTGCTGTCCTTATCCCTCACTTTAAACCCCTCCCCCTCTCTCATAATCCTCCTTCTACTACATGTCCTATATGCATATATATGTGCATAAAACTTAGATTCTGCACATGAGAGAAAAAACTTATTTCATTTAACATAATGATGTCAAGATCTACCCATTTTCTAGCAAATATCATAAATTATTCTTCTTACAGGTGAATAAAAATCTGTGGTTTTTTAAAATTCACTTATTTTTATTTATTTATTTATTTATTTTTTTGTCTTTCCGGGACAGGGTCTCCCTGTAGCCCCAGCTGTCCTGGAACTTGCTCTGTAGACCAGGCTGGCCTTGAACTCACAAAGATCCGCCTGCCTCTGCCTCCCAAGTTCTAGGATTAAAGGCATGTGCCACCATGCCTGGCTTAATTCACTTATTTATTGATGAATCCCTAAGCTGGTTCTATACATTGGCTATTATGAATAATATAGCATTAAACAAGGATGTTTAAGTATCTCTATGGAATGTTGAGTTCTCTGCCAATTTTAAAAGATGTCTTTTTGGGGATATAACAATGTTGGCTGGCAGTTAATTATGGCTTAAAAATATATCATGCTATGCTTTCCCGGCTTTTAGGATTGTTAAATCTGATGTTAATTTTACTTTTGTAGGTGAACTGACATTTTCCCCTTAACCCTTTTAATATTGTGTTTTTTATTTTACATTTTTTACTTCTTGACTATAAGTCATGACAGGATTTTCTCTGGTCATGTCTGTTTGGGATTTTAAATGCTTTTTGTGTTTGGAGGCCCATTTTTTCTTCTCTGTAGATTTGGGAAATTTTCTGGTAATAATCCAGTGGACTAGATCCCCTGTACTTTTAGTGTTAATCTCAATCTTATGGATTGTTAGGATTGATCTCTTGATGGTACTCCAGAGTCTGAGGACATTGTGGTCATGCTCATTTTTTTATATGAGTACTTTGCTTGCATGTATGTAAGTGTACCATCTTCATGCAATGCCTGTGGAGGCCAGAATGCACTGGATCCCCTAAAACTGGAAACTAAGGTTGTTACTGCTGAATGGGAGCTGGGACCTGAACCAGGGTCCTCTGCAAGAGCAGCAGTGCTCTTAACAGCTGAGCCATCTGTCCAGTTTTCATCTTTTGTCTTTATTGGTGTTTGAATATAGTATTTTCTCAACCTTGTTCTCCAACCCTGATCTTTTTCTTCTTTTTTGTTAAGTCTACTGGTGATACATTCTACTGTCTTTTTACTTTGACTTCTTTTTGTGTATGTGTGTCTGACTGTGTGAGTATATGCCATGTGTGTGCAGGTTCCCATGGAGGCCAGAAGAGAGCACTGAATCCTTGGGAGATGGGGTTGCAAGTGGCTGTGTGCTGCCTAACTTGGGTACTGGGAACTGAACTTCGTCCTGTGGAAGAGCAGCAAGTGCTCTTAAGCACTGAACCATTTCACCATCTCTAGTCCTTACTGTGCCCCTCCCCTTTTTATGAGACAGGGTCTTATTATGTAGCCATGGCTGTCCTGGAACTTGTGATATAGACATGGCTGGCCTTGAACACACAAAGATTTGCCTGCTTCTGCCCCTCGAGTGCTGAGTTAGAGGCATGTGCCACCATGTCCAGCCCTTGGCATGCTTTTTTACATTTAATTCAGTGAGTTTTATTTCCCATATTTCTTTTTCTCTTTTTTGGTATATATGTTTGAATGGGTATATATTTGTGTGCAACTGCATGTGTGTGTGTGGTTAGAATGACTAGAGGGTGTCATTTCTCAGGGACCTTCCACTTTATTATTATTTTTGGGGGGACAAGGTCTCTCACTGAGACCTGGTGCTCACCAGCCAGGCTAGACAGAATGGCCAGCAAGCTCCAGGATCCATGCGTCTCCACCTCCCTAGCATTACGACCACATCTTTGGTATTTTTCTTTTTCATGAAGTCTCCCATTTCCTGCTGATTTTCTCCTCTATTTTCCTGACTCACCCCCCACCGCCCCGTATTGCTGAATTTTCTCTCCAGGTTGTAGACTGAATTTATTTTCTTTTTTGTATTCTCTTCTGGCCACTGATCATTTTTAATAGTGAACTCTGGAGATCTCGACTGTCAGTTTACCTGTTTCAGCATTTTTGAACTGCAACTGAGTTATGATACTCAGGAGTCACTGAGTCACTGATTTGATTTTTCATGTCTCTTCTGTTTTTGTCTTGTGATCTGTGCATTTGTTAGTTTACTATTTCTTCCAGGATTAGTTATTTGGAGGATCTTGTTTGTGTGTGTAGCATATGCATATGCATGTATGTGTGGGTGTGTGTACATGTACAAGTGCCTGCATATGGAGACCACAGGTTGATGTTGGAGGTCTTCTACTGGTTTCCCCCTTATTTTTTTGAGACAGGACCTTTCACTGAATCTGGAGCTTAAGGATTCAGCAAGACTAGCTGGCCAGTGTGCTCCAGGGACCCTCTTGTCTCCACCTCCCCAGTGCTAGGATTACAGTGTACGCCAGGCTAGGAATCATCAGGCACTCACGGTTGTGCAGCAAGCACTTCACTCCTGTGGATCCATCTCCCCAGCCCCTGGTTTTTGTTTTTGTTTTAAACTGAACAGTATACATCTAAGGTCTCAATACCCATAACACTGAGATGAGAAACCAAACTAATTTGGGTAAGGCTTCTGCTTCCCTCCTCCTACCAGGGACCTGTACACCCGGACTTGTGTTCCACTTAGCTTACTTATTGTTAGCCTCTCCACACTTTCCAGTTGCTCCCTCACTACCTTTGTGACCTTTTGAAGCTTATCCTCATTCACTCTGAGTTTGTTTTTTCTTATTTTTTCCCAGGTTGCCTGGAGGTGGCTCATAGTCTACTATCGTATCAGGAAGGCTCCCAAGTCACTTTGTTTTGGTATTTATTTGTCAGGTTCCTTGCTTTGGTTCATCCCACACAGAAACAATGTGACATCATTTACTACATTTTATATATTTTATAGTTCATGAACAAGAAGAGAGATTCAAACGTGAAGCCAGGGCCAATCAATTCCACAATTTATAAACTGGAACCTTCTAAACAGATTTTAAAAACTGGACTGTATAAAATAATTTGTACTTTTATTTTTATTGTAATGGATAAAAATGAAAGTGTTAATGCTGTTAAATGGTAAAAGCTGTTAAATGATAAAATATTAAAAGAAACTATGATACCCCCCAAATCCTCTAAGAAAAATAAACTGAAAACACATGTATATACACTCCAACACAGAATGACCTTGATAGATAATTTGAAATTGAATAGGAGAAGCAAAAACAAGGCTACATTATGTTTTCTGACTTCAAGCCAGGGAATTTCTGCTACAATTGTTTTCCTTGTGAAAAACTAACATTGTTAGTGCAGGCTACAGTTAATGTTAAATTAACACGGTAATGTAAAGAAATGTTAGATCACTAAGACGGGGAACACTAAGTTACACCTATTTCTTTAAGCCTTCAAGTTGTGGTTTTACTTTCCACTTTTTAGGAAGGCTTCACTTGTGCTATTTTACTGAGAAGCAGTGATTAAGTGACTTGCTTGCTCACAGCCATTCTAGAATGGCAGCAGAGGGGTCTTTACAGATAAGTCTTGTGGTACTGAGTTCCATCTGCAGACTGAAGGATCATGCGATCCCATGTGAGCTGCATTGTAATTTTCAAACAGCTAGAAGGAATGCAGCCTGGGAAATGGCTTGTATTTATGTTTTCTGAGTAAGAGTAGCCATTTGTACTAAATGGGAAAAGAGCAAAAAATTATAAATGTTGGACAGTCACAAAAAAATTTCAACTTGACTTGAAATTCTTCAAGTTTTCCACTGACAATTTTAAGGCTTTCCCCTTCAAGGTCTGCTTATTTTATCACAATATTGCAAAGCAATGACAGGAATGAAAAGTTTTAGGGAAAGAAACTGGTTAGGAGTTCTTTCCAGGTGGCTTTTAGAAAGCCAAGCCAAGCATTTAAGACCGTGAAAGCTAATAATTTCAAATACAGGAAAACCGCACTCACAAATGCCCAACAACAGATGATTTATTAAATAAACCAAGGCATTTGAAATGAAAGAATATGGTCCAGGAACTAGAAGTCATGCTTGAGAACAATATTAAGTGATGTAAATTGTTAAACTAAAAAGGCATTAAATAATGATAAAAAGTATATAAGAAAAAAGAGGCAATAAGTATGTATTGGCATATATGTAAATGAACAAAGCAAAATCTTCCAAAAGGTTTGAAAAGAGCTGCACACATAGGTAGTTACTGAGCTCCAGTTTGAAAGTTTGGGTTTTGCAGGAATAAGAGTTAGCAGTTCTCTGAGAATATCATGAGTATTCTATGACTGAGAATCCTAGCAAATACATTTTTATTGATGACCAACAGTCATTTCATAGGTGGTAAAGGAGGTACAAATTTTCAAAAAAGGGGGAAGACTAAAACGAGTCCTCTGGTGTTGGGTTGAAAGTGGCAGTGTCTGGGAGTAATACAGATGTTCTTCACACACAGAGATAAGCTGAGTGAACATGCTTATATGTTCCTGTTTTGTCTGTGGAGAGGACTCAACAAAGTAACAAGGGAATACAACAAGAATCCAGAATTCAGACTCTAACACTGTTTTCTGAAAGGAATTTAGGAAAAATGTCTGGTTCCAAAGCCAGGGCCATGAAAGTACAAAGTACTCAAGCAATAGCAAGAGAATGTGAACGGATTCAGATACCAGCCTGAATGGCTCTCATGGACTACGATGCACCAACTTGGGAAGCAGAAAATGATGGTGAACATTTTACCCCAAATATAACACAATGCCAGGTGTGGTGGTATGTGCCTTAATCCCAGCCCTCGGGTGGCAGAGGCAGATGGATCTCGGTGAGATCAAGGCCAGCCTGGTCTACAAAGTGGCTTCTGGGGGAAGGGGGGGGGTTGGGACTAGACAGACTCTGTCAAAAAAAAAGAATAACACAAGCATCTATGAGAATATATTTGAAATAAATGGGAGTGAAGAGAATGCTCTTCCTTACTATAAAATTCCTGAAATTATAGAAATGGAAGATCATTAAAGTAGTAACTGTGCCAGGCAAATATCACGAATGGATACTGAAAATAATATATAGGAAAGGTAATAAGAATCAGGATATTCATAAAACCTAAAAGCAATCCCCACAAGATATCTATCAATTATAGGAGAAAAATGTAACCAGACTGTAGAAGGATGGATACTACTTCAAGTGTTCAAAGTTAACATCAGCAGTAATGGACATATCTGAGTCATGAACCCCCTGATGTGATAAACTAAGATGGCAAAACATCACTGCAGTGGCATCTTATAATCCGAGGAAGCACTCACTGGTCAGCTTCCCAGTGTGGGGCACCACAAAATCATGGCTAACAGTCTTAACAAGTTGAAGACAGCTGGGCATAGTGGTAGACACCTTTATTCTGACTATTTGAGAGGCAGAGGCTGGTGGTTCTTTGTGAGATTGAGGCCAACCTGGTCCACACAGTGAGTTCTGGGCCAGCTATGGTTACAGGGAGACCCTGCCTCAAAAACAAAAACAAAAAACAAAAAACCAACCAAAAAACGCAAAAACAAAAAACCAAAAAAACCCCCAAAACCAAAACCAAAACCAAAAACAAAACAAAACAAAAAACCCCACAAAGTTTGAAGACAGCTAAGAACATGAAAGGAGACATAAAAATGTAATATAGAATCTTGTATTGAACTTAACAGAAGAAAATGTAATTCATGGATTAACATACCATCCAAACCTCTATACCAAAGTAACCTACCATAACAATTAGTAATGTTTAAATACCTATATACCTAATTGCTTGTGCTTCATTAGTAGGATCAAAAAGCTATATATTATACTGTTTAAATACCTATATACCTAATTGCATGTGCTTCATTAGTAGGATCGAAAGATTATGCCTGGACAAGCTGGCAGCCCATGAAAGAAAACAGCCAGAATTGACTAGAGACCAAGACAACAGCTCCAGAGAAAGTAGACTGTTTTGCTTCTCATCCACCTGTACCCCTTTTCTAAGCCTAGGGAACAATCTGCGGTAGAATGTAAGGGCTGTGATTGGGGTGAATGGTGAAACTACAACAATATAGACTGGACACTCATTTGATCAACTTGATTGAACATACAAGCCCGCCTGCTGGATGGTGGGACCCATGAGCTGTGTGGGTTTGGGCACAACTGCTTGCAAATTGGTTTTACATGAAGGATGTTTGTACTCATAAATTATCACTTATTGTTAAAAAAATGAAAACAAAACAAAACAAAACAAAAAAACAGAGAAAGATGCAGAAAAGTTACGGCAGAATGCATGATCTGGGATGGGTAGGGGTGGGGTGGGGGGAAGGGAAAGGGATAGATGCCTGAACCGAATTGGAAAATGATGTATGAAATACACAAAGTATCAATAAAAAACAAAAGAATCTTGTATTGAACCTTGGAATAGAGAACAGATATTAGTGGAATAAAATCTATATTGCTAAAATTTGAATGAGGTGAGTAGACTGGTCAACAGATCTAGACTAATATGAAATGGCAGTTGGATTTAAAGCAAAAATTTTAAATTCATAAAAAGGAAAAACACTTCATATTCATAGTGACATATGTCTATAATCCCAGTCCTGGGAAGGCAGCAGGAAGGTTGAGTTGGTGATTAGCTTGGGCTCATAAGGACTTCAAGCCCTGCCTGAGCTACACAGCAAGGTCCTATTGAAGAAAAGAACAAGGGTTGTGGGTGTAGCTCAGTTGAGACAGTGCTTGCCGAGGAGAAAAGTTCTGGCTTAAATCTCTAGCACACAAAAAGATATACTTACTATGAATGAATGAACTATACTTGTTTTATAATTAAATAGAAAAGTATTTATCCAAACCTTTCCTCAAACAGTAAATTTTGAAACAGATTCCTTTGGAAATTGCTTTAGTATTGGCTGAGTAATGACAAAGTGTTGGTCATACAAGATCACTTTTATGTACAATATTCAGTTAAAGACTATAATGTTAACAAATAGATCTATAAGAATAAAAATTTACTTTACTCTGCACATTCATCTGAACCTCATGACACCAGTGCTCATTAAGAAGTCATTGTTGAAGGGTGAAAAAAGTTATAGGAAGCATGAATGAGTATCCAGGGCCACAGTTAAAACTTCAGATTGTTAACCTTTGTACAGTGTGACTAATAAGGAATGGTAAATCATCTTCCTAGAGAAGTGAACTATATGTTAGTCACAAAAGTATGCCCCCAGACATCTGTGTGTCTGTTATAGCCTTATTTCCCTTGAAATTTCTGATACCGTGTGCTTACTAAACTTTAAAGCAATTACTTTTGAATGTTTTGAAAATGTTAGAGGCTGCTGCAACCTCTTGGTAGAGCCGTCTTAGCTTTTCTCCCAGACGAAGCCACTTTCCACATATGCAGAATTCAGCAGTGAAACTGTTCCAATTTAATAGTAATCTGAAAGCACCTAGGCTATTTTCAAGCCTTTAATGGTGTAAATAATGCCAAAATGTATACCTTTGTACTCCTATCATCTTCAGATATTCTGACTGTACTTTTAAGAAACTTTTAAAAGAAAAGATAAGTATTTTATGGTAGAAGTGTTTACAAATGTAAATAGTATAACATCAAGATACTTCATAACCTTAATCTCTTCAGTGTGCTTCATCAAAATCTGGTCTTCTGAGTTTCCCCCAGTCAACAGCAGCTTCTTCCTTCTGGCTATGCTGAAGAAATCCTGAAACTCATTCTCTAAGAAAACCCCTGTCCAGTCCATTATCACATTCTGATAGTTCTTCAAACAAACAAACAAACAAACAAACAAACAAACAAACAAACAAACCAACCAACCAACCTATTCAGGATCACTCACCAATATCCCACCTATAGTAATAATATTTTTTGCCTTGCCCTAAGGCATTCAAAATATGAACACTTCTAAGTTTCAGATTCCACACTGTATTTAAATAACCTGCCAACTTTTCATGCAGTAACAGATAATATTCACAATGATCTGAAAAGGCTATAAAATTTTTATAAAATTTTATATAAAATTTATATAAAATTTTAAAACTACATGCCTCAATGAGGTTGGATTTTCTTCATATATTTCAATTAAAATAACACATTGTAATATTCATTTTGTATTCACTGTCAAAAGATAAATGAATCTAGCTAGCTTTTATCATGCTGGATATTAAAAGGGTTTACAGAATGTAAAACAATGCCATAATTTCCATAATTTTGTGGCTTTAGAAAGTAAGTATTGTTCATAAAATTACTTATGTAACCATATAATAAATCTATTACTTTTATCTTCAAGTGAAGTACTTGAGAATTTCTCAATTTTACTTGAGAATTTCTCAGTTTTAATTAATATGGAAATTATAGGCCTAACATAACCATTAACATCAATGTCAAATGCTTTCCTTCTTTTTAAGAGTGAACTCCAAAGTCCATACCATGGTTCACCAACCCCCTACATAGGCCAATCCCATTATCTTTATGAATTATACTCTTATCTTTCTCTGACACATTTCTGATCACCTCTCTGGTTTTTAAATAGTCGTTTTGATTTTCCTTGCCTTTTTCTGTCCTCCGTGGGTGTTGCACAACACTAGTGCACCTACATTTATGCAGGCAATACACTTATACACAGAAAATATTTAAAAAACCCCAAACACCAAATGTACTCAGCACATACTTTGCCTTCAACACATTTTAAATGGGTAACTGAAATTGATATTATAGGCATTTATATTTGCTTTTCTTCTGGAAATTCTTGATTTGATATGGCAGGTGTCTCTGTTAAAAATGTTATAGTTAAGTCTTAAAAAGAGTAAATGTAGGTATCAGAAAGACTTTCATACCTGACATACTCTGAGAGCTTGGTCTAAGACAGTTTTAGTATCAGTGTCGTAATCTGGGCAGGGCAGCATGGCTCGGCTGAGATGTGCCTGTAGCAGGAGATGTGCTTTGGTGTGAGGGCTGTCAAATGAGTGTGGACTTAATTGAATGGGAAGACATTTGGCCAATTCACTGTTGGTATGGTCCTCATTATGTCTTACAGGCAAATCTGTGTATTCTTCTGCATCCTGCAAAACAAAACAAACTTTAATTTAATGATCAAGTATAGTAATTAATGTACTTCCCACTGATTTTATCTTGTCCAGTGATCAAACCCAGAGCCATGCACATGTTAGGCATGCACTCTACCACTGAGCCCCAGCCATAATTAATACACGTTTTAGCTTTACCTGGTGACTTTCGAAACATGGTTTGTAAAACAACCATATCCCTTCAAATCTTTATTTAATGCTATCATTAATACATAAGAAAAAGCTAACAATGTGTAATATATTTGAAGTTCATAATTTGTTTTTAAATAGTAAAATTAACAGGAGGCCCACTATGTATTACATGTTACTATGACAGTGGGGCCACAGTAGTGAACCAGAACCTGAGCCTGCCAGGAAACATGGACAATCAATTCCAGAATATGCAGCAAGGGTTATGATACGCTAAGAACAGAGTATTGAAGGAACTTTCAAGAAAAGCTTCCTGGAAAAAGCGAAGCTTAAGACCCACGATAACTGGCAGAAATAGGCACTGCTAGAGAAAGAGAAAGAATGGGACTAGCAAGGTGAGCAAAGAGCGAAGAACAGGACCACTGCTGGAAAATGTACTGCAATCAATTAGATTATCATAAATTACACTTCTATTAAATTAAGTATACTAAATGTTATCTAAAGCTATTTTTTTCTTAGAGGCTTCAAGTGACTGACATTGTAGAAGCTATATTCAGGTACTAAACCCTAAAAAGCTTATATGGCAGTAGCATGTTCCATTAACAAACAGACTTACTTACTTCTGTATATTTTTGTGTAAGAAAAATCTTATTTTTCCAAACACATAGTGATTCAGCCTGATACTACTGATATGAAGTTCTACATCATCTGTAACATTAACTGGATGGGTTAATATTACAAAATGGTTTGAAAGCATTTGGTTAACAGGGAAAGAAAAAAAGCATATGAACTAGTGGCTCTGAAAGTAATGACCATAGGTGATAAAAGACAACAACCAGGGCTGGAGAGATGGCTCAGAGGTTAAGAGCATTGACTGCTCTCCCAGCACTCACATGGTGGCTAATAATCATCCACTAACTCCAGTTCCAGGGGATCTAATGCCCTCCTCCGACCTCCATGGGAACTGCATGACATGAGTGTACTTACATACATGCAGGCAACACACTCATATACATAAAATAAAAGACAACAACCCTCGAGATTTAGAAAACACACCATAAACCTTATTGTTTTCATTTTACTGTATGGAGACTTTCCAGGCTGTGTTGTAGACAGGTAGAATCCAAGTGGACCTGGAAGACCTCCTGACTTGAGATGGAGCTGGAAGCCCAACGAAATGAAGGAAAAGAGATGGCTACAGATTACAGGTTGGGTGGGGGCCAGGAGAATGTGAGTATATGACCTCTAGAGATTTACAGGAAGTCCTCTTGGCATCCTCAGTAGAGGATGAATGCAAGGAAACTGTCTAAAGTTGGGAGAACACATCATTCAAGATACAGTTTTATTCTATAAGGAACAGTGTCTAGCACTGGAAAAGAGCCAAAACTAATTCTTATTTCTACACATGGACCAGAGGCACTCACAGTGAGTATACATATGGAGTATAGGGAAGAGATAGTTTTGACTGAGGACTGGGGAATAATTAGTTGTATAGTGAGTACTACTCTGGAACAACCTAAAAAATTTAAAGAAAGATATAAAGGGATTACATACTTCCAAGTAAATTAACTGAATTCCACAACAAAGCTCAGGAAAATTTATAGGTTTACAAAAATTAAAAAAGATGAAATTTGTAAAGTATGGTATCTAGTTAATGATTACATGTCAGGCAAAATAGCAGAAAAGATGGTATCTAATAAGGAGAATAATCAGTTAATGGAAAGTGGTATAAAGAACTGACATAACTTAGAAATAAAAGATAGGGATACTGAAAGTTATTTTAACTATATTATATATGCACAAACAGAGCCAACTACTCAATTTAAATTTCTTGAGGTAAAAAGATCTCAGGCTCAAATGAAAAAAGAAACTGACCAGCTAACAAGGAGCTACAAGAAGAGAATGACACGCTCCAAAAGGAAGTGGAAATACTGAAAAAAAAAATCACAGGATGAAATGAAAAAGGACATTGAACATTCATCCATCAGCAGGAAAGGTTGGGAAAAAGCCTCAGAAGCAGAATGGATGAAGCAGAAAAAAAGAATATCAGACCTGTAGGATAACACGGCTCAACTAGAAACCTCAAGTAAAGATTATGAAAAAAAAAAAAAAATCACAAGAGTGGAACAACCAGGAAATGTGGGACAGTGTGAAAAGACCAAACCTCCACATCATAGGGATATAGGAAGGAGAAGAATCCCAAGACAACAGTATTGATCAGATCTTCAACAGAATAACAGAAGAAAATTTCCCCAAACTGAAAAAAGACAGACCCATACGAATACAAGAATCACATAGAACACCAAATTGACAAGACTAGAAAAGAAATTCCCCAAGCCTATCATAGTTAAAACGCTAGATGCTCAAAACAAAGACAAAATACTGAAAGCCACAAGAGAAAAACAAGTTACAGATAAGGGGAAACCCATCAGAATTATAGCCGACTTCTCAGTACAAACGATGAAAGACAGAAGACTGTGGACCAAAGTTTTCCCCTACTAAATGACTTCAGATGCCAACCCAAATTGCTATACCCAGCAAAAATGTCAATTATAGTTGAAGGAGAAAGAAACATCTTTCATGACATAAACAAAATGAAACAATACATGTCAAAAAACCTAACACTTCAGAAAATACCCGAAGCAATTCAAACAGAGGAATGAAGCAACTATCCCCAAGCAGCTAAAGAGAGATATTAACAAAAGCATAACAGAGTAAATAAAAACCTAGACCAAG
The DNA here is from genome assembly GCA_009823505.1 of Rhizomys pruinosus. Classification (NCBI taxonomy): domain Eukaryota; kingdom Metazoa; phylum Chordata; class Mammalia; order Rodentia; family Spalacidae; genus Rhizomys; species Rhizomys pruinosus. The sequence goes on along the minus strand of VZQC01004693.1, from coordinate 3,540,329 downwards.
AATACAAACAAAATAAGATGAAAGGAAGCAACACATATCTCTCAATAATAGCCTTAAATATTAATGGTCTAAACTCTCCAAACAAAAGACATAGACTGGGAGAATGGATTAAGAAACAGAATCCATCTATATGCTGTCTATAAGAAACCCATCACACCCTTAAGAATAGATACCACCTTACAGTAAAAGGATGAAAAAAATATTCCAAGCAAATGCTACCAAAAATCAAGCAGGAGTGGCTATTCTAATATCAGACAAAATAGACCTCTGAGTAAAATTAATCAGAAAAGAAAAAGAGGACCATTATATCCTTATCAAAGGAACAATTAACCAGGAAGATTTCACAATCTTAAATGTTTATGCACCAAACTCTGGTGCACCAAACTTTATAAACACAATTCTGCAGGACCTCAAGACACAGATTAATCCCAGCACACTAATAGTGGAGGATTTCAATATCCCAATGAGTACCTTGGATAGATCAACTGGACAAAAAATAACAGAAAGACATGGGAATTCAACAATACAATACACCAAATGGCCTCACAGACATCTACAGAATATTTTACTCAAACACCAGAGGTATATTTTCTACTCAGTGCCTCAGGGAACATTCTCCAAAATCAACCACATACTGGGACACAGAAGAAATCTCAACAAATACAAAAGGATTGACATTATTTCATGCATTCTATCAGACCACAGTGCAATAGAGCTCAATATGAATACTAGAATAACCCCTATTAGGTACAAGAACACATGGAGACTAACAACAGAATCCTGAATAATGAGTGGGTCAGGGAAGAAATAAAGAATGAAATAAAAGCATTCATGGAACTAAATGAAAAAGACAATACAACACACCAGAACCTGTGGTATACATTAAAAGCAGCCTTTTTTTTTTTGCGGTTCTCAGCCTCAGCCTTTAATGGCTGCGCTATTGGGGCTGGAGAGATGGCCTAGTGGTTAAGAGTGCCAACCGCTCTTACAGAGGACCTGGGTTCGATCCCCAGCACCCACATGGTGGCTGAGAACCGTCTGAAACTCCAATTCCAGGAGTACTCCAGTTCCAGGGGAATCCGACACCCTATTCTGACGTCCGCGGCTTTGCACGACACGGGTGCACAGACCTGCATGCAGACAGTACATTCATACACATACAGAAATAAATAAAAAATTAAAAAAAAAAAAGCAGCCTTAAGAGGGAAATTTATAGCCCTAACTGCCCATATTAAAAAAAAAGGGAGGGGGGACAAATAAACAACCTAACAATGCAGCTAAAAGCACTTGAGAGACAACAAATGGACTGTAAGCCCAACAGACAGGAAGAAATAATAAAAATCAGAGGAGTAATCAATGAAATAGAAACAAAACAATACTGAAAAAAAAAATCAATGACTCCAAAAGCTGGTTCATGGAAAAGATAAACAAGATAGACAGACCTCTAGCCCAGTTAACCCAAAGAAAGAGCAACTCCAAATCAATAGCATTCATGATGAAAGGGGAAACAGCACAAAAGACAAAGCAAAGATCCAGACAATCGTATGAGAACACTTCAAAAACCTATACTCCACTAAATTTGAAAACCTAAGAGTAATGGATGAATATCTGAAATCCTGGGAGCCAACAAGGCTTAACCAAGAAGAGATTGACAGTTTAAACAGACCCATAATATTTGAGGAAATTGAAGCTGTAATAAAAACTCTCCCAGGGGGAGGCCCAGGCCCAGATGGTTCACAGCAGAATTCTATAAAACATTTAAAGAGGTCTTACAACCATTACTACTCAAACTGTTGAGAAGGATACAGAGGGAACTCTCCCAAATTCCTTCTATGAAGCCAGCATCAGTCTAATACCCAAACCAGGCAAAGACACAACCAAAAAAGAAAACTATATACCCATCTCATTAATGAACACAGATACAAAAATTCTCAACAAAATTTTACTTGCAAATCACATAAAAAAGATCACCTATCATGATCAAGTTAAATTCATACCAGAGATGCAGGGATGGTTCAACATACGGAAATCAATAAATATCATAAAACACATAAATGGACTGAAAGACAAAAACCACACAATCATGATCATCTCAATTGATACAGAAAAAGTTTTTGACAGGATCCAGCATCCCTTCATGCTTAAAGTCCTAGAGGGAACATTCTTCAACATAAACAAAGCCATATAAAACAAAACCACTGCCATCATCATCCTAAATGGAGAAAAATTAGAAGCATTCCCCTTAAAGTTGGGAACCTGGCAAGGCTGCACCCTATTGCCACTCCTCTTCAATATAGTGCTTGAAACACTTGCTAGGGCAATAAGGCAAGAAAGGGAAATTAAAGGAGTACTAATCAGAAAAGAGGAAGTAAAACTATCCCATTTTGCAGATGATATGATAGTTTATCTAAGGGATGCTAAAACCTCCACTAGAAAACTCCTAGAAATTATTNAAAAAACAACCAAAAAAAAAAAACAAAAAAAAAAAAAAAAAAAAAAAAAAAAAAGAAAACCTGGGAACAAACCTAACTAAAGACATCAAAGACTTCTACAACAAAAATTTTGAACCCCTGAAGAAGGAGATTGAAGATGACATGACATCAAAATATGGAAAGACCTCCCATGCTCATGGATTGGAAAATTTAATATAGTAAAAATGTCCATTCTATCCAAATTAATATACAGATTCAATGCAATCCCAATCAAAATCCCCATGAGCTTCTTAACAGGCTTGGAAAAAAAAATCTTTATATTCATATGGAAAACCAAAAGACCCAGAATAGCTAAAGTAACCCTGAGCAAAAGGGTCAATACAGGGGGGTCACTTTACCAGACTTCAAGCTATATTACGAGGCTATAGTCATAAAGACTGCCTGATACTGGCACATAAACAGACCCATTGACCAATGGAACAAATCTGAAGATCCAAACTTGAGCTCATACAATTTCAGCCACCTCATATTTGACAAAGGGGTCAAAAAAGCCCCAGCACCCACATGGTGCCTGAGAACTGTCTGTAACTCCAATTCCAGGAAAACTCCAGGGGAATCTGACACCCTTTTCTGACCTCCGTGGCATTGCACGACACGGGTACACAGACCTACATGCAGAAAGTACATTCATACACATAAAAAAAAAAAGCCCAATGGAGGAAAGATGTATCTTCAGCAAACAGTGCTGGCAAAACTGAATCACCATTTGTAGAAGAACAAAATTAAACCCCTACCTCTCACCCTGTACAAAAAATAAACTCCGAGTAGATCAAAGGTCTTAATGTAAAACCTGAGTCCTTGAAGGTGACATAAGAAAAAGTTGGCAGCAACCTACAAGACATAGGCATAGGAAAGACTTTCTAAATCAGGAAATAAGGTCAACAGCTGACAAGTGGGACCTCATCAAACTCAAAAGCTTCTGTACAGTGAAAGAAACAATCAAGGAAATGAAGAGAAAACCCACAGAGTAGGAGGAAACCTTAACCAGTGATACATCTGATAGAGCATTAACATCTAGAGTATATAAACTATTCAAAAAACAAACGAGAAAACAAATTACTTACTCAAAAGATGGAGTAAAGAGCTGAGCAGAGACTTTACCAGTGAGGAAGTAAAGATGGCTGAGAAACAGCTTAAAAGGTGTTCAACATCAATAATAATTAAGGAAATGCAAATTAAAACCACTCTAAGATATCATCTCACTCTGATAAGACTGGCTAAGATCAAGAAAACAAAAGACACCAAATGCTGGAGAGGTTGTAGGGAAAGGGGAACACTCATCTACTGCTTGTGGGAATGTAAACTCATACAACCACTATGGAAAGCAGTGTGGAGAATACTGAAAAGACTCAAAATGAGCCTACCACCTGACCCAGCCATACCACTCCTGGGTATATACCCACAAGACATCCTACTGCAGATACAGGCACAGCTATGTTTATTGCAGCTCTCTTCACAATAGCAAAGAGCTGGAACCAACTCAAAGGCCCCTCAACTGATGAGTGGATAACAGAAATGTGGTACATCTACACAATGGAGTTCTATGCAGCAGTAAAGAAGGATGACATCATGAACTTTGCAGGTAAATGGATGGACTCAAAGCCATTATGCTAAGTGAAGTAACACAGTCCCAGAAAAAAAAAAAGGTGAATGGGTTCCTTCATTTTGGAGGCTAACACCAAATCCCTAGTTGAAAGGCAAGCTGAGCAATGTTATTGTTATATTTCTTCTTATCTGAAAGCAACTGTGCTGTTATAATGTGAATTTCTTAACAGTCTCTAGAATTGACCTACCACTTACTTTCAGACATTGTAATTACCATATATGAGTGGAAGGTATGTATTCATATTTTAGAGTAATATAAAATTAAAGGGAAAATGTGAACACCAAAATATATTTTGGAATTAACAGAGTTTATTCTCAGAGGTCATAATTTTGATACATATGTGATGTACATATAGGCATACATTGGAGCAATACAAAGGGGTGGAAAAAACAACATAAGGATTGGGTCAAAGAACTGACAGATACAGTTAGATTCTGCCCAAAACAACAAGCCTCTGTAGAAAAAATTCTTGGAAAGACTGAGAGAAAAATGCAAGGCATGTATGGCAGAATGCATGAACTGGGGTGAGGCTTGGGGCAGGCAGAGGAGAATGTGTCTAAATTGGACTGAAAAATGATGTATGAACTACACAAAATATCAATAAAAAATAATAAAAAAAAAGAAAACAAATGGAACCCAGAATGATCCATCAGGCTGCTACCAGAAGCTCCTGCTGTGGCCAGTGAAGTAGGCAGGAGTTCAGACTAGCTTCTAAGCACACCCTGAGGCTGAAGCCAGCACAGCAGCTCACCAGTGCCTTTGACAGAAATAGGACCACTGTAGAGATGAGCTTTCCAGCCATCACCTGGTAGATGTGGCCCCATACCCCTCTGGATCTTTGCTCTATCATTTCTAGACAGTCCAAAGATAAAACCTTTACTATGCTCAACAACTTCATTTTTGAGCCCTGTATTTCATCCAATTCTCCTCACCCCACTGGGCTACTTTTATGAAATATGTCCCTTAGGGAATCATGTTCTCATCCTTTAAGGCTCAAAAATGACCTGAAATGACTAGGAAGTCTCATTGAGGGTGTGACCCTCCAGCCCCCTCTGCAAACATGAGAGGAGACATTTTCTTCAGAAATGGGGGACAGAAAGGAGTCTGCCTGCCTTGAGAAACTGATGATTTTGACTCCTTATGAACAGTAATAATCAGAATCTCAGAGTGTATGACCGAGTTTTTTTCCTGCGAATGATCTTGTTGTAAATTACTTTTTACCTTAAATGGATGAGTAAGAAAAATAATAAACTCTAGGTTTACTTACAGTTGCACTAAAAAAAATTTCTTGAGGTAAAACAACCTCTAATAAGAAAAACACATTGGATTTTATTAAGAGTATACACATGGAAGAACAAAAGATCAATGAACTTTAAAACATCAATAGAAATCACTAATGAAATAGTAAAAAAAAGTCTAAGAGATAAATGTAGCTAGGGGCTGGAGACATGGCTCAGTGGTTAAAAGCAGTGGCTGCTTTTGCAAAGGACCCAGGTTCGGTTCCTAGCACACACATGGCAGCAAACAATCATCCCTAACTCCAGTTCCAGGGGATCTGATGCCCTTTTCTGACCTCCTTGGGCATTGTATGGCATGAGTGCACATACATACATGCAGCCAACATACTCGTAAGCATAAAAACAATAAAATATTAAGAAAATGGACACAGAATCATTATGTTATGAGACAACTTCAAGTAGGTTACTGTGTATTAGAGGAGGAAGACAGAAAAACTGCTGGAGAAATGACGACTAAAGAAATTTCAAGTTGATATACATTATGAATACATAAATATAAGGTCAGTGAGTCCTATAATCCAAGAAAACTGCTCTAAGCATAACTCAATATAATGAAATTACTAAAAAACCAAACAAACACAATGAGAAAACAGGGAAAGCAATCAGTGGGAAAACAATGTTATATACAAAAACCACTTTGATAAAAGATTTATCACAAGGAACAATACAGTGAGGCAACTGTGGACTAACATCTTTAAGGTACTGAAAGAAAAACAAAACAAAACCAACAATCTACCAACTAATCAGGCTGGAATTCTATAACTAGGGCAAATAAACCCTCAAGTGTGTATGTGCCTGTAGTGCAGCTACTTAGGCAGGCTGGAACAGGAGGATTGTGTGAGAACAGACTGCCCAGGCTGCTCAGGGCAGGGTAGCAAGACCCTGTTTTTAGAAAATAATTGATTGGATTTGTTCAGGAAGGACACAGATGCCAGAGGAAAAAAATGGATCTACACAAAGCTATACAGAGTACTGGAAGAGTAACTACATAGACAATATAGAATTTGTTTGGTTATTTTATTATCACTGAATGACAACAATGCCAACAGAAACAGTGAATGCATTGCAGAGTTTGTGATGTATGCCAAAGTAAACTAGATGGATCAACAGCATACTTTCTAGTAAGGGAAAAAAGGAGGTCATTGCGCTAGATAGCTTTGGTTGTCAGCTGACACACTTGGGAAAGGAGAACCTCAACAGAGAAATTTCCTCTATCAGATGGGCCTGTGGACATATCTGTTAAGGCATTTTTTTGATTGCTGAGTGATGTGGGAGCGCTCAGCCCACTGTAGGCTGGTGCCACTCCTGGGTGGGTGGTCCTGGGTTGTATAAGAAAAAAGGCTGAGCACATTCCAGAGAAGCAAGCTAGTTAAGAGTGTTTCTCAGTAGTCTGTGCTTCAGCTACTGGCTCCAGCTTCCAGCCTCCAGCCTCCTGCCCTGAGTTCCCATCTCTTTCACTCAATGAACTGTGATAAGGTTATGTAAGTCAAATAAACTCTTTCATCCCCAAGTTGGTTTTGGTCAGTGTTGTAAAACAGCAACAGAAACCTAACTAGGACAAAAAGATATTATTAAGTTCTTTTATGATTCTCGAAGTGGTATAATATCATTTGAAAACGAACTGTTGAGTTAAACATGTATTATAAATCCTAGTGTGACCACTGAAACCATAAAAAACAAGATCCAATCAACAAATCAAAAAGATAAGAAATAACCCAAGAAGCGCCGATCTCCAGATCTGCCTGCCACAAACTTACCAACTATCCTGAAAAGGCAGATCCAGCCCACTGCACCTTGATTCTGTGCAGCCTGAGCAGCAACACCCTTTCCCCAGAATCAACCCCCTTCTAGGCTTGAGCCCAGGCCCACTTCTCCTCTCTCTGCCCTAGATCTCTGGACTACCCTCTTAGTCCAGACCTTCCCACTGTGTCCTGATCCCCTGCACTCAGCTCAGCTTGATAGACCCTCCCCATCCCCACCTTGCCCTTGGCCTCCTGAGCTGCCTGCTTCAGACCTGCAATCCACCATAGTAAGTCAGATCTCCACCCACTGTACCTAGCATTCCCCTCAGGGACTGAACAGCTCTTGCCCTGTCCTTGGTCCCCCTACTAGCCTGGGTCCAGGCCCTCTCCTGCTCTTTCTCTCCCAGATCTCTGGACTACCCTCTTACTCCAGACTCACCCACTGCATCCTGATCCCCTGCACACAGACTAGTTCAACTCTCCAGCTTCCTTTGTTAGACCCTCAACAACCTGTCCCCACCTGCTACACCCCCCATGCCTCCCCCAATCTGCCTACCTCAGACTTGCCTACTGCCTTGATAGAACCCAAAGCATATATCAGTTAACTTTTCATACTTGAGCGAAAAGCAACTAAACTACATCGATATAATAAACAGAACCAAACTTCAACTAAACAAAGAATAGAAATTTCCATCCAACAATACAACCAAAAAAAAAAAAAAAAAATCCATATGCCCAAATGGCAACACAAATAATATGAAAAATCAAGAGCACATGTCCTTAACAAAACCCACCAGTCCTACAGAAGTATACTACAATGAGAATCACCCAATGATGAATACCATGATCCAGAATTTCAAACACAAAGACAAAAAACTCAGAGGATGGGCATAAACTTGTGACAAAAAGTCAGGACAATACAAATATTTGGCCGAATAAAATAACAAAACCAAGTCAGGATTGAAAAGTGAATTAATGAGAGACAGAAATATTGAAGAAAACACAACCTAAAATGAAGACGGAATTGAAAAACTCAAGTCAATTTAAAAAGACAGGAGAAAGCCTTACAAGGAGAATGAATGAGATTGAAAACAGAATAACAAGAATGAACAACAAAGTTGAAGAAATGGATTCCTCAGGAAAAGATTAAAATTTATTTATTTATTTATTTATTTATTTATTTATTTATTTATTTTTTGTCTTTTTGAGACAGGGTCTCCCTGTAGCCCCAGCTGTCTTGGAACTCAACTCTGTAGACCAGGCTGGTCTTGAACTCACAAAGATCCGCCTGCCTCTGCCTCCCAAGTGCTAGGATTAAAGGCGTGCGCCACCACGCCCGGCGAAAAGATTAAAATTTAAAAACATGCCGGGCATGGTGGCACAAGCCTTTAATCCCAGCACTCAGGAGGCAGAGGCAGGCGGATCTCTGTGAGTTCAAGGACAGCCTGGTCTCCTGAGTGAGCTCCAGGCCAAGCTGGACTAAAAGAGACCCTGTCTTCAAAAAAAAAAAAAAAAAAAAAAAAAAAAATTAAAAACACATAGGAATGGAATATGCAGAAAATGTGGGGCACCATGAAAAGACTAAATATATGTATCATAGGCATACAAGAAAGAGAAGAAATCACAGGTCAATGGCATTGACCAGATCTTCAACAGGATAATAGAAGAAAACTTCCCTAAATTAAGGAAAGACATACCTACACAGATTGAAGATATACACAGAACACCAATTACATAGGACCAGAACAGAAACTCCCCATGGCATATCATAGTAAAAACACTAAATGTACAGAACAAAGAAAGGGTACTGAAGGCTGCAAGAGAAAAGCAACAAATTACTTATAAAGGGAAACCAATCAGAATTACAGCTGACTTTTCAATACAAACTATGAAAGCCAGAAGATCCTATGCCGATCTAAATGACCATGGATGCCAACCCTGAATCCTTTACCTCCTAAAAATATCTATCATAGTTGAAGGAGAAGAGAAAAATCTTCCATAACATGAATAGATAGAAAGAACTCATGTTTACAAAGTAGTTCTACAGAGACTACTCAAAGCAATCTAAAGTACTAATGATAGGAACGCCTACAGGCAAGAGGGTACAGAAAGAAAACATGGGAGGGCATCATTCTGGAAACACAAAGTAGGACCAAGAACACAAACAAGCGAAAATGACAGTAACCAATAAACATCCTTAAATAATAACTCTAAATATCAACAGCATCAGTTCCCCTGTCAAAAGACAGGAATACATTAAAAAAAAACAAAACACCCATCTTTTTGTTGTCTTCAAGAAACTCATCTCACCTTAAAGGAGCCACTAACTTAGGGTGAATGGATGGAAAAAGTATTTCAAGCAAATGGCACTAAAAGGCAAGCAGATGTTGCAATTCTAATATCTGACAGCATAGCCTTCAAATTAAAACTAATCAGAAGAGAGCCGGGCATAGTGGTGCAAGCCTTTAATCCCAGCAGGCAGATCTTTGTAAGTTCAAGGTCAGCCTGGTCTGCAGAGTGAGTTCTAGGCCAGCTGGGGCTACAGGGAGATCCTGTCTTGAAAAAGACCAAAAAATAAAATAAAATAAAATAAAATAAAATAAACAAAACTAATCAGAAGAGATAAAGAGGGTCATTTCATTCTAATCAAAGTAACAAGTGACTTGATCAAAAGAACAAGTAACTAATCAATCTTGAACATATCATATATGCACCAAACACTGCTGCACCCAGTTTCATAAAAACAGTACTACAGAACTATAAAACACTGATTAACCCCAACTCTGTAACAGTATGTGACTTCAATACCCCACTATCTACAGACAGGTCAACTGGACAAAAAATAAATAGAGGGACATCTGAATTAAATGATATCTTATATGAAATGGACTGAACTGACACCTACAGAATATTTCACCCAAGCACCAAAGAATACACTTTCTTCTACTCAGTGGTCCATGTGAGTTTCTCTAAAATTGTCCACAAACAGGGGCAGAAAACAAACCTGAACAAATACAAGAATATTGAAATAATTCCATGCATTCTATCAGACTAGAATGCTATAAAGCTTATAATCAATAAAAGGAGCTCTAGTAACTACACAAACTCATGGACATTAAACAACACACTTCTGAATGATGAACAGGTCAGAGAAGAAATTAAGAAAAAAATGAAAGTATACCTAGAACTAAATGAAAATGGAACTACAACACGACAACACCTCTGGGACACTTTAGAAGCAGTCCTAAGAGGGAATTTATAACTCTAAGTGTAGCTTATACTAAAAAAATCAGAAAGAGCACATAAAAATGACTTAACAATGCAATTCAAGACACTGGAAAGGCAAGAACAAACCAAACCCAAACCCAGTAGATAAAAAGAAATTACAGCCGGGCGTGGTGGCGCACGCCTTTAATCCTAGCATTTGGGAGGCAGAGGCAGGCGGATCTTTGTGAGTTCAAAGCCAGCCTGGTCTACAGAGTGAGTTCCAGGACAGCTGGGGCTACAGGGAGACCCTGTCTCAAAAAGNAAAAAAAAAAAAAAAAAAAAAAAAAAAAAAAAAAAAAAAAAAAGAAATTACAAAAATTAATTAAATAGAAACAAGGAAAACAATACAATGGATCAAGGAATCTAAGAGCTGGATCTTTGAAAAGTTAAACAAGACAGACAGACCATTAGCTCAGTTAACAAAAAGAAAGAAAGCAAATCCAAATCAACAAAATCAGAGATGGAAGGGAAACATCACAACACCAAAAAACAAAGCAAAACAAAACAAAACAAAACAAAACAAAACAAAAAAAACAAAAAAACCCCCCAGAACATTATAAGGGTATACTCTACTAAAATGGAAAATGTAAAAGAAATGAATTTCCAAATTCATGGAAACCACCAAAGTTAAACTAAGAAGTGATCAACAGCTAAACCTACTCATAACAAATAAGGAAATTGAAACAGCAATAGCAATATAAATCTCCTGACTAGAAGAAGCCTAGGCTCAGAGGATTCAAAATGGCTTTGAATTCTACCAGATATTCAAAGAAGATCTATAACCAATAATTCTTAAGTTATTACAAAAGACAGAAACAGAGGGAGAACTTCCAAATGCCTTCTATGGAGCCAGTATCATTTGAATATCCAAACCAGGTAAAGATACAACAACAGAAGAAAATTATAGGCCCATATGGTTAATGAACATAGAGGCAAAGATTCTCAACTAAATACTTGTAAACCACATACACATCAAAAAGATCATCCATAATCAAGTTGGCTTTATGCCAGAGATGCAGGGGTGAATCAATAAATGTAACAAATCATATAAATGGACTTAATGACAAATGTCACATGGTCATCTCAAAAGATGCAAAAAAGGTCTTTGACAAAATCCAACATGCATTCATGTTAAAAGCCCTACAGGGAATTGGACTGTAGGGAACACGCCTCAATATAATTAAAGTTATATACAACAAAACTATAGCCAACATCATTCTAAATAGAGAAATCCTGGAAGAATTCCCATTAAAATCAGGAACCAGACAAGGCTGTCAACTATCTCCACTCATTTTCAATACAGTGCTTGAAACTCTTGCTAGAGCAATAAGACAAGAGAAGGAACTTTTTTTTTATTTATTACTTTTATGTGTATAGATGTATTGTCTGCATGTGTGTACACACACACGTATTGTGCAATGTCCTCAGAAATCAGAAGAGGGCATTGGATCCCCTGGAACTGGAGTTACAGGTGGCTGTTAGCTGATAATATGATATATGTAATAGATCCCCAAAATTTCACCAGAAAATGGCTAGAAATTATCAGTACTTTCAGTAAAGTGGAAGGCCACAAAATGAATTTACAAAAAAATCAGTAGTCTTTCTATATACCAATAAGCAGTTCTAGAAAGAATACATGGAAAACCTCTCATCCCCAATATCCTCAAAAAACATTTAGGAATAAACCTATAAAAATGACATTAAAGATCTCTACAATGAAAATTTTACATCTTCAGAGAAAGAGATAAAGGGAGACACTGGGAGATGGAAGGACCTACCATGCTCGTGTATTGGTAGAATTCATATTGTGAAAATGATAATCCTATTACAAGTGATCTACAAATTCATCGAAATAATAATCAAAATCCCCATGATATTCTACAAAGAGCAATGCTTGAGGATCACCTTATAAGATCTCAAACCGTATTACAGAGTTATACTCATAAATCAGCAATGGTACCATCACAAAAAAAGAAACATAAATTAATGTAACCCAGTAGAAGACCCAAACATGAGTGCATGCAATTTCAGCAACCTGATCTTTGACAAATGTGCCAAGAACACACAATGGGGAAAAGACAGCATCTTCAAAAACTGATATGAAATTAGACCTTTATCTTTTCATCCTGCACAAAATTTAACTCCAAATGGATCAAAGATCTCAGTATGAAACCTGAAACTCTGAAACTGGTAGAAGAAAATAAGGCAGTACTCTCTAAGACATAGGTGTAGGAAAGAAGTTTCTAAATTGGACATCAGTTTCTCAGACATCAAGGGACCTTATGTACAGCAGGAGAAAAAAAAAACAAAACAAGGGAGAGAAAATCTTTATCTGCTTCACAGAGGATTGCTATCCAGAATATACAAAGAACAACAAAATGAATGACCCAATCAAAAGATGGGCTAAGGACACAAACATGGAGTTCTCAAGCAAATAAATAAAAATGGCCAAGAAAGCACCTTCAAAAATACTCAACATCCTTGGTAAACAGAGAAATGCAGATCAAAATCACTTTAAAATTTCATGTTACCCGAGTCAGGCTAAGACGAAATGAAACCAAGTGCTCATCCACTGCTGGGAATGGGAACTTGTGCAGCCACTATGGAAAGCAGTGCAGAGAACTCATAAAAAATGAAAAATGGATCTACTGTATGACCAAGTTATACCACTCCTTGGCATATACCCAAAGGATTCATCCTACTGTATAGATACATGTACATCCATGTTTGTTGCTGATTGTTTCACAATAGCTAAGAAGTGGAAACAACCTAAACGTCCCTCAACTGACCAATGGATAATGAAAATGTACATTTACAAAATGGAGTTCAACACAGTTGTAAAAAAGATGAAATCATGAAATTTGCAGGCTTGGAATTAGTCCATGCAAGTGAAGTAACACAGACTCAGAAAAAGAGCAATATATGTTCTCTCTCATTTGTGGATCTTAGCACCAATGCCTTACATGTGAGTATATATCCTGATGTAGCAGCAGAAGCCAGGAAAATGGAAAGAAAGCACAGAGGTAAACAGAAAGAAAGAGCCCGAGAGAGGGAGACAGTAGGCAACAGGTGTTACCAAGGTGTGTGTGTGTGGGGGGGGCGATGTGGAAAATGGGGATATTCGACTGGGAAGGGAGGAGAGAAGGACATATAAGGAACGACAGGGTAAAGGAGAAGAAGGGACTCAAGAGAAAGGGGATAATAGGAGACAGGTATTATCAAAGGGAAAATGAGGATACCTAAACTGCGGAGGGAGGGAGGAAGTTAGATAGGGAGAGAGAAAGAAGGGAGATACATAGAGTTTAGGTTGCACAAAAGCCAGAAGGAAAGTATCAACTCACTCCCCCAAATATGTATAAAATATTTGAACACTGAGTGTAAGAGTGCAGAAAGCATGTCCTTGGATAGGACTCCTGCATTAAAGCTCGGCTACCCATGGCTCAGGGAACACTGAAGAAGAGGGTGTGGAAGATTGTGAGGGCCAAGACTGCTGTATGACCTTAGGGAAACAGAGGCTTTTAGGCCACTGGGAACTTGCTCATATGAACTTGCAACAATGGTGCTGCATACCCAAGACCAATGCTGAATCAACCAGGCCAAATCCCAGCACTGAACTGGGGTAATGGGCAGCAGCCCCCACCATAGCAGAGAAACTATTGGTAGATGATCACTGCTGAGTGACAGAGTTGATCTTCTTTAAGGAAGTGACTCTAGATAGGCTGATTAGATTCCAGGAAATAAACTTTCACCGAGGGACACCTGGGTACAAATGTTTGACTGGTCAGGACTTAACATATGAAAGAATGCATGAAATCCAGTCCTGGGGACTATGAGGAGGCAGGATAGGAGGGGGGTGTGCTAGATAGGGTTAATGTCAACTTGACATGCCTGGGTTGAGGGAGCCTCAATTGTGGAATTGGCTCCATTGGACTGGCCTGTGGCCACATCTGTGGAGTGTTGTCTTGACTGTGGAATGATGTGGGAAGGCCCAGCCCACTATGGGTGGTGCCACCCTGAGAAGGTTGTTGTGCACTGTAGAAGAGGTCAGGCTGGGCATGGGCCAGGGGAGCAAGCCAGTAAACGCCAGTAAACAGCATTCCTCCATGGCCTGTGCTTCAGCTCCTGCCTCCAGGTTCCTGCCCTGAGTTCCTGCCTTGGGCTCCCTAAGTGATGAACTGTGTGTGACCCAGGAGATGTAAGCTGAATAAATCCTTTCCTCCCCAAGTTGGTATCGGTCAGAGTGTTTTGTCACAGCAATGGAAGACAAACTAGAATAGAAATTGGTACCAGAGAGTGGGCTGTTGCTGTGACAGACCTGACCTTGGTGTTTTGGGGAAGGATTGTGGAGGCATTTGGAACTTTGGGCTGGGAAGATCATTGAATGCCTAAAGATTGTTGCTGTGGAGCTTGGAGCAGTTTTGCTGAAGGAGTTGTAGATGATGGAGGCCTGGCTTGTGAAGTTTCAAAGGGAAGCAGAGATCATCAGGACTGTTTAATCTGTGGGTTCTGGTCCAGCTGGGGCTGAAAAATCAGCTGTAAGTAACAAAAGACCAGAACCTGAAGTGAAATCTTTGTTGTACTGGGACAACTGATGCTGGTTAGCTGGGGCTGAAAAATCAGCTGTAAGTAACAAGAGACCAGCATCACTATGGTGAAATCTTCTGGGAAAAATTTCTTCAGGGTTAGCACACAGAAGCTATGTTCCAGAAGGGGCCCGAGCCCCCATGTCAAGGCAGAAGCAGGACTTGGTAACATGTAAGAGTCTCCTACATGGTTCTGGTATTAAAATTTGAGGGGGTCACAGAGAGCAGCCGAGGCTTGGCACACTGTGAGAGGTCAGGAAAGACCATTGGTGGAAGTACACCTCGGTTGCAGTGAAGACCCCAGGATTGCAGGGGTCATGGAGAGAAGCTGAGGCTTGGCACCAGGAGAGGTCAGAAGAGACCATTGGTGAAGGTGCTGCCTCAGTTTCAGTGGTGACCCCAGCTTTTTGGAGATGCCAGGACCATGGGATGAACACCAAGAGTAGCGGCAGGTGTGGAATGGAGTTGGCCTGGGCCTTCGAGATGAGCTGTGTGTACCATGGACGGCAAAGTCAGAGAAGGGGAGCTGCCGAAACCCTTTGGAGCCTAGAAGATCGTGAGTGAATCCCAAGTGTCCAGCCTTGAGCTACTTTGCTAGACTTAGGTTTTGTTTGAGAGTACCTGATTCTTCCCTTTGAAATAAGACAGTACTTGCTTTGGATTTTATAGCAGCCCACAGTTAAGAGACTTTTAACAGACTGGACATTTTAAGGACTGTGGGGCTTTTAAGGTTGTACTGTCTTAGGTTGTGATTAATGTTAACATCATACTTTGGGGACAAGAACTGGAAAGGTGGTGGTTTAATAGTGATGTGTTTTGTGTGCCAAGTTGACAAGGGGTCAATTGTGCTGGATAGCTTTAGTGTAAACTTGACACACCTGGGTTGAGGGAGCCTCAACTGGGGAATTGGCTCCATTGGACTGGCCTGTGGCCACGTCTGTGGAGTATTGTCTTGACTGTGGAGCAATGTGGGAGGGCCCAGCCCACTATGGGTGGTGCCACCCCTGGGCAGGTTGTTGTGTACCATATAAGAGGGCAGGCTGGGCATGGGCCAGGGGAGCAAGCCAGTAAACAGCATTCCCCCATGGCCTGTGCTTCAGCTCCTGCCTCCAGGTTCCTACCCTGAGTTCATGCCTTGGGCTCCCTAAGTGATGAACTGTGACCCAGGAGATGTAAGCTGAATAAACCCTTTCCTCCCCAAGTTGGTGTTGGTCAGAGTGTTTTGTCACAGCAATGGAAGACAAACTAGAACAGACATGAATGCAGAAGTTGACAACAGCATTACTAGAAGGAAACAAACAAACAAATCCCTAGAAACAATCTTTATGCACATCAACAAGTGAAGAAGATTTGTGATCTATTCTGATTTTACTCAGCAACAAAAAATATTATCAATTCTTTCCACAACACAGATAAGTCTCAACATAATAAAGCTAAATGAAAGAAGCCAGATTCTTCTTCCTCTCCAAAGACTATATCCTGAGGACTTCATTTATATAGTATTTGAGCAATACAGCCTCATCTATATAGTGACAGAGAAAGGACTGACAACTGTCCAGGGCTGAGTGGGAAGAGTTAACATTCATGTGGCAGTATGATAGCATCTAGTTTGAATTTCTGCTTACAGAATAAGACAAAATGTGATAGGGCCCACAGAGGCCCTATTATTTAGAATCTAGTGGTATGAAACAATTGGAATTCTATTAACTTACCTATCAACACGTAATACAACATATTCAACTATCTACATATAATATGTATGTAAAATAGTGTTCTATATTTTAAAAAAGATTTATTTATTTATTTATTTATTTGTCTTTTTGAGACAGGGTCTCTGTATTAGTCACTTTTCTGTTGCTGTGATAAAACACCATGACCAAAGGAACTTATAAAAGGAAGAGTTTATTTGAGCTTAGGATTGACAGTTCCAGGGAATTAGAGTCCATTGTGGTGGGAGGCATGGCGGCTAGAGCTGGAGCAGCATGCCAAGGGTCACATCTCGCAATGAGCACAGGAAGCAGAGAGAGCGACTGGAGACCGCAATGGTTGTTAAACTCACTAAGCCTGCCCCCAGTGACATACTTCCTCTAGCATGGCCACACCTTCTAAGACCTCCAAGAACAGTGCCACCAACTGGAGACAA
>VZQC01004693.1:3506023-3520687 GCA_009823505.1 Rhizomys pruinosus | reverse complement strand
CTCTCTCTCTCTCTCTCTCTCTCTCTCTCTCTCTCTCTCTCTCTCTCTCTCTCTCTCTGTCTGTATGTGTGTGACATGTGTGCAGATGCTGGCAGAGGGTAGAAGATCCCTTGGAACTGTAGTTATAGGTAGTTACGAGTTACCTGATGTGGAACTAAACTTGGTCCTCTGGAAGAGCAACATGTGCTCTTAACCAGTGAGTCTACTCTTCAGCCCCCAATATTTTACACTTGACTTATAATTTTGGAAATCTCTGCCCTTATTATATGTACAGTAACAGAGTACTAAAAAAATAGGAAGTGGGGGGCTGGAGAGATGGTTCAGAAATTAAGTGCACTGGCTGCTCTTCCAGAGGTCCATGGTTCAGTTCTCTCCAGCCCCCATCTTGGATTTTTCTTATTCACAAAAAAATAATTTCTTTTTATCTTTTACTGAAGAAAATCTAATAATTCTTTTCCTGTTAAGATCTGAATTAGTTCTTTTAGGTTTTGAATATAAGGAAATAAGACAAAACTTATAAACTGTTTGAAAGTTTAATCGAAATAAAAAACAGAAAACTGGAATTTTGGCTGAAAGTACTAACAATATTAATTAGCATTTTAATTGTATAATGAAATATTCAAATTACAACTTTAAATATAAAATATATAAATCTAATTTAGAGACATAGATCTCTTTCCTCTAAGAGGAGAGGAAGTAAAGGGTGAAGAGGAAGATGGGAGAGAAAGAGGGAGAGAAGAGAGAGAGAGAGAGAGAGAGAGAGAGGGAGAGAGAGAGAGAGAGAGAGAGAGAGAGAGAGAGAGAGAAAGGGGCCAAATCTTCTGTAATGGGTACTAGTTTAACACTTCTGAACATATGCCCATTCTTCTGAAGTGAGTGTATTTCTGGTAGTCAAAGATATATTTTTGTTTTATTTTGTTTCCTTGAAAAAAGACCTCACTCTAAAGAACAGATTAGGCTGGACTTGAACTTGTGGCAGTCCTTCTGCTTCAGTTCCTGATGCTACAACTATAGGTAAAAGCTGTAAGTCCTGGCTACACGCAGTTTTTTTTTTTTTTTTTTTTTTTTAATAGCAGGACTTCTACCAAGCCACTAAGCTCATCTTGCAGAGTGCTAGAGGAAAAACTCCTGGTGTTCAGTTAACTGAGAAGAAAGACAACTGAGCAAGGCTTAGTCGATGCAGTACTTACTGTAATTGTGAGGTAACTTTTTTTTTTTTATTTCCTGATTTTAGAATCTCAACTTCATGGAAGATGTGACTCCACTTCTCTGAACTGTGCCAATTGTGCCTGAATGATCCCATTTATTGCTTTAATCCATTCTGAAGGAGGCTTGTGACTGTGCTCACTGCCAATAGTATCAGAATCAGAAGAGTCTGAGAACAGCTGAACACATTTTAGGTTGGAAAAATGCTCTGCAGTAGTTATCCAAGTTTAGTAAAGGAGACCTTCACTGTAGGTCCCCAAAGACAGAGATGTATTCAAACGTGAATTCAGTGGTGCCTCTTATCACTGCATAAAGCAAACTTTCTTTTTTTTTTTTTAATTAATTTATTTTTTTTTAAGGGATTCTACAATACAATGACAGTTGTTTGCAGATAGGATTGATGTCACTCATTATGTCATACAATCAGGTAATTGGTGCATTTTGCAAGTATCTATGTCCAAATTTTGAACAACCCAAGGTTCCCATAGACCAGTTGGAGAAGCTTGTATGCACAGACATGTTGATCAATCAGGAGTCCAGACTATATTCCTGTAGTCTCATGATTCACCCCTATCTCTCCACAGCCCTTACAATCTACCACGCCTCCTCTTCCGCAGTTTGTTCCCTGGGCTTTGGGAAAGGGGCACAAGTGGGTGAGAAGAAAACAGTCTAATTTCTTTGGAGTTGTCATTTTGGACTCCAGTCTATTCAGGTTGTTTCCCTTCATGGATTGACAGCTTTCCCAGTGATACCCTTTTTAGTCATATTAACAAAGCACAAGCTATTGGATGTACAGGCATTTAAGCAGTACCACTTATTATGTCAAGCTAAGCTGTGAGCATAGACACAGATGCTTGGATGGCATGCTAATCCGCAAACTGTGGTTTCTCTATAAAGGGTGACAAGTTCTTACTGTGGCTCACAACATCGCCCAACCACCAGAGGACACAAGCTTGTGGCATCCGCAAGCGTTCCTGATTTCTGAGAAATCTATATACCCTTTTTTTTTTTTTTTTTTGGTCTTTTTGAGACAGGGTCTCCCTGTAGCTCCAGCTGGCCTGGAACTCACTCTGTAGACAGGCTGGCCTTGAACTCACAAAGATCCGCCTGCCTCTGCCTCCCAAGTGCTAGGATTAAAGGCGTGCGCCACCACACCCGGCTCTTTTTTTTTTTTTTTTTTTGCTATATACACTTTAATAAAAGAAGTATTTTAGTTACTATGGAAAGGTCTCACTGTGTTGAATAACTTTTTAAACCAGGGGCTGGAAAGATGGTTCAGTGGTTAAGAGCACTGACTGCTCTTGCAGAGGACTCAGGTTCGATTTCCAGCACCCACATGGTGGCTAACAACCCTCTGTAACTCCAGTTCCAGGGGAATGCAATGTCCTCTTCTGACCTCCCTAAGTGTTGCACAACCAGGGTGCACTTGCATTCATGCAAGCAATACACTCATACACATAAAATAAAAAAATAAAGCATTAAGAATAACTTTTAAAGCTAAATGTGTATTGAAAATATGTTGATACACAGTTATGAACAAAAACTGGATGGAGCACTGTAGACTACCAGGAATACTAGACCACAAATAAATGACGATGACAAGGGGACAAGTTCGAGAGAAACATGGACAAGAGGGGCTTGGGAAGTTATTGTTGAGGAGTTTATGACTGAGGTGGAGGACAGTAAAATCACTTTCTTTAAAAATAAAAGGTGGATGGGGTGCTGGAGGGATGGTGCAATGGTTAAGAGCACTGGCTGCTGTTTCAGAGGACCCAGGTTTGGTTCCTAGCACCCACGTGGCAGCTAACAATTGTCTATAACTCCTGTTCCGGGGGCATCTGCCACTTTCTTCTCACCTCTGTGGGCACTGCATGATATGGGTGCACTTACACACATGCAGGTAATACACTCATACACATAAAATAATAATTTTTTTAAAAGGTGGATGGGTTAATGCACAAATTTGTATTGAAAAAGGGGGAACGATGAGAAAATTCTCTTGAGAAGATATAACCTTACCACTGTTCGAAATGCTAAGTTCTGCCTATATGATTGTTTGATATTTAATAGAACATAACCCCAAGCACCTAAATCAATCTTTTTTAGGTAATATATTCTCTTGGTATGACAGATCTTTTCCATTATCAATTTGACACAAACAATACTTTTGAGATCTTCCCAAAGGAGTTACTTGGCTTACAGATATTTATGAAATATAAATTCACAATTGATTTCTGTAACTAAAAATTATTCATAGTAAAGCCAGGTGTGGTGGTCCATGCCTTTAAAGCCCAGCAAACTGGAGGCAGAAGCAGATGGGTCTCTGTGAGATCAAGGCCTGCCTGGTCCACATAGTGAGTTCCATTCTACCTAGGGCTACGAGGAAACCTTTCTCAAAAATTGGAAAAAAATCTATTGTAAATTCATCTGAAGCTATTATTTCTTTTGTAGATTTATTTTTTTTTGACACTACTGGGGCTTGAACTAGTGCTAGACAAGCACTCTACCACTGAGCTATGTTCCCAGCCATGAAGATCTTTTCTTTTCTGTTCAGTATTTAAATTAAAGAGAATCCAAAGAATGTGGCTGCAATTCATTTCCTCTTCCTCCTCCTCCTCTTCTTTTTTGGTCTTTTTGAAACAGGGTCTCCTTTTGGTCTCTGTTAGCCTGAAGCTTGCTATGTAGACCAGGCTGACCTTGAACTCATAGAGATCTGCCTGCCTCTGCCTCCCAAGTGCTAGGATTAAAGGTGTGTGTCACCATGCCCAGCTGCAATTCATTTCTTCAGCTACACAGATGACTAGGGTGTACAATATGATGAGGTGGCAGCAGGAATGAGAGGCCTGAAAACTGATACAGCAGGCAGACCTTCGGCTCTGCTCTTTATAAGATATGAGAACTTGTGAGACTAACTGGTCTTCCTAAGTCTCAAGTTCTTGTCTTAATATGGGGTGGCATGAGGACTCAACTCGACAGTGTTAAAGCATCTAAGCATATGAAGACTTACTATGAGTGTAAGGCATTATCATAGTAACAATGATCCTCACAGCTGGCATCACTCAGGATGCTAATGGAGTTAGGAATCAATTATTTTAGTTTTGTTGTATCATTTTTACTTCTGTATATTTTTCATAACTAGGTAGATATATTTACCATTTCAAACACATTAAGTGACTTTAAAAAATCTCAAACACTTTCAAGCTTATGCTTTACCCATAATTGTATTCGTTTTATTGAAATAGTCACAGAATTAAAATTTAAATACTTTATTTATTTACTTATTTATTGTATGTGAGTATGCATGCTTTTCCATGCATGTGGAAGTCAGAAGACAAAGATGGGGTTTCAGAGATTGAACTCTGAACTCAGGTCATCCGGCTTGGTGGCTTGGTGTTAAGTATCTTAATCTGCTGAGCCACCCAGATGCCCCCTCAAATAAACATATAATTTTAATATAATTGAGTCAGAGAAAATGGTGGTTCTCTCAAAGAGCATGTGCTTATGCAGAGAGTCAAATTAAAGAAAAAAAAATCAGAAGTTGTATCCTCTTGAATTAAAGACTAGATAATGTGGGCTTCGGTCTTCAATCTCTAGTTAGGTTTCTTTTAAATCCAAATTAACTCAATGTTCAAAATAAGGTGATAAGGAAATATACTTTTCAGTGTACCTCAGGGGAACTAACTGAAAATATTGTGCAGACAAGAAGATGAAGAATCATTTATCCACAGACCTGGTACAACTTTTCAGAAGGAAAAGTTGTATAATTTTAAATTCTTTCATTTTCTAATTAAAGCTCAAATGCTATGACCCGCATGAATGAAAAAGTTACTGACTTTAGATCAACGAATAAAAATCCTAATGGGCTCTTTCTTGCTGCTGGTGGTTTGATCATGGACCTCAGTTGCAGGGTTCAAATGAAGACTGACTGAAGACAACTGCTATTTAATCCTCAACTGCTCTGCCAGACCCTGCTGTGAAAGCCATAGGCATTTGTTGCTGGAATTCCATTTCACAATTTTCTAAGCTCTTTAGAATGTGACATACTTGCTTCACCACTTTGTTTACCTCTTATGTCCCCACAAGTGTTTTATTATGATGGATGTTTTAGAATACTCACAAAGGAGAGTTTTTTTTTTTTTTTTTTTTTAATAAAACTTGGTTTAGATTGGTTAGAAAAGCAGCAGACCCAGACTCAGAAAGAGAGCTGGCAAAATAAACAGATCCCTGTTAAAAAACAAACAGGCCAACAAAAACTCTTTCTAAAACACTTCTTCAGAGGACACTCAGTTTATCTCCAAATTACTCTGCTAATTTTAAACAACCTGTCTAATTTCCTGTGTGTGATCACTGACTATAAGTAAGGTTCATTTCTTATCTACATCATGTAGGTAATTAAAGGAAATTGAAAGTGGGTAGTGAAGCTTTTATGCGACAGGATTGAAGCTGAATGGAGGGCAGGGAGGTCAGTGGAGTCCATTATACTTTTATGTGAGAGGCTGGTTTGTCTGCCCTGGGCTTGTTTATTCAGTGCAGGCTGGACAGACTACTAACTGAAAATCTGTGTCTCTGATTTGCTCAGCTGTCTTCAATAAAGACGTCTTTCACTGCAAATGCTAAACGACAGTGATTGACAACCTATGATGAACTCTGCTTGTAACCCCCCACTACTGTTTTTAGATTACAAAAGAAAAAACAGAATGAAGAAACATCTTTTGTAATTACATCAAATGGCCCCTGCTGTTTCCTCAATACTTTTCATTTTTTCCTTTGTTCATTACAAACCTCAATCTGTTCTGTAACTCTCATAAGGTCTGGTATTCCACATAACATAAAAAAAAAAAAAATTAAAAACAATGTGTATGCTAGTCTATTTGTTTGTGTAGGTCCACTGGTTTTTAGTTTGCTGGGGGGATATACATTCCTACACAATGTTCTTTTTTCCACGATGTCACACAGCTTGCTTTTCTGTTATGAACAAACTGGCACGTCTGTCCTGCTCAGTGAGGGCTCTCAGTGATTAGCAGGCACTGTGCCTCAGTTGGGGCTTCAGCATTTTCATTTGATATGTAAGTATCATATAGACTTGTGGCTCTTAAATGTACTGACAGTACAATTTTACCTTTCATATTTTTTGACAGAATCTAATGATTAAATATGTATAATAATCTCATTAAGCCTTTTCTTTATTCATAACGAATGTCTGAGTAATGCCCACATACCACACAGTTTTCCCTGTTAGCTTCAGTAACTGGAAGGGTGCTTTACCTAAGCAGAGAGTGTGAGAGTGGGTTCCCCGCAAAGTCTCCTGTGAACAACTCCAATGGTAGACTAGTACTTTCATGTCACTGCACAGACCACTGCCTACACTTATCAAACTGTGGGTAAGAGGGCACTTGTGCAATGGGGATATCAGCTTGATCAATGGAGAGACTAAAGAAGCTTTATGTTATAACTTAATCTCTGTCATGGGAAACATAAAACTTATAAAGTTAATGAGTTCCAGACTTTAAGTAGCACTTGATTAATTTGTAACATTCTGAGGCGTTAAAACAAACCCAAAGTAGTTTCTCACATTCCAGTGCTGTCTTTTGGCCACTGAAGCTTTAGAAAAAGCATTCAGTAAATTTCCTTGATAGGCATGCTGATTTGTTTGCCTTCTGAAGTATTATTAGTTGGGTATTAGGTATTTTGTAACAACATCTCCACTTAGCAAGCTAGGCCCTGATACAATTAGGAAGAAGACAGTGTGCCTACGATCTTTGTCTATTTCTTGAGATTATAATTTATTCCATTGCTAATGTATTAAAACTGTGATATAAATGTTACCATATGTTGTCTAACATAATAGGGATTATTTCAACAATTATGCTTTGTACTTTTATTGGAATGACCTATTCAAATTGAATAAGCCATACACAATCCTACTGAACAAAATAAGCTTCTAAAATGAAAGACATAAACTTGACTTCCATGGTGTTTATGGTGATAACAATTCACTGTAAGGTACACAGGGATAAACAATATTCCAGTTTAAAGAAAAAAA
Source organism: Rhizomys pruinosus (assembly GCA_009823505.1). Lineage (NCBI taxonomy): Eukaryota > Metazoa > Chordata > Mammalia > Rodentia > Spalacidae > Rhizomys > Rhizomys pruinosus. Next base: position 3,513,438 of record VZQC01004693.1, on the reverse strand, counting down.
AAGTAAAAGAGCCTTAGGCTAGGAAAAATTACGAAATGATAAAACCAAGACTTATATAATAAAATAGTAATAAAAATTTCCCAATATGCATACAATTTATTTCACTATAATAAAGTATCAAAATAATATGAAGATGGAAAATATAAATATTGATGAAAATAATTAGGATTTCTTATAAAATCTACGTATGTTCCTTTCAGGGTTTATTTGAATATCTTTGCCTGCTTAGTATGGCTTAAACTTAGAGGCATATGTTTGGCCTTTAAGCAGTGCAGGGGAAATAGAATCATTTGCCAAAAATAAATATGAACAAGAAATAATACCTTATTCTTTCCATTGTAAGAAGGACCACCTGGTTGACAGCTGGATTTTTAAAAGATCTAACAACAGTGGGCACCAGCAGTTGTGTTGTACTTAAAATAATTTCAGTGGTAAGAATTCCATCAGAAACTTCTATTTCCCAGGATTTAGAGCTAAGTCCTTAAAAAAATTGCTCTTTAATGAAACTTGAAAAAAAATTCCTCAGTTTTCGAGGATATAATAAAAATGCCTTATAGCTTAACAATGTTTTGATATTTCTCTCTTAAGAAATAAAATCTTAAGGCTTATCAGGTTTGAATCCTAACAGGGGATACTGAGATTAATGGTAATAAACAGTAATTATAAAAGGTTGAAAGTCACCTACTACAACCTACTTTTAAATGGGAAATCAATTTTTCTTATCAATGTCCTACTGCCTTGAAATAATTACATATTTATTAGTAGCTGATCTCTCTCTCTCTCTCTCTCGGTACTTTGATTTACTTATTTCTATTTTTTGTGTATTTGCCTGAATGTATGTAAGAGCACCACATACATGCAATGCCTAAAGAGGCTAAAAGAGGGCTTCAGCTACCCTAGATGTGGAGTTACAATGAGTTATTAGCTGCCATGTGGGTACTGGGATCTAAACCTGGGGCCTCTTCAAGAGCAGCCAGTGCCATTTCTCCAAGCCCCCGTTTTAAAATTTTTTGACTCATGGTCTTCAGGCTGGTCTTAAATTTGGCTGTGTGGATAGCTCTGAAATCCTAATCCCATTCCTACATTGGTCTCCTAAGTGTTGGGATTTCAGGTGTTCACCATCATGCCTTGCTGAGCTGAATTTCTTTATAAATTGTATTACTGGGACTGAGAGATGGCTCAGTGGTTAAGAGACTGGATGCTCTTGCAGAGGATCTGGGTTCAATTCTCAGCACCCACATGATGGCTAAGAACCATCTGTAACTCCAGTTCCAGGGGATCTGACGCCTTCTCCTGACCTCCGAGGGAACTGCACGACATGGGTATACTTATTATATACATGCAGGTAATACACTCATACACATAAGGTAAAAATAATAAAAAATTGTATTGCTATAGGTTATAAGAATATAGCAAACATAAAATAAAAAATTGAGGGGCTGGAGAGATGGCCTAGCAGTTAAGAGCTCCGACTGCTCTTGCAGAGGACCTGGGTTCGATCCCCAGCACCCACACTGCGGCGGCTGAGAACCGTCTGTAACTCCAATTCCAGGAGAACTCTAGTTCCAGGGGAATCTGACACCCACTTCTGACCTCCGCAGCATTGCACGAGTTTTTGAGACAGGGCTTCCCTATAGCCCCAGCTGGCCTGGAGCTCACTCTGTAGACCAGGCTGGCCTTGAACTCACAAGAGATCCACCTGCCTCTGCCTCCAGAGTGCTGGGCTTAAAGGCGTGCGCCACCACACCTGGCTTAAAGATGGTTCTTACCTGCCATGTGAGTGCTGGGAATCAAACCCGGTCCTCTGCAAGAGCAGTTGGTGATCTTAACCGCAGAGCCATCTCTCCAGCCCCCTAGTAAAATATTTCTAATCTTTTCAATAATTCCAGAATATTTTTTGGAGTTAAGAATTCGAAGTGCAAAAAGTTAAAAATAAATCTAAAAATGAAATGTCAACACAGGTCAAACATCCAAGATGGCAGTGTAGGAGCAATTACTGAATAAGTGAAGTAGATACTGTGCTAGGAATTTAGAAGATCTTGAGGCTGAGTTAAGGAACATTTGAAGAAGATGCTGAGGCAAGGTGGATGTATGAATGTCAGACATATCTTTCAGGTGGGAATCCCAAGTAATGGTATGATGTCGAGCATATACGGTATGTTTAAAGGTGGCAGCAGGAGGATAATCAATAGAAAAGGCGGAAGACAGAGTCCAGTGGAAGAAGTAAAAAGTAAGAATGTAGAGCAGAGGGCCAAACTAAAATAGCTCATTATGTAAATACTTTGAAACTCTGGAGGGCAGAAGTGATGCTATTTAAAACAGAGTGAGTCCTGTTTAGAGGAGATATAAACTAAGGTTCTCATTACTGCACCCTATGCCCAGAAATTAAACAAAATTGTCTGGGTATAGGGTGGAATAATGAGAACCCAGACAGGAGCTGAAGAGTAAATTCCTTCTCCCCCACCAAGAGATATTTGGGAAAGAGAATTGAAAAGGAAGGACTGAATGAACTTGGGGAGTGATCTGGAATGGCAAACTGTGCAAGGGGAAGGGAAGGAGTCACTACCACACTGATTCTCAGATACACAAACTACTAGAACACAATCATCAAACAAAGCAAGAGCAGAAACCCTTAGCCTTATTGGCATTTGTAGTCTGGGTCACAGAAGGATGATGTGGGGATGAGCAGGTAGAAGTATGGAAGTAAGGTTGACAAGAGAGATCAAGACTGCTATCTCTGCCATGTGACTGTCTAGAAGCAATACTTAGACTGCACTTAAGTGAGGTATTGCCCCACAAAGTGAGTAATAAGAAAGCACACAACCAAGAAATAAGTTTGGAAAACAATTAGAGGTAGACACAAGAGGAGGAGCCAGTGACATTGCAGAAGGATACATTTTTTCAGAATGCAGAGAATATTAAGGAATGTTGTCAAGTCCAGTAAAAAGACCAAAGAGAGTGTAGTCTAAGATAAGACCATAGTGCTAGTCCTTAGGTGGACACTGTGGACCTCTGAAGAATTTGGGCAGTTGAAAAATTCAGTAGGATGGAAAAGTTGAAACAGTTGAAATCTCTTTCTCTTTCCCTTCCTTTTCCTCCTCTTCCCTCTCCCTGGCAATGAATGGAAGAAAAGAAATAAGATAGTTTAAGGAGGATAGAAAAACCAAATAAAGAGGATTCTTCTCATATTACAGTTTACTTCCAAATGGTTGTAAGGATTTTTTTAAGTTAAAATTACTTTGAGGTTTATAAGAAGCAATATAAAGAGAACTACTGAGAAAATTTCTCCCACAAAAGAGTTAGGAGAACAACTAGAGTTCTCATAAGCCAGGTTATTGAAAACCAAAATAAGGTATCTAGTAGACATACCTTTTATTGCCTATCTATCAGTTGATGGACATTTGAGTTGTTTCCAATTGGCTATTTTGAATAAATCTGCTATATGTGTGTGGAAGTCTGAGTCTGAACATGCATTAATCCTTTTGAGTATACATTTATGAGTGAAATTGGTGTGCTATATGGAATTTTTTTTTTTTTTTTTGAGATAGGGTCTCCCTGTAGCCCCAGCTGGACTGGAACTCACAGAGATCTGCCTGCCTCTGCCTCCTGAGTGCTAGGATTATAGGCGTGTACCACCACGCCCAGCTTAAAGACTTGGCTGCCATGTGGGTGCAGGGAATCGAACTCAAGCCTCTGTAAGAGCAGTCGGCGCTCTTAACCACTGAGTCATTTCTCTAGTCCCCGGAAATTTTAATACTCTAGAAACAGTTCAGTGCTTCCAAAATGTACACACCTTTTATATTCCCATCAGCAGTGCACGAGGGGTGTGATCTCTCCATATTTTCACTAACGTATTTTATTAACTTTGTGTGTATGAGTGTATTGGGTGCATGTATATAAGTACACCTGTCTTGTGTAATACCCGAGGAGATCAGAAGAGGATGCTGGATGCCATGGAACTGGGGTTACAGACAGTTGCTAGCCACAATGTGAGTGCTGGGAATCAAACCTGGGTCCTCTGCAAGAGCAGTTAGTGTTCTTAACCACTGAGCCATCTCTCTAGTCCCACTAACACTTTTCATGGTGTATCTTTTTATTATAACCACTGTAGTATATGTGAAGTGCACCTGACTACGGTTTTGATTTGCATTTTCATTCATCATTAACAATGTTGAATTCCTATATGGAAAAACATTTATTTAGAGCCTTTGTCTATTTTTGAATTGAGTCATTTTCTTTTTAGTAGTGAAATAATTTGATTAGCTTACTCTGGATACAAATTCCTTTAAATATATACATATAAATAATCTTCCTTTTAATTTTTTGATAATATATGAGTCTTACATCATTTCCACCCCTCTAACTCTTCTTCCCATGTTCTCCTCAACCTCCACATATTCCATCTCAATTTCATGACCTCTTCTTTTTTGGAGTTTTAATAAGATTGATATGAACCGTTGGAATATTTGGGCAAATTTACTTTCTGGGCCTATCCTTTTCCTAATGTGTAGAGAGTGGACGTTGACCAAAATGGCGCCTTGGACCCTGGCCAGGTCTTATGATCGCCATTTTGTTGCCTAACTACCCAGTTCATTTCCCAGCCAATGGGAAAGCTTCAATCTGGAGCACTCATTAGCATGATCACTGACTTCCGCTTATTGCCTGCAGACTGCGCATGACTACCGCTCTCTGAGCTCGCGCTTTTAATATGCAAATGAGGCATCGGACTGTGCATTATCCAGAGCATGCACGAGCCCTCTAGACTGCTATATAAGAAGTGCTTCTGCCCCATTTCGGGGTCCTTCTCCTAAAAGAGCTGTGCACAATAAATACAGCTGCAGAAGAATCCTGTTATCCGTGTGAAGTTCTTGCCGGCGAGACTGCTGCGCGGGACAAGTGGTGCCGAAGACCTGGGCCCGGGAACCTGACATAGCTGGCGCCGAGAGGACCCTTCGACTTCCAAAGTGGATTCAGAACTGTGCTCAGGTTGTAATTTTAAACTTAGTTCTGAGAGATATGCTTTTCTCTGACGATCTAGAGGGATTGGAAGCTTGCCTAATTATTTTATTGGCTGTTGTAATTGTCCTTGTACCATTGTTTACTCTCTCTTGCTGGGACGATCAAAACTGTAAAGAAGAAATTAGGGAAGGACAACAAGCCCTTGCGGACCTTCAGGAAAGCATGTCAGAAACAGAACGGAGTGAAAGGTTAGATGCCCAAAAGAGAAACTTATGGGCAGAAAAGACCCGTGAAAAAGACAGAGCTCATAGCGCTAGGAAGGGTACCTTATACCCATTTAGAGACCTACAAGCCCTGACATTAAGTGATTCAGATTCTAATGAGGAATTACCACCATCTGAGGAGGAGGAAACAGCCCGGTACAAAAATGACCACTTTCGCCCCGCCCGGCGAAAGAAAAGGTTAAAACTGAAAGTAAACAGGTCCCATAGCTCTCCCGCTCCCCTGCCTTCAGCTCCACCGCCTTATGCGCCTGGGAAATGTTCTACCTCCTTCTGTTCCCCGGAGGTACGACATGCCATCAGGCAAATGTTCCCAGTTATAGAAAATGCTGATAGCGAGCGCGGTCATCAGCTTGTAGAACACAAGCAAGTTAAAGAATTAGCAGAGTCAGTCCGTGCTTATGGAGTTAATGCTAATTTCACTGTGTCTCAAGTAGAGCGACTAGCCAGTATTGCTATGACACCTGCGGACTGGCAGTATGTAGCAAAGGCTTCCCTCCTCACTATGGGCCAATATCTAGAATGGAAGGCGCTATGGCACGATGCCTGCCAGGCACAAGCCCACTCTAACGCTACAGCTGGAGGCGAGGCGGCCCGGTGGACTTTCGATATGCTTACTGGTCAGGGAGAACATGCTGCTGATCAGACTGGCTTCCCGCTTGCTGTCTATAGCCAAATATCAACTGCAGCTTTGCGAGGCTGGAAAGCATTAACAAATAAGGGAGAAGTCTCGGGCAATTTAACAAAAATAATTCAAGGCCTGAGTGAGCCCTTTTCTGACTTCGTTGCTAGACTATTGGAAGCTGCAGGAAGGATTTTTGGGGACCAGGAACAGGCAATGCGCCTTATAGAGCAACTCATTTTTGAACAATGCACTAAGGAATGCAGGGCGGCCATCATCCCCCGTAAGACAAAAGGCCTACAGTCATGGTTGAGGGCATGCAGAGAAATAGGAGGACCCCTCACCAATGCTGGGCTGGCAGCAGCCATACTACACGGACAGAGACAAGCTAGACCTATCAAGTCGCCTGTTTGTTTCCAATGTGGAAAGCCAGGTCATATAAAAAAGGAGTGTACTGCCCAGGGCAACATAAGAGTACCCGGGCTTTGTCCTAGATGCAAAAAGGGAAAACATTGGGCTAATGAATGCCACTCGTAAAAGATATCAAAGGGCGCCCTCTAGAGGATTCAAAAAACGAGATGCGGGGCCCTCGTCTTCAGGGCCCTCGAACATATGGAGACCCCCACACTCGCATACATTGGACGCACTCTCGTGTGAACACCCACGAAGAGCCACCTCAGGCTCGGCAGGACTGGACCTCTGTTCCACCGCCAGAATAGTGCTAACCCCACAAATGGGAGTACACCCTCTCCCCTCTGACTTTCATGGCCCGCTACCAGACAACACTGTGGGCTTACTACTGGGTCGCTCTTCTGTGACCCTCAAAGGCCTCATAGTTCACCCTGGGGTTATTGACCAAGACTATACAGGCGAGCTTAAAATAATGTGTTCATTCCCCAGGGGACTCTTTTCAATTTCTCCTGGAGACCGTATTGCTCAGCTCCTCGTTCTCCCCAGTTGCCACAAATTATTTCCATCTCATACAACAAACAGGGGGAATAGTGGATTTGGCTCAACCGGTACTGACTCTGCTTATTTAATAGCTAGCCTTGACACCCGACCTACACTACAATTACTAATTGAAGGAAAAAGGTTTGAGGGTCTCCTAGATACTGGAGCCGATAAAAGCATAATAGCTACACAATGGTGGTCAACAGCTTGGCCTGTGACCCAATCCGCACATTCTTTGCAAGGCTTAGGGTATGAATCCTCACCCTCCATCAGTTCTAGGGCATTGAAGTGGAAGGCACTGGAAGGACAACAAGGGGAATTTACCCCCTACGTCCTTCCCCTACCCATTAATCTCTGGGGAAGGGATGTCATGAAACAATTAGGGCTAAAACTTATAAATGAATACTCTACTCCAGCTCATAACATGATGACAAAAATGGGATATGTCCCTGGGAAAGGCCTGGGCAAATTCCAACAAGGCATAACTGAGCCTGTGCCCACCAAACCAAAATTAGATAAACATGGTCTGGGTTTTTCCTAGAGGCTGTTGAGGGCCTAATACCCATACCTTGGCTCACAGAGGAGGCGATATGGGTTCCTCA
>VZQC01004693.1:3474283-3505212 GCA_009823505.1 Rhizomys pruinosus | reverse complement strand
GATAAAGTAGTCATTGCACAGGCCCTTGCAGCCTTGGAAGAAGGCTCCTCTCCCAACATTTGGCTTGGCATGCTAGAGAAGTAGTCAAAGATGGGTAAGACCCACTGCATGTATTACCAACCTAAGACAGGGAACAAACCTATGCTGTTTGTCTGACCCCATGACGGGTAAGGAATACCTCTGCAGGGGCAACCTAAGACAGGCATTCTCTCTGCCATATATTATAAGAAAGGGGGAGATGTAGAGAGCGGACGTTGACCAAAATGGCGCCTTGGACCCTGGCCAGGTCTTATGATCGCCATTTTGTTGCCTAACTACCCAGTTCATTTCCCAGCCAATGGGAGAGCTTCAATCTGGAGCACTCATTAGCATGATCACTGACTTCCGCTTATTTCCTGCAGACTGCGCATGACTACCGCTCTCTGAGCTCGCGCTTTTAATATGCAAATGAGGCATCGGACTGTGCACCTATCCAGAGCATGCACGAGCCCTCTAGACTGCTATATAAGCAGTGCTTCTGCCCCATTTCGGGGTCCTTCTCCTAAAAGAGCTGTGCACAATAAATACTGCTGCAGAAGAATCCTGTTGTCCGCGTGAAGTTCTTGCTGGCGAGACTGCTGCGCGGGACACTAATGGAACATGTTAAATGACTTAATTCAATCTCTAACTGATTTACATCTATTCTGATTTTTATTTCTGAGTCACTCTTTGTAGTTTGTGTTGTTTTAGAAATCCATTCATTTCAGTTACGTTACATAATTTTGGGGGGAGGAGGGAAGCGTATACCCGTTAATAGCATTCCCTTGTAATTCTTTTAACTTCTATGATACTGGAGTAGTCATGTCTCTTGTTTCATTATTGATTTTAGTAAGGTGATTTTTTTTCCTTCTTGATTTGTTTTATCTAAAGTGTTATGAACTTCATATTTTCAAAGAATCAACTCTTGATTTCTGCTGTAGAGTGCTTGTCTCCTAAACACTTTTTTTTTTTTTTTTTGGGACAGCGCCTCCCTTTTAGTTCCAGCTGGCCTGGAACTCTCTATGTAGACCAGGCTGGCCTTTAACTCACAGATATCTACCTGCCTCTGTCTCTGAGTGCTGGGATTAAAGGCGTGCACCACCATGCCCACCAAGAAGGCCTGTATCTGAGAGGAGCACCCCTTGGAGGTAAGGTCATGAACGAAGAGAGCTCAGGGATGGGATCCGTGCTTTTATATTGAATTTGCTGCCAACTTAATCTCAGATTTCTGAGTCTTTAGAACTGAAAGAAATTCAGTTGTTATTTATCCAGTTTATGGTACTTCTCTAAAGTAGTAATTCAGACTTTACTGCTTACTTTATATTCTTTATTTCGTTAAACACAGATTCTTATAGAATGCTTCCTTTTGAATCCTTTTTTCAACTTTTTAAGATGAAACTTTGGTAGCCAGATGTGGTGGTGCATGCCTTTAATCCTAGCGCTTGGGAGGCAGAGGCAGGTGGATCTTTGTGAGTTCAAGGCCAGCCTGGTCTACAGAGTGAGTTTCAGGACAGCTGGGGCTACAGGGAGACCCTGTCTCGAAAAGACCAANCTAATGTCACTGTGTCTCAAGTAGAGCAACTAGCCAGTATTGCTATGACACCTGCAGACTGGCAGTATATAGCAAAGGCTTCCCTCCTCACAATGGGACAATATCTAGAATGGAAGGCGCTATGGCACAATGCCTGCCAAGCACAAGCCCGCTCTAACGCTACAGCTGGAGGCGAGGCGGCCCGGTGGACTTTCGATATGCTTACTGGTCAGGGAGAACATGCTGCTGATCAGACGGCTTTCCCGCTTGCAGTCTATGGCCAAATATCAACTGCAGCTTTGCGAGCCTGGAAAACATTAACGAATAAGGGAGAAGTCTCGGGCAATTTAACAAAAATAATTCAAGGCCTGAGTGAGCCCTTTTCTGACTTTGTTGCTAGACTATTGGAAGCTGTGGGGAGGATTTTTTGGGACCAGGAACAGGCAATGCGCCTTATAGAGCAACTCATTTGTTTGAACAGTGCACTAAGGAATGCAGGGCGGCCATCATGCCCCGTAAGACAAAAGGCCTACAGTCATGGTTGAGGGCATGCAGAGAAATAGGAGGAACCCTCACCAATGCTGGGCTGGCGGCAGCCATATTACAAGGGCAGAGACGAGCTAGACCTATCAAGTCGCCTGGTTGTTTCCAATGTGGAAAGCCAGTTCATATAAAAAAGGAGTGTACTACCCAGGTTAACATAAGAGTACCTGGGCTTTGTCTTAGATGCAAAAAGGGAAAACGTTGGGCTAATGAATGCCGCTCTGTAAAAGATATCAAAGGGCGCACTCTCTAAGAGGATCAAAAAACGAGATGCGGCGGGGGCCCCTCGTCTTCACGGGCACTCGAACATATGGAGACCCCCACGCTCGCATTCATTGGACACAATTACAGAAGGATTCCCACGAAGAGCCACCTCAGGCTCAGCAGGACTGGACCTCCATTTCACTGCCAGAATAGTGCTAACCCCATAAATGGGAGTACACCCTGTCCCCTCCGGCTTTCATGGCCCACTACCAGACAACACTTTGGGCTTACTACTGGGTCGCTCTTCTGTGACCATCAAAGGCCTCATAGTTCACCCAGGGGTTATTGACCAAGACTATACAGGCGAGCTTAAAATAATGTGTTCATTTCGACCAGGGACTCTGTTTCAATTTTCTCCTGGGAGACGTATTGCTCCAGCTCCTCGTTCTTCCCCAGTTGCCACAATTATTTCCATCGCATACAACAAACAGGGATAGTGTATTTGCCTCAACCGGTAACTGATCACTTTTAATAGCTAGCCTTGATACCCGACCTACACTACAATTACTATTTGAAGGAAAAAGGTTTGAGTGTCTCCTAGATACTGGAGCCTATAAAAGCATAATAGCTACATAATGGTGGCCAACAGCTTGGCCTGTGATCCAATCTGCACATTCTTTGCAAGGCTTAGGGTATGAATCCTCACCCTCCATCAGTTCTAGGGCATTGAAGTGGAAAGCACCAGAAGGGCAACGTGGAAAGTTTACCCCCTATGTCCTTCCCCTACCCATTAATATCTGGGGAAGGGATGTCATGAAACAATTAGTGCTAAAACTTATAAATGAATACTCACTCCAGCTCAAAACATGATAACAAAAATGGGATATGTCCCCGGGAAAGGCCTGGGCAAATTCAAACAAGGCATAACTGAGCCTGTGCCCACCGAACCAAAATTATATAAACATGGTCTGGGTTTTCCTAGAGGCTGTTGAGGTCCTAATACCCATACCTTGGCTCACAGAGGAGGCGATACGGGTTCCTCAATGGCCGTTATCCTCTGAAAAACTTGCACAGCAGCTCATCAGTTGTAAAGGAAAGAACTGGAACTTAAGCACTTGGAGCCCTCCAATCTCCCTGGAATACCCCTGTTTTCGTTATAAAAAAGAGATCAGGTAAATGGAGGCTTCTACATGACCTCCGTGCAATTAATGCCCAGTTAAAATGTGGACTTATGGTAATAAATCAAATGATAGACTTAGTCCAAGAACAAGTGATGTACTGTGGCAGCTGGCCCAACTTGGCTGCGAATGGAAATACTCCGGTCTATGTGTAGCCAACATCCAATATCAAAACTTCACAAGGGCAGCAAATTTGTCTAAACGATTGTCCAGTTATCTTTTAGTTAATTGGACTGGAGAATTTGGCAGCTTGATGAACCAACTTCGCATGACTATTGTCACCGTGAACTCGACTAGAGTGGACGCTTCCCTTGCTGAAGGACTAGCCTCATGGATTGCTGATGCTGTCTCCCACTTCAAAGGATGGGCAGGGGTTGCGGGGTTTGGCTTGCTTCTTGATAAGGGATTGGAATTATCTCTGGATAATGTGCAGATGCTCCGTGCCCAGCATCAGCGAGATAAGTAGTCATTGCACAGGCCATTGCAGCTTTGGAAAGAAGGCTCCTCTCCCAACATTTGGCTTGGCCTGCTAGAGAAGTAGTCAAAGACGGTTAAGACCCACTGCATGTATTACAAACCTAAGACAGGGAACAAAACCTATGCTGTTTGTCTGACCCCATAACGGGTAAGGAATACCTCTGGAGGGGCAAACCTAAGACAGCATTCTCTCTCCATATAGTTATAAGAAAGAGGGGAGATATAGAGAGCGGGAGCGGAACGTTGGACAAAATGGCGTTTTGGACCCTGGCCAGGTCTTATTATCGCCATTTTGTCGCCTAACTACCCTGTTCATTTCCCAGCCAATGGGAGTTCTTCAATCTGGAGCACTCATTAGAATGATCACTGACTTCCGCTTATTTCCTGCAGACTGCGCATGACTACCGCTCTCTGAGATCGCGCTTTTAATATGCAAATGAGGCGTCGGACTGTGCACCTATCCAGAGCATGCACGAGCCCTCTAGACTGCCATATAAGCAGTGCTTCTGCCCCATTTCGGGGTCCTTCCCCTAAAAAGAGCTGGGCACAATAAATACTGCTGCAGAAGAATCCCGTTGTCCGCGTGAAGTTCTTGCTGGCGAGACTGCTGCGCGGGACACTAATGGAACATGTTAAATGACTTAATTCAATCTCTAACTGATTTACATCTATTCTGATTTTTATTTCTGAGTCACTTTCTGAGTTTGTGTGTTGTTTTTTAGGAAATCCATTCATTTCATTACGTTACATAAGTGGGGGGGAGGAGGGAAGGCGTAATACCCGTTAATAGCATTCCCTTGTAATTCTTTTAACTTCTATGATACTGGAGTAGTCATGTCTCTTGTTTCATTATTGATTTTAGTAAGGTGATTTTCCCTTCTTGATGGTTTTATCAATGTTATGAACTTCAATATTTTCAAGAATCAACTCGGGATTTCTTTCTGCTGTAGAGTGGCTTGTCTCCTAAATCAGCTTTTTTGTTTTTTTATTTTTTAGGGACACGCCTCCCTTTAGTTCCAGCTGGCCTGAACTCCTCTATGTAGACCAGGCGTGGCCTTAACTCACAGAGAGCGTAACTGCCTCTCTGTCCTCTGAGTGCTGGGATTAAAAGGCGTGCACCACCATGCCACCAAGAAGGCATATATCTGAGAGGAGCACCCCTTGGAGGTAAGGTCATGAACGAAGAGAGCTCAGGGATGGGATCCGTGCTTTTATATTGAATTTGCTGCCAACTTAATCTCAGATTTCTGAGTCTTTAGAACTGAAAGAAATTCAGTTGTTATTTATCCAGTTTATGGTACTTCTCTAAAGTAGTAATTCAGACTTTACTGCTTACTTTATATTCTTTATTTCGTTAAACACAGATTCTTATAGAATGCTTCCTTTTGAATCCTTTTTTCAACTTTTTAAGATGAAACTTTGGTAGCCAGATGTGGTGGTGCATGCCTTGTTAATCCGAGCGCTGGGAGGCAAGCAGGTGGATCTTTTGTGAGTTCAAGGCCAGCCTGGTCTACAGAGGAGTTTATTCAGGACATCTGGGGCGACAGGAAGACCCGGTCTCGAAAAGAACAAAAAAAAAAAAAAAAAAAAAAAAAAAAAAGATGAAACATTGGGCTGATTTGGGATAGTCTTAAATACAGATATGTACAGTTAAGACAACTTTAAGATTTATTGATAGATTATATGTAAGAAAGAGACTGTGTGTGTTTACGAGTTCAGAGTGCGACTTGCAGGAGTTGGCTTTCTCCTTCCATCACGTGGCTTCCAGAGATTGAACTCAGGTTGTCAGGCTTGGCAGCAAGCATACCTACAGTCAAATCTCCAGCCCCAGGAAGGACCTGTTTTTTTTTGTTTGTTTGTTTTGTTTTTTTTAATAGCACTATTTTTAGTTTTACCTACCTCATATTTCTGTCATGATTTCTCTTTTGAACCTTTAGTTGTGCGGTTAAATTCCACATGTTCATACATTTTCTTAAATTTCTGTTCTTGGCTTACAGATTAATTTCAATGTGGTTAGAGAAGATACTTCTGATGATTTCAACTATATTCGTTTTATTGAAGATAGCTTTATTGTTCAGTCTATGGTTGATTCTGAAGACTGTTCCAAGCACACGAGAGAAGAATGCTTATTTGCCATTGCTCGGAGAATACTCTATAGAGGTCTGTTACGTCCAGTTGTTTACACTGTTGTTGAGTCTTCCATAAACTTATTATTCTTCTATCTTGTTGAATTATCCATTGTTGAAAAATAAAGTTCTGGTCTCTAACTTTGATTATTGACTTCTAAATTTTCCTCTCAATTCTGTTAGTTTTTGCTGCATGCATTTAGGACTTTCATATTGCATATGAACTTTATAACTGTTGTTATCTTCCTGATGGACTGATGTCTTTATTATAAGATATTGGAACTGTCTTTATTAAAATCTAAAAATCTGTTTCTATTTGGTTTTGAACTTATTTTGCCTGATACTGCAAGAGCCACTGACATTGGAATAGCATCATCTGGTTCTTCTCAGCTTGCCTGTTCCAGCATAGACCCTGGTACCTTACAAACAAGCTAAGATGCAGCTGATCAACTGCAGTAGGTGTGGTCTGCTGAATTAGGAGCAAAGTTTCCACTTGCAGTGAGGAGAAGAGAAACTGGCCCTCATAACTAATACTGCTTGGTTCAGAGCTTCTGCAAGGACTTGGGGGAGGTGAGGGGAGATGCTGCTTGCCTGTCCAGCTGGAGCACTTATAAGTCTCTTTAAATAAAACAGGAAAAAAATGTTAATAATCCTTTCTTTTACAAAAGGAAAAAAAAAGATATTTAGAAAGTATGGTTCATTGCTGGGTGTGGTGGTGCACGCCTTTAATCCTAGCACTTGGGAGGCAGAGGCAGGTGGATCTTTGTGAGTTTAAGGCCAGCCTGGTCTACAGAGCGAGTTCCAGGACAGTTGGGGCTACAGGGAGACCCTGTCTCAAAAAAGACCAAAAAAAAAAAAAAAAAAAGTATGGTTCATAATTTCTTTTGTAAAAATGTAAGAAAATACATAATGATTCTGTAAGTGCACAAAAGGAAAGTACTTAGCTACCAAAGTATTAAGGGAGGTTACTAAGAAAACTGATAATAACCTGAACTACATTTAAAGGAAAATTTCTATAGGACTATGTGTTAAAAGTTAACCCACAGTAAATGTATTATACTTTGATACATATAACTGTTAGAAATTTTTGGTTCTTTCAGAAGAGCTACTATAAAAAAATTCATTTGATTCGGTCTTTTTAAATTAGCAAATAGTTAACATGAAAATCCAAAATATGTTGAATATAAAAATAAGTGAACATTTTTCTATAGTTTTCAGATTCACTTTTCAAATTAAGCATTAAAATAAAAAACAAAAAGAACCTCCTCTTCCTTCTTTGCATTTACTGTAAAATATTAGACTCTCAGTAGATTTGATTTAAGTGACTTTTTCTAGAGACTAGTATGCTCAGTACTGACATTCCTTAGACTATTTCAATCTTATCTTTTGTAATAAGACAACAGTCCAATTAATTCAATTGAGAAAGTGACAGAAATTCTATGCCTTAATAAAAGTAGTCTCTTAATTAACAACTAAGTAATTCTATAATTTGCATTAATTGCATTGCCTATTAAACTCATTCTTCATTTTAATGACGTGAAAGTCTTTTATTATTATTTTTATTTTTTTTTAATGTATGAGTGTATTGCCTGCACGTCTGTAAGTCCACCCATGTCACACAATGCCTGTGGATGTCAGAAGAGGGTGGCAGATTCCCCTGGAACTGGAGTTATGGATGGTTGTTAGCTGCCATGTGGGTGCTGAGAATTGAATCCAGGTCCTCTGCAAGAGCAGCCAGTACACTTAACTGCTGAGCTATCTCTCCAGCCTGACCTGTAAGTCTTAAAAACAATTTTCCAAGAGGAAGAGTATGCCATCACTGGTAAAATCCTGAATTTCAGAGTGGAGAGATAGCTCAGCAGTTAAGAACACTGGCTGCTCTTGCAGAGGATTCAGGTTTGGTTCTCAGAACCCACCAGACAGCTGTCTAGAACTCTAGTTCTGGGACCTTATGCCCTCTTCTGACCTCCACAGGCATTGCAAGACACAGATGCACTTACATACATGCAGGCAAGATACTTGAATACATAAAAATAATAAAATATTAAAAAATCTGAATTTCAAGTTATAATGTGTGACACAAAAACTGCCACGCGTGGATAACATTTTATTTGTCAACAAAAATATAACTATTTATTTATTTATTTTTATTTTTGTCTTTTTGAGATGGAGTAGCTCAAGCTGTCCTGGAATTTGCTATGTAGATCAGACTGGCCTTGAACTCAGAGATCCACCTGCCTCTGCTTCCAGAGTACTAATATTAAAGGTGTGTGCCACCACACCGGTTGTAACCTTTAGATATTATTAATGGTTGCTCCTTTGGGCAGTATGCCAATATCAATAAACTAAAAAAAAAAGTAAGCTGGGCACAGTGCCCCATGATTTTAGCCCCAGTAATCAGGAGGCAGACTCAGGAGAATCTCTGTGAGAGTGAGGCCAGCCTAGTCTACATATTTCCAGACAGTTGGGGCTACAGAGAGACTGTGTTTCAAAACAAACAACACCCCCTAAAAAGAACAAAACAAAACAAAACAAAACAAAAAAAAGTAAGAAAACATGTAACAATACATTAAAACCAGTGAAACAGTTCAGTTCTCATTTAAAGCTGCATAATGTTACTTTTTTTTTCCTGGTTGGCTAATCAACAAACACAACTTTGAGTACAGAGTGTGAGACCTGTACTGCAGCAGCAAGAGCAACACAAGCGGATCATGTGGGCGGCTTGGCTTCTACTGGTCCTGGAGAAACAGGTTGGGATACTTTTTATTTGTAGCCTTGTAACTATGAGTCAACTACTGTGCTGAAGACCTAAAATGAATTTTTTTCTGTAATACATTATAATTTACTGCTTTTACTTAAGTAGAAAAGTTTCTTTTAAAATATCTACTTAAATGCACTAAAGAAAGTTCTAATTTATTTGAAATGGAAAAAGTCCAAGTTTTTAGAAGAATCCAACAAAAACAGTCACTTGCCTATCTCAGTAGACATATGAATAATATGAATTATTATGTTAAGAAAGCAAGTATGCAATGATTAGAAAGAAAATGTAAGTATTTTTTGTTAAAATGTCTGAAAAATGTGGATACTTTTATTCTCTGTTTTGATTTAAGAATGTATTTCTTAAAATTAAGGGCTCATTGAATAAATTATTATTATTTTTTGTGATATTATTCTTTGTGAAGATAAAGGCCAAATGCCACTACAGAAATAATCACATAATTTGTAAGCTATGCCTGAAAAAATAACTTGGATAAAGTTATGGTTGACACACATATAAAAAAAAAAAGAAACTAGGTCTGTGAGATCTTTGTTATTTATTTAAGCTAAGCACAGTACTCAAGGATAGCATAATTTTATTCTGAGTGGGACAGAGAGCTGACAAGAGTTGACTTTCTCATTTAGAATAGACTGGGAAAATAATTACCTAAATTTGTTAGCAATTATAATTAACCAATTCAAAATCATAATAAAAAACAAGGTAGGTTTCCTCATAGTCTTCAGTTTTTTCTCTAGCCCCTATGAGTTTTGCTTCTATCTACTGTCTCCAACATTTCCTGGCTTTAATCAGGAAAAAACCTTCCTGACTTTCAGGAATCTTGCATTTTTATAGAAGCAGTTATTAAGAATAAAGCTTTGAATTCTACTTTATGCTTTAGAAATGTGTATGTTCTGTTGAAATATAAAAGTCTTGTTAATGCAAGATTTGTACTCAAAATTTAAAAAAATCTAAAACTTAATCAGATGGAAGGCATCATTTTTTTTTTTTTTTTTTTTAGTCTTTTTGAGACAGGGTCTCCCTGTAGCTTCAGCTGTCCTGGAACTCACTCTGTAGACCAGGCTGGCCTTGAACTCAAAAAGATCCGCCTGCCTCTGCCTCCCAAGTGCTAGGATTAAAGGTGTGCGCCACCACGCCCGGCTGAAAGGCATCTTTCATTAAAAGAGGTGTGATAAAAGTTGCTGGATAGATGCACTGTGTATGAACATAACAGAACATATGTATGTTACGATTTTCAAAATAAACATATTGAGAGGTCAAGTACATTTCAGCAGGGCTTTCATGACTTAAAACACTGTGAAACTCCTCTTGTAGCACTTGAAGTCAGAAGTACTTTGGGAACTGCACCTCACATTGTAGTCATGACTAACTTGATAAGCTAAAATTAAATATTGTGTCCTAATCCACAACCTTCTCTTGTGATGATTTTTAAATAAATTCCTGTCATTTTTTTAAAAACACAAGCAAAAAGCAAAACAAAGCTAACCAATGTCCTAAGGATGCATAATACTCTTCTCCCAAAGTATTCAAAAGAGTGTGCCATGGGCATTAGGCAGTTAATATTATTTGTAATGGCAGAATCTAACAAAAACAATATTTCAAGATAATATAGGAGATGCTAGTCCTCATATTATTAATTCTGTTATGTTAAAAGTCACCAAATTTATCTTTACAATTATAGCTTAAAACGATGGAACGTACTGCTGGTCACAGGTAATATGAAGGAGCAGGTGGTACGAAGATACCGAAAATAGACTGGACATACATTTAAAAAACAAACAAACAAACAAACAAAAAACAGATAAAAATTTTGAAACTAACTGCTAACCAGATAGCTGAGTTTATTTTTCTTAAACTATATCTAGGTAAGTATTGTGTATTCAACTTCCAATGTGTTTAGGCAGAAACTTTAAGTTTTCATTCAAACCTGTAAGTATTAAATGTTTTAATTTATTAATTAAAAAATCATTTATTTTATAATATTTAGAGTTATCAATATTTTTGTTCTCAAGGTAAACTTTTAATAAGTTTTATTTAAGACAACAAAGAAAAATAAGAGATTTTCAATGCCAGATGTCTGGAGAGATCCCATTTGGATTTGAGCTACTTAAATTTGCAATCATGTATTTATACATCTAACAGAGCTTCTGTTTCCCCCAGAATCAGAAAATTAACTAGCTTTGTAGCATCTTCCTTGATCTGCCACCCGTGCCCTGAGGATTAGAGACTCCACCTGAGCTTGTTTTACAAGCATAACAGAAAAAATTAATCTCTGCTGGCAGTGCTCCCACTGGGATACTGATGAATAATGATATCCCTCTTTTGCTGCCCTCTCAGTCCACTAGAAAAGCTACTCTAACCCGGCAACGTGGAAACTGCTGAAACCATTCCAGCTGTGGATTAGCAGGCAGTCAAGCATCCATCTGCTCTGTGTGAATCAAGAGAAAGTAAACACGCATTCTTATGGCTAAAGTCATATTCAACCCCCCCCAACATGTTAGAGTTTCATTTATCTATATATGGAATAAACAGGCACATACTGTTGGCCAAATTAATCTAATTCCTCAATTTAGTTTGCTTTTCCTTGGTACCTTAAACACTGAAAAACCAAAGTACATGTTTAGGGCTTATAAAGTATAGCTCTTAAGTTTGGCATTCATCTGGGGCTGACTAGAAATTACATTTGTAGAGTACAATATAAGAATATGTGAGGCAAATATACTTTTCTGAATCTTAACTTCAGCAACTAACTACTTGTGCCATAAAGTAGAAATGCATTAACGGTGGCTTTATTTTGTTGATAAATTGATAGCATTAATTTCTGAAGATTTTGTCTTCTTTAAAATGGAAAGAATAATTACTTTTGATCTGTAAATACCAAAATTGCCTTTGTCAGGAATCTCACTTCAACATTTATATATGTATGTGCACATGTGTACATGTAGATATATATGATGGGTACTAAACCCACTTGTACATGCTAAACATATGTTCTACGCTATACTCCCAGCTTTATTAGTTCCTTATTAATGAGATATGTAACATTTCAGTATGCCCTTAAGGTGATGATATAAATGTCATTATGGGCCTATCAACATATATATTTCATTACCATTTTAAATATGCTTCCCAGTGTTAAAATTATTGGACATGTGAAATTCACATGATGTATGTATAGAAATATCATTAATGGAAATATTTTAAGTAATCACCATATATTCCTAGTCAATGATTTAAAGCAAAAACAAAGTAAGTATGAAACATCTGCTTTTAAGTTGAAGTCATATCTGAGCTCTATCATTTTGCTGTGCGTCTGATTTCAGCTGTATTTACTAGCTGTTTTGATTTCTTATTGACATGTATTACCCTCTCCTCTTCTATTTTCTTCCACTGCTTAAAGAAGTAAAAGTAGTTCAAGTTACATCCTGTGCTTTCAGTCCAGCAGACAACACTATCAGTGCAGTCACTGGGCTGTCAGGAGTATTTACTTGTTGATCTGTTAGAAGATTATACCTGTTTGGTATTTATTTTACAAACTTACTGACACTGTTTAAGAAATAACAGAAAATATTCAGTATATATACCATTGTTCATATCACAAGATGTCATGGGAGGCTGAAACCTAGCAAGGTCCTAGAAAAATAAGAAGGGTCTAATAGCCCAGGCCTGTAATCTCAGGTACATGGGAGGCTGAGGCAGAATGAGCGCAAGTTCAAGCCCACCTTGAATGACTTAGTGAGACTCTGTCCCACACCAAAAAGAACTGAACCGAATGAAACCAACCAAAAAGGGCTGAGGATAAAGCTCAGTAAAACAGGTAAGAGGTGCTGTGTTCAATTTCTAGTACTGGGGGAAAGAAAAAGAAAAATAGTCTGATGCTTTAACACTGAGTGTTCATAGTGCTCTGTCAAACTGTATTTTCTTCTTAGTAACATATAAAGTAATGAATATGGTATAAGAAAATATAAAACTTTATGAATACAAAATGACATTTAGAAATCCTTCTGATTCTATATTTTTAAAAAACAAAGTGAATTTAATTTCTTGAAATAACTGGATTTCTGAGCATGTTCATATGCTATGGACTGTCAACTGAAAAATATTGTTTATAAAATATGTGACATCTTTTTCCTGGATAACGAAATGTAAAAATAAGTTCACAAATGGTGTGAATAAATGCTTCAATAAAGATTATATCTATGTATTTTATTTAGTTATGAAAATACAGCATAATCATTTCTTAGGGTATAGAAGTCAAGACACTCAGCTTATCATGCATCAGTGGAAAGTACCTCCACGTAGCTGTCATATGTACTAAGCACAAAATATTTATTATAGTCCTTATTATGAGAAGACTATAACTTGCATGTGTCCCCTGAAAATTAAGTATTAGAAACTTAATAAGCTCATATGTTAATGATACTTGGAGGTGAGATCTTTGGGAGGTAATTAGGTTAGATGAGGTCCTTGCAGTGGGATCACAATGATGAGCACTGACTTTGTAGGAGAAACATGAGCTAGTATACTTGTTTTCTATCTTACCTTTTGATGCTTTCTGCTAGACTATGATACAGCAAGAATACCTTCACCAAGTGCTGCTCAGCAGATTCCGGCCCAATGCTCTTAAAACTTCCCAGGCTCAAACATCATGAAGAAAATATACTTCTATACTTTATGAATTACTCAGTTTGTTATTTTGGTAAAGCAAGAGAAAATGTGCTCTAAGATAATTAGCTAGATGTATTTTATTAAAAGGACTTTTCAGTTAATTTCAGGAAGTGACCCTTTATCTGACAAGGCAAGTAAAAAAAATCTTCCTAAGATATAAACATAAACCCAAAGACAAGAAAGACCACTTTCTCACTGATTCCCTTAAAAAACTTACATGTAAGAGACTGCAGTTTATTTTTAGATTAAAAATGTTCATAATATCTTTCTTAAAAACCAGCTTACTAGCGATACATAGGTTTATTGCTATTTTTTCCCATTGGTCTATCAGTTTTAAAGTCAATACCACGCTGTATTGATCACTACAGGTTTGTATAAGGCTGTGAAGTATGTTAGCATAATTCCTCCTGCTTTGTTCTTCTTGTGCAAAATAGCTTTGGTTCTTCTTTCTTTGTATTAGTCCATTTCTTATTACTGCAATGAAGTACCTGACAAGAAATAACTTAATCCATTATATAAGTGCATGTGTATAGCTGATGGCTAAACAACAACAACAACAACAACAAAACAGTACCAGGCATGAGAAACCCTCCTTCCAGTTGCTGGTCACAGTAGTCCTAAGAGACTCTCAAATAGCACAGGCTATTGCCACAGAATTTGATTGCCTCCCCAAACTTGAACATAAGACCCTATTGCTGAAGCCAAGACATACTTTGGAGCAACACAGCTGGAACTGACCTGGAAGCCACCTCTATGAACATGAGCTCTCATAGTGTCAGAGGATACTATGCAAGCAGCCAAGGGAGAAATAATCAATGGTCCTAGCCAGCTAGCTGTTAAATGTAATAATAAAAAAAAAAAAAATGACTGGCCCAGCAAAGTATCTCTATTGGTACAGTAGTGGCACTTTTGCTTGGGGTTACTCAACAACTGTCTAATTGGACTTAAGGCTCTCTCAACAGGAGAGAACCTATGTGTGGTACTGTAAACACTGCCAAATACACATGGCTAAAGAGGTCACAGATCCTAGAGAAAAACCTGTATTTGTCATATTTCTAAACCAATGTAATTGCTTACTGTACTCTAAATATATCTCCTTATATTTATAGCCAAGTGTACCTCTCACCATTCATCAAAAAAAACTTCTTCTTGGAACAGATAGAGAGTATTACAGAGCTGCACAACTGGTTAAATACAGAAAAAAATGTCTGTGAGATACCCAGCACTAACTGATACATCTACAATGCAACTTCTATGCCTATAGAATAAGGGGCAGAAAGAATATTAATATATTTCTCAACTTTAATCGGCAAAGCTTCCCCATGCATCAGATAGATATTAACACAGAAAGGCACAAACCTCTACCACCCAAGGCTCAGGAGCCACTGTGGAAGAAAGGGTGAAAGGACTATCAGAGCCAGGGGTAGAGGAAGACCACTAGGAAATAGTTTCCATGAGCTGGGAAGGCTCATATGAACTACAGCAATGGTGACAGCATGCACAAGACCGAAGTAAGCTCAAAATAGACAAAACCCCAGCATAGAAGTGGGGAAATGGGTAAGAAGCCCCAACCTTAGCTGAGAAACTATTGGAAACCTATGATGACTGGGACAGAGGGAGGGGTTTATTTAAGAAAATGAAGCTAGATAGGTGGGCCAGGTTCCAGTGGAGGAGTCACACTGAGGGGTATTTGGGGATACAAACTTGTCTGGACAGACCTTAACATATATGACAGAACGCATGAAATCCAGTGGGGGGGGGGGCTTATCAGTGGTGCAGAGAGGGGAGGAAGACTATGATAAAGATGTATCATATAAAATTCACAAAAATTCAATAAAAAATAAATAAGACAAAAGAAGCAACTTAAAGAACGAAGAGTTTATTTTAGCCTACAGTTTGAGGGAATAGTATATTATAGCAGGGAGGGTATGGTGGAGTAGGAGGCAGCTTTCTGCTTACAGTGACCAGGAAAGGGGTAGGTGGGGTGTATCAGAAAACCTCAAGGCTTGCCTTCTGTGACCCACTTCCTCCAGTGAGGTTTCCTCTCCTAACAATTCCACAACCCTTCCCAACAGTGCTAACAGCTGGGGACCATGCATTTAAACATGTGATTGCTCATTTCATATTCAAACCAAACATTGTATCATTTTCCATTGGCTCATGCCTGCATTCATCCCAACTTCAAAAGTCCTCAATGTTTTTAACCCTCACAACCCTGTTCAAAAGTCCACAGTCTCTTCTGAGACTTAGGGAAATCTCTTATGTAGGAGCCCTAGCTCTTCTAACAACCACCACCACCATGACTACCACCACCACTACCACCACCAAACCAAAAACAGGTTCTATGCTTCCTGCATAATATGACACAGAGTACATGTTCTTAATCCAAAAGGGAGAAATGGGGGGAAAGCAAGGAAAGATCAGACAAAAGCAAGACGAAAAATCATCAGGGAAAACACCAAAACCTTTGGCTCCCTACCCAGCATCTGGGGCTCAGAAAGGACTCATGTGGACTTCAATGGCCTTGGGCCCTGCCTCTCCAGATCTATACCTATAGCACATGTTGACTGTTCTACTGGCTCAGCTACAATCTAGGCCTACAGCTTTCCTTGGAGCACAATCATGGTTCTGACATCTCTAACATACTGAGGTCTCCACGGCAACTTGGGTTTTACCTTCCTAGCATCATGTGATGTCCTCTCAAGGCCTGACTGCACAGACTCCAACCCTTCCACACTTTGCTTGAATTTGTGGCTTTTGGGGATTTTAGTGCAAGCCTCATGACCCCTCACCCCTGCATTTTCCATGAATAAAAAGAAAACACCAGCAGCATATGGATGGTGCTGTGACTTTCTTTTGGCAACACAAGATGTAATCTGGACCCCTTCTATCACAGCTGTGTAGCCTCTGTAGGCCTTTGTGGTTGAACCTGAGAAAATACTTTCCTAGGCTGTTGATTTCAAACAGGACACCTTTCAGTGATCTTCTCAACTCATGCTCTCTCTTTCCAGTTACATTGGATCTTTTGTCAATTGGAGCCCTCGGAGCACCTTTCCTATTTTCTCAGTGGAGAGGATGTAAGTTTCTTTTCAATCGTGTTAATTTCTTTAATACTTACAGCTGCTTCCTCTGCATCTACCTCATCTACAACTTTAAACCTGCTGATGAACTTTTCCCTGTCATATTGTACCTTTTCTATAGCTTTCTGTTTCATTTGTTGCACATCCTGAATACTATTCTGGTCCATTACTTTAGAATTTAGCCTCCTAGGGCAAGACGCAGAATGAAACCAGATTCTTTGCTAATTTATGAATAGACTCTAGCCCAGTTTCCAACAGAATCCTTGTTCCCCCTTGAAGCCCCACAGGTCAGTCAGCCACTGTCCAAACTGCTCCTGGCATTCTGGTCTTCCAAACTTCTATGAGAGGGACCCATTAAGCTATGCTTACAGTATTCTAGGGTTTCTGAAGCCTATAGCTCTGGATACTCTTCCATACTCTTTCTGAAAACCCCAGTTCCAAAAGCCCAGTAACCACACCATCAGCTTTATTATGGCAATGCCACCACTTCTTTGTACCATTATTTTTCTCATCCCTGTCACCAACTGCTTGATAAGAAGCAACTAAAGGGTGGCAGGATATATTTTGGTTTACTGTTTGAGGGGACAAAGTTACCATGGTAGAGAAAGTATGACAGCATGAGTAGGAGACAGCTGATCATACTGTGTTCATTAGGAAGCACAGACTGAAGAAGACGGGGGGCCAGGCTATAAAGCCTTTAGGCCCTACTAGTGACTCACTTCCTCTAGTGAGGCTCCACCTCCTAATAGTCCCATAACTCACAAACAATGCCAGTGGTTGGGACCAAGTGTTCAAACACCTGAACCAATGAGGAACATTTTACATTCAGAATCTGACTTTCTGTTTCTCTGTCTCTGTCTCTCTCCATGATTCCATATAAACTTTTGAGATATTTTTTTTTTCAAGTTCTGTAAAGAACACCAATATGACTCTGATAAAAATTATGTGAATTTGTAAATCCCTTTGGATAGTATGGAGATTTTTGTAGTACTAATTTCATGGATGTGAGATGGACTTTTTTGTGTCTTCTTCAGTTTCTTCAAAGTGTGTGTGTGTGTGTGTGTGTGTGTGTGTGTGTGTGTGTCTATTTACTTCTTTTAATGACATTTTTTTCCTAGGTATTTACTTGCTTGCTTGCTATTATAAATGGGATTGCTTTTTGATTTCTATTCCAGGTAACTGGTGATTGGCATACAGCAACACTTCTGATTTTGATTCTGTATTGAGTAACTTTGTTGAATTAATTAATTACTGATTCTAACAGGTTTCTGCAAACAGTGAGAATGTTTATACTCAACACAATTTATATCCACCTTAATTTCTTTCTCTGCTTCACTGCTCTGACTATATCTTCCAGTACTTCCAGTACTATGTTGACCAAAAAAAAAGGTCAATTAGGCATCTATGTCTTAAAATTTTCACTTTTGCCCATTCAAAGTAATACTAAGGTGCTGTGTTTTCTTTTTCTAATAAGGAAGAGATGCTTAATTCTATCAAATATCTTTTCTGCAACAACTGAGAAGATGGCTTGTTATTTATTCTTCTGTTATGTTGTATCTTAAGTTGTGAATTTACATACATTGAACCAGGCTTGCATGCTTGGGATGAATCCCACTTGATTTCATGAGTCATTTATTTTTATTAGCCAATATAGGCACCCAGGGCTATAAACTTCCCTCTTAAGACTGCTTTTAAGGTATCCCATAGGTTTTGTTGTGTTGTATTATCATTGTCATTCAGTGTGCATGTGTGTAAGTCAAGGACAACTTTGTGGAGTTAGTTCTCTCCTTCTACCTTTATATGGGGGGATGCATGACTTAAATTCAGGTTGCCAGGCTTGCAGGGCAAGCGCTTTACTGGATGAGCCATCCTGCTAGCTCCATACTATCTTTATTTAAAAAAAAAAAAAATTCTGCTGGGTGTGGTGGCACAAGCCTTTAATCCTAGCACTCGGGAGGCAGAGGCAGGCGGATCTTTGTGAGTTCGAGGCCAGCCTGGTCTACAAGTGAGTTCCAGGACAGCTGGGACTACAGGGAGACCCTGTCTCGAAAAGACCAAAAAAAAAAAAAAAAAAAATCTTGGGCTAGAGGGATGGCTCAGTGGTTAAGAGCACCGACTGCTCTTGTAGAGGACAGGGGTTCAATTGCCAGTACCCACATGGCACCTAAGAACTGTCTTTAACTCCAGTTCCAGGGCAATCGACACCCTCTTCTGATCTCTACAGCATTGCATGACACAGGCGCACCTACCTACGTGCAGACAGTATACTCATACACATAAAAAATAAAAATAAAAAAGAATTCTCAAGTCCTACCAAATGCTGCATTTGTTTCCACCAATCCACTGAAATTACTCATTAAGGATCACTTAGGATCTCCAACTTAGTAAGCAAAATGGCTAACCTAAGCTCTCATTTAACTCTATGTTCCAAAAGTCTTTAACTTAAACTTCAGCTATTTATTGAGATACTTTTCCACTTAGCTTAAAGGACAATAAATTATTCTGAAGTTTTCCTTTTCATTTATTATTCCTCACATATTTTGGAACCACTTTCTTTTCCTCGCCTCAGTTTCTATGTTATAGTTCTTAGAGCTTAACCTTAAAATTTCTCAGCAGTACTCACTGCCCAGATAATTGCAACCATCCTATGAATTTGGAACTTTGCATACTATCATATGACTGACATCAGTTCCCCCACAAAACATTCTCATCCAGTATTCTTCATCTTAAATGGTATTCTTGTTCAGTAGTTGTTCAGGCCCAAAGTTATACATTATCTTATTTCTTTTCTTTTTATATAATTAATCCATCAACAATTGGTTGTATTGAGTCTGATCTCTATTAAACCTTTCAACCTCTAACCACTCTACCCTAAAAAAAAAAAGCATCTTTTCTCAACAGGACTTTCTGAAGTAGCCAGTTCTCTGGCCAGAGGGGGGCTTTGCCAGTGTATGTAGCATCATACCACTTATGTCACCAAAATCTCTGCACAGTTCTCTAAATACATACTCCTTATGTGGCCCTAGGTGACCACACCAGGGCCTAGCATGCTTTCCAGTGTTCACTCGATTCTATGCACAATGCATTTCTCATCATTTCTTGAATCAACCAAAGGGTTGTATTTCCTTTATGTTTATTCTCCTGCCTGGAATCCCTTTCCCAAAGATTTCTTACAACTTGCACATTCATGGGAAGTTGATTTTATGTTCAAATGTCACCTTCTAAGAAATGCTTTCTTTAACTATGAGGATCAGCTTCCTGTAGCTATAACAGATCTTTTATTTTCTAATCAAATCTCACTATATTTCCATGAAATCATACTGCATGTTTATTTAGTTATTATTTGTAAATTTCCTTATGAATATATAGTCCATAAGTACTGGAAATAGCCCATTTTCTGCTATATCCTCTATTCCTGAAACAGTAAGTACACAATAAATGTTATTTAATAGAATAAGAGCTAATATTGAATAATGCACATGAGCAAAGGGCTGCTTTCAAATGCTTCATCTGTATACTTATTAGTATGTCTATTACATAAATGAGGATAAGTAATTTGTCCTAAGTTCTAGAAAGTTGCAGAGATAGGATCTGAACCTTTGCAGTTTGATTCTAGAGTGTAGGCTCATAACAACTAAGCTTATGTGATAAGGATTATATTCTCAGTGAACTGTAAGCCTGTGACTATGGAAGTTTGTTGAAAGCTAATTAAGTCATCCTTCACAGGGAGATACTATAATAAAATGCTAGCATGATGTGGTCTGTACACAAATAGTAATATTATAAAAATAAGATAAATGGAGTACTTGTGTACCTGGACTATTCACTATTTTCTTTAAGACAGACTCTAAAACAAAACAAATTAGTCATAAGCATCAATGGACAAGAACGTGACTTATGAGGATATGATCAGCAGACAGAAATTTTATATAGAGCACCACAGATTTCTGCTCCAGAAGGACAGATTACACCCTATAAGCCTCTGGCTTCTGTGGGACCCAAGGGCACTACATGACCAGGCTTTCTTGCTCTAGCAGATCCAGAGAGCACCTCAGGACTAGACCCTGGCTTTGTAGGGACCTGGAAGGGTTGTGGGACCACATTTCTAGCTCTAGTGACCTCAGAAGGCAGTGTAAACCTGAGACTTGGCTCCAGTGTGCCTGGGGTCCTCAAGAAACTGGGGATTGGGTACAATGCTTTCTTTTCTTTTTTTTTTTTTATGTGTATGAGTGTACTGTCTGCATGTAGGTTAGTGCACCTGTGTCATACAATGCTGTGGAGGTCTGAAGAGGGCATCAGATTCCCCTGTAACTGGATTAAAGATGGTTCTTAGCTGCCATGTGGGTGCTGGGAATTGATCCTGGGTCCTCTGCAAGAGCAGTCTTAACGTTGAACCAACTCTCCAGCTCCACAATGTTTTCTTAAATAGTGTGGATGTGGGGTTTTGATTTCTGAGGCTTCAGTGGTCACTGCAAGACTGGCAGTCTATACTGCTGTGGTCCCAGATGTTACTTCCGGCCTGTGGAGATAACTAAAGTCCTCAGATAGTACATAGACTTTAATGGATCTGCCCCAGTGGGTTCACAGAGTTCGACAAGTGATAGGGTTCTGATTCTGTTTGGCTGCCTTAGGGCTTTGTATAGCCCCACCCTTGGTCCTGTTGGCACATGGCCAAGACAAGATCATCTTAATGATGCCTGTTGACAATCAAGACCATGTTTCATTAATCTTTGAGGCTAAGCCTCATGATGATATGTTTCTCTCTAGAAAGAAGCAGAAATGTCAGAATTACCCCAGACTTTTCATCACACCCACAAAAGCCAGATGAGCATGGAATATTTAAAGCTCTGAAAGTGAATAACCAAGAATGGTGTATCCTGCAAAGTTATCTTTTAATACTGATGAAAAAATAAGGCTATTTTAAGACAAACACAAATTAAGGCAATTCATGACAACCAAGCCAGCACTGCAGAAAATTCTTAATGGAATAGGTTTCAGGGAGGAAGGAAGACTAGACCCAGTAAAGAAACAATCATACTCAACATAGCAACTCAATGAATCCTTATATAGGAGAAGGAAAAGAAATAATAATCCAGCAAACAGACTATCAGCACACAATTTTATACTAGCAAATCCCTTTCTATAATAACCACAAGTGCAAAGGAACTTTACTTACCACTAAACAGACGTAGACTAATGGACTGGATTATAAAAAATAAGAACCAACTATATGTTGTCTGTAAAAGTAACAATACAATAAGAAGATATAACTATTATAAACATTTATGCACAAAATATTGGAGCCCCTAATCTTACAAAACAAACCCTAAAAGGCATAGGCCATATAGGTCCTGGCAGAATAATAGTACAGGGTTTCAATATCTTACTCTCATATTTGATGTGTCTTCCATATGAAAAACAAGTAAAGAAACCTCAGAGCTAAAATACATTATAAATCAACTCAACTTAATAAATATACACAAAATATTCCAACAAAAAGATAGGGAATACAGTTTCCTCAGTGGCACATAGAAACAACAATGGACAGAAAAACAAGGGTCAACAAATGAAAAAAATGAAACAGTTTTTCCCATCCTATCAGACCAGAACAGAATAAAAATTAATAAGAGAAACTATGGAAACCACAAAATATTTAAGGACTAAGCAATGTATTTTGAAATGAACAATGGGTGATACAAGAAATCCGAGAAAAAATTAAATTTTAGAGATAAATGGTAATGAGGACACAAACTATAAGAGCCTCTGGGACACAGGTAAGGCAGTCCTAAGAAAGTTTTGCTATAGAGTGAGTGCCCCTCAATTCATATGCTGAATCTTACTTCTTAATATGATAGCTTGGGGGATAGGCATTATGAAAGGGATTCAGTCACCATGTCAGAGCTCCTCATAAGATTAGTGTCCTTATGAAAGACTTCAATGGGTTCCCTACCCCTTCTGTCATGGGAGAACAGAGAGAGGATGGATGAACCAGAGAGTGGGCTCACCCCATACATTGATGTAGTAGCTATTAGTATGCTGAGAATTATGCAGCGTGCCTGCGCAGAGCTTGTCCCTCATCAACCTAACCTGCCCTAGGCAGGAGAGACCATACAAGCAGCTGAGTTGCAGACCTGGGCCAATCACAAGGCAACACGACAATGACTGCACTAAGAGGAGAGTGGAACGCTAACAGTACATAAACCCTAACCTTGCCCCCAATAAACGAATGCATGGCAGCTCGCCCTATGCCTGAGTTCACCCGGTTCCCTGCGTCTTGATTCTGTGCCTCTCACCCCTTTTCGTTCACGTTCGGCCTGGGGTTTTGACTACACATTGAGTCTACTCGTGCCTCCTTTTCAGCCTTCCCAGCCTCTAAACTGTAAGAAATTCCTAATTGCCAGGAAAGCCACCTAGTTTCTACTACTATTGTCCCAGAAACCTGAACATAC
The DNA here is from genome assembly GCA_009823505.1 of Rhizomys pruinosus. Taxonomy (NCBI): domain Eukaryota; kingdom Metazoa; phylum Chordata; class Mammalia; order Rodentia; family Spalacidae; genus Rhizomys; species Rhizomys pruinosus. The sequence continues at coordinate 3,482,162 of VZQC01004693.1, read as the reverse complement.
TAAGGTGGAATAAGTAACACGTAATAGCAGGCCGCAAGATGAAAGCATAATCTTTATTAAATATATGGAAATCTGGTTGAGAATAAGAAACTAATAAAGGTAAGGGCCTGAATTCGTAAACCCAATTAAAAATAGTATGATAAAAAAATAGTATGATATACAAAACCAGATTCAGTAAAAGGATGGCTAAGTACAATGATTTAGTTTCTAAAACAGAATATGCGTCACAAAATTTTATCCTAAATCATGTTATTACGGGAGTGCAAGTGTGCGTGTGTGTTTGTGTACACATCTATACGATTCTGCCATATTTTCTACAATGTTACATAAAGAAAAAGGCTGAGATGCTACCTAAGCTAAAACAGGTTAATTGGCCCCTATGCATCAAGGGGTATTTTTGTGATTTTTTTTTTTTTCAAAAATGCATGTTTCCAAACTAAAAGAATATTGTAGGATAGTTCTTGGGAGTTGAAAAAGATTTAACACTTATTTTTGGTGTTTACAGAGCTGAGGATTGGGTCTGGACTCTTCTGAGCTTCGTTTTCATCCTCTGGAAGAGGATTTAAAAATATTTAATTATTCCTAGCACTTGGGAGGCAGAGACAGGCGGATCTTTGTGAGTTCAAGGCCAGCCTGGTCTACAGAGTGAGTTCCAGGACAGCTGGGGCTACAGGGAGACCCTGTCTCAAAAAGACAAAAAAAAAAAAAAAAAAAAAAAAAATTTAATTATTGACAGTGAGGCATATTCAGGAGATTAAGTGTCTGGAATGATTATATTTTCCTTGGTGGGTCCTTCAGTGATGAGACTGGATGGTAAATCTTATTTTAGTTTTAAAATATTTATTTATTATTCTTATTTTTGTGTATGAGTGTATTTATTGCCTGCATGTAGGTAGGTGCGCCTGTGTCATGAAACGTCCATGGAGGTCAGAAGAGGATGTTGGATTCCCCTGGAACTGGAGTTATGGATGTTTGTTAGCCACCATGTGGGTTCTGAGAATTGAATCCTGCTCCTTTCCAAGAGCAGTCAATGGTCTTAACCAACTGAGTCATCTCTCCAGCCTCAGGATGGTAAGTTTTAAAACTGAAATAGCATTTAACATTATTTGTATTGGGGAAACTTCAAATCACCATTATAAGGAAGAAAGAAGTGGTTAGCATTGATTTCAGAACTGCTCCATCTGCTGGATCAAAGAGGCCTTAATATTTCAGTGTACTTAAAACATTATTGAGGTGAAATCAGAAACACACTGAACAAAAATCAAGTTCCAGGACTTGAGAATTAGATTTCAGTAAGTTTTATTCTATGTTAAATTTTCTATTTAGCTTTCACTTACTTAAAAATCTACACATGATTTGCTTATACAAAGTAAATGAAAGATAGCGAAAATTTGGAGATTTTTATTCCAGCAAGAAAATATTCTTCAATGATACTGTACTCATAAAACAGTTTTGCTTCCTTAATATGACTTTAACATGCACTAAAAATTATGAACAGTTATTACTAATAAAAATATTTTAATAGAAAGATTCCTATAACTATTGAACTAAAGGTCCAATAGAGGAAGTCCTTCTGGGCTGGGAACTGAGTTTTGGAGAGGGCATAGTCAGCAACTCTTTTGCTATGAAAGCTGTGACCTAGATGATACTTTCTGGACAGGGTAAGCACCATTAGGCAGGAAAGGCACAGAGATAAGCACAAGAATCCTTCTTTGAATCCTTAAGGCTTTGTGGGTTCTAACATAAAGGTCTGTAATAGACTCTAGCAGACTGCCTGCTATTGCTTTGGTATTTCTCAGCTGTGTTTAGAGTCAGTGCTGACAAGAATGCTTGGTGAATCTGAATAGCAATGATAAAGCATTTTTTGTGGATAGTTTACACTGAGAAGGTTTTTATGCACTCTGTAAATTTAGATAAAATGAAAAATATGTAAAACATGAAAAGAAGTATAAAACACAGGGAAGAAGGCAGGGTATTAAAAGTTCCCTGGCAATCTCAATCTTATTCTATCTTTTCCTTACCCCTTTAGAACTTAGGTGGAACTTACACTTTAAAGTTTTTTTCCATACTGTGTCATCTTGGGCAAGGCTAGATCTTTGAAGTTTTTCTTAATATTTTGTTTATTTAAAATTTTATGTGTATGAGTGTATTGTCTGCATATATGTAGTGTACCTGTGTCAGAAGAAGAAATTGGATCCCCTGGAACTGGAATTATAGAAGGCTGTTAGCTGTCATATGGGTGCTGGGAATGAAACTGGGTCCTCTGCAAGAGCAGCCAGTGCTTTTGACCACTGAGCCATCTCTCCAGTCCTGCTTTATAAAAATTTTAAGTAAAAAAAGACATGTAACTATGGAAGGAATATTAAATTTATTTGTAATTTAGTAACCTCATTTCTTAGCTCTTTAAGATACTGGAAATTGATAATTCATGTTCTGTGAATTCATTAGGAAGCCAAGTTAATTAGGAAACAAAAATGACCAAAAATTGAAAACAGGGCAAATTCCAGGTGGTATTTTATGATCATCAGAAAACAAGAAGTTAAAACTTTATTGAGATTGACAGCTTTTACCAAAAAACACAACACTTTTCTCTTTGTTGTAGAAAGCTGGTAAGTCTAGAACACTGGGAGAAGCTAAGAAATAATGGAGAGTAAGGATCATTTCAAGGGAAAGGGAACAGGAAAAGTAGAAAGATATTTTTAAAAAAGACATTTGCCATCTGTGCTTTTACCAAAGATGCCAGGCAGTCCCCAGGCTGAGGCTTAGGGATGCTCCTCTCACAAACCCTGGAAGGTATCCCACCAGGATTCCCCACGTGGAGGATAAAGAACAGCAGATGGGCTCCTGTGACTGTCATGAGGTTACATGGCACTGGAAGGCCGTGAGGTTGGTGGAGTCCACTGTTTCTCAGTTAACCTTCCTTTCTTTCATCTTTTCTTTAATGAACTCTTTATTTTTACAGGCTAGGTTCCCTCTACCCTACTTATAATGGTCTTGTTCTTTTAATTTAGTTTTAAATTTCTCTCTTTAAAATTATTTATTTTTCTAACCATAGAACTCTGAGAAAGATATTTTGTAATTTGTTACCAAAGGATTTGCAGTTGTACTATAAAAATGTCAAAATCTAAGCATTTAAGATGCTCTGTTATTGAAAGTGTTATAGTCATGGGCATAGTAGTAAATCTGTGTGGTTTTAAAGAAAAGAGTACTGCCAACCTGTAAATTTATTGATATAGTAAAGTTGTATTATTCTGAAACTTTTGTAAATTTGAAATTGCTATATTTCAAATTAGTGCTTTATTTTATATCTGGTTTTTGTCAATAAACAAATTTTTGCTAGAAAAGAAGAATTTCACAATTTTTTCAAATAAGATACCCGACATACATGTATCATCTCATGTTTAACATATAAAAGTAAAATCTCACTGAAAATTTGATACAGAAGTATAATTTCATGTTTCTGTGTAGCCATAAGAAATTTAATATCCAAGTAACTATTATATTAAGAAGATCCCTGAAAATCCTAGAGGCATAAATACATTCGGGGCATATTTTGCTTTCGTTCAGTTATTAATACCACATAAACACATTGTAAAAAAATTCATGTTTAAATAGGTTTTCTGTAGCTTTGAAGGCTTTCCATTTCCATTATGTTTTACTAGGCTGCCTTCTAAATGTGCAGTGAGCACATCAAATTAGACACTGCTTGCCATGACGATGGACACTGCCTGCTCTGGAGTTGGGCTCTCACTGCCAGCATCATTAAGAGAGTCTTCAAATTACTTTTGAAATGTACTTTTCCCTCAGGATTTTCACTTATGTCTAATTAGACTACTAACTACAGGCCATGTAATCCCCATTGCCAAAACTGCTAAATGCTTCAATAAGTAGGAGGAGGGCATCAATAGAGCAAGACAGATGTAATGTCACTGGTTAACAATAGAGGTGTGAAGCAGCTGCCTTAATTACGAAGCTTATTAATTCAGGGTGTTAAAAAAGACTTGGCAAGAGTTCTTAAAAAATATCCAACCTTTTCAAAATAGCATCAGATGGTTTAAGACTTAAAATATGTTTTCAACAAGGAATGCTGAAATGATTATTTTGGTCAGTAATATTTTTATTTAATACTCACAAACTAGATTACAAGATCATATATAGTATTAAAATTAACACATTATTTTTTAAAGTATATGATCTTATAATTTCATGCTTAAAATGCTTTTACAGATAGAACTGAGTCACAGGATAAAGATAAAATATGTCTAAGAGAGAAAGTAAGGCATAGATGACAGAGTTCTAAGGAACTATTTCCTATCAGCCAGGAAACAATATTACTACAATTTGTCTTGTATTCATTATTCATATACTGATACACGAAAAGTTGTTTGATGCTTACAAATGGTATATAAATTGCCAAGCATATAATAGATGCTCAGTTAAAAATCTAATAGTTTAACGGATGGACTGAAGAGACAAAATATAAACAGGTGGGTTCCTACTGTGTACTAAGATTGGTGAGAGGAAACAGTCTTAATAGAATCTTTGGCCTTATACCTAAAATGAAATTCTTTACTATCACTTAAGACAATGATATAAAAAAGTATAAACCAGAAAATGTCTAACTTCTAGGAAAGAAAACCAAGTAAAAAATAAAGTCTCAAAAGAGGAGTTGGAAAAACCAGTAGTGGAAGTATGTTTCCATTTTCAGCAATAACCAGAAAAAAGATTTCATATAATGGTGTAATAATCAGTAGAAATTGGCACCTAGAAGTATAACAGGATGTGAAAAATGTCCACAATATTCTGAAAGATAAAAATATCTTCATAAATAAACTACAGAGCAAACAGATAAAGATGTGCAAATGCCAGGCAGGTCCAGTCCTCACACCTGCTGTGTGGCTTAGTTCCTGTCAGCCAGATAGAACTAGAGCCTCCTGGGAAAAAAAGGAACTTCAAGTGATGAACTTCCCAGATCAGACTAGCCTGTGGCCATGTCTGTGAAGCAGTTTCTTAACTGCTGGTTGATGACGAAGGGAACATCCCATTATGGGCAGTGGCATCCCTAGGCAGGTGGGGCTGAAGAGGAGAATGGTAGCTGAGCAATCCAGCAACCAGTGTTCTTCCTGGCCTCTGTTTAGTTCCTGCCCCCAGGTTCCTGCCTTGAGTTCCTGCCTTGGCTTCCCTCAATGGAGGATTTTAAGTAATCTCTAACATGTAATAAACACTCTCTTCCCCATGTTGGTTTTGGTCAGTGTTTTCTCACACAATGAAGAACAAACCAGTGCACCTGTCTTCTTGCAGTTCCTAGTTTGTAAAGAAATGGTCTCACATCAAACATGACAGGCACAATTCCATCTTTATTTAGTTCATATCAGTGGATCAAGGACTGTTTTTGAATGTATATATTTAGGATCCACTTATTTATTAATAAAAGTGATTAACCCTTGAGTTTATTACTTGTAGGATCAGATGGAATTGCCTAATAATTACAAAAAAGTTACTGTATTAAAGATTAAAAGAGGGCTTCTATTCATGTATCTTGTGACTTTGATTTTAAAGTGATTAAAAGTCTTGGCTTTCTAGACTAAAGGTCTTTACTCATGTGTCTTCCAAAGAATTTCTCCTGTGAAAAAGATTAACACGAAGGACATAATACCATATCTTGTTTTGCCTTTAGAATTTTTTCCCTGATAACAAACAATATTCAGATTTTTTATAGCAATACCTAAGTGTCTTTTATGGTACTCTACTAGAGACCACAGTCGTGTATTAATATGTACACACACACACACACACACACACACACATATAGGATGTTCACTAGTTAAATATTCACTATTTTATATCCTGACCTCAGAAGTACCCCATGCTTTGTATAGACATAATAAAAAAAAAGTCAGTATATATGGGTAGAAAGGTAATCAAGGAATTTAATACAGAAAATGAAGAATATTATATAGAAGATAAACCATTTAAGAATTTTTAAAATATTAATTAATTTTATTTTTTTTATAAGACTTTTTTGCCTGGGTGTATGCATGTGTGCCACATGTGTGCCTGGTGCCTGTGGAGGCCAGAAGAGGGCACTGGATCCTCTGGAGATGGAGTTAAAGATTGTTGTTAGCTGCCATGTGGGTTCTGGGAACTGAACTGGGTCTTCTGCAGGATCAGAAATTGTTCTTAACTACCGAGTCATCTCTCCAGCCCTAGATAAACCATTTCTTATGTACTCATTTCTTTAGGCCGTCTCCTTCTGCTAAGCTCCTATAGTCCCAGCTGTCCTGGAACTCAGACCAGGCTGACTTGGATCTCAGAGAAACACCTGTCTCTGCCTCCTGAGTGCTGGGCTTAAAGGCATGCTCTACTACACTCAGACACTCAGAGACTTTCTGTTGCCTCTATCTTTTGGTGAATGGTGACACAAACTACCAGTCTGAAAACCACAGAGCTCTTTCTAAGCATAATGCTGATGGAAGAAAAGAACAAGATAGGATATCAGGATAAAAGAAGGACAGGAATCACATGGTAAGGTATGAACGGAACTAATGAATGGAATTCTTAACAATTACGACAATCTTCTGGCATGCAACACTGAAAACTAGAAGTTTGCACTGCCAAAAATACTGAAAGAATATGTTAAGATGACCTGGTCAAACAAGGTTTTTTTACTTTTGAAAGAAAGAGTCCTTTTCTGTTAAATGCTACAAAGGCAATAACATAATTATATCTTTACTTAACAAGATGCAAAATGACTACATAAAGGGTCTGAATTTATTTTCAGAAAACAGCCATATGGCTAAATACAAAATTGCAAATAATTATTTTTTCTAATGGAAGAAAAGGCATATAAGAAGGGTACACTCAGCAATTAAGAAACAATCATTTGTAGACCACCCCCCCAAAACAGCTGGGCTTGGTGGCGCATGCCTCTAATCATAGCACTTGGGAGGCAGAGGCAGGAGGATCTCTGAGTTCAAGACAGCCAGAGCTACAAGGAGACCCTGACTCAAAAAAAAAAAAAAAAAAGAAACAATCATTTGAAACTATTAACTGATGGAAAATAGGTGTATCTATTCTTAAATGTTTGGGTGAATCAATGTTTTGATATCCTGCCTCATTCTATGATCATCTAGCAAACTGTTTACCAACAACAACCATGCTCTAACATTCTGAGGAGTGGGAAACATCGAAATAAACATAATTTATATTATAGTAAACACAAAGAATAAAAACAAAAGGACAAATATATGTAGTCTAGGAAATAAGAAAATTTCATCTCTGACAAAATTAAGAAAATACTGTAGTGGGCTGGAGAGGAGGCCTAGTTGGTAAACTGCCTGGTATGTAAACCTGCAGAACTTCACTTGGATCCCTAACATCCATGTAAAGAGATAGCGAGGTGGCACACATCTGAAACCCCAGAAGTTGGGGGACAGATGGGCAGAAAGCTTCGTCAACTGCAGTTACAGCAAGTGCAGGTCAATACAAAGTAAGGCCACACCTTCAAAACTTGAAAAGGAGAAAGGAACATGTAATTTTTTTTTTTTTTTAATTATTTTGCTCCTTGCGGTTCTCATCCTCAGCCTTTCACCACTGTGCTATCCCCACAGCCGAGCTGTGTGGGTTTGGGCACAACTGCTTGCAAATTGGTTTTACATGAAGGATGCTTGTACTCACAAATTATCACCTACTGTTAAAAATAAACGAAAACAAAACAAAACAAAAAAAGCAGAGAAAGATGCAGAAAACTTACGGCAGAATGCACGATCTGCGATGGGTAGGGGTGGGGTGGGGGGAAGGGAAGGGGATATATGCCTGAACTGAATTGGAAAATGATGTATGAAATACACAAAGCATCAATAAAAATAAATTAAAAAAA
>VZQC01004693.1:3382256-3474010 GCA_009823505.1 Rhizomys pruinosus | reverse complement strand
AATCAAAATTAGATCATGAGAATAAGAATGTGAATAGAAGATACGAAATTTTAATTCAGCACCAGAATTTCTGAAGAAAATTGAAAGTAAAATGTGTATTATATATATATATATATAATATGTGTTTATATGTATATATACATATAAACATTATATATATGTATATAATGTTTATATATATATAATGTATATATAAAATATATATAAATATATATTCTAAATATATATATTTAAAAATGTAGTAAGACCCGATTGCTGAGGATAATACATACTTTGGACACACAATTTGGAGCAATTGAGCAACTGACCTAGAAGCCTCCTACCTGAAGACCAGCTCTCATTGTATCAGGCATGTATTAGTCACTTTTCTGTTGCTGCGATAAAACACCATGACCAAGGAACTTATAAAAGGAAGAGTTTATTTGAGCTTACGATTGATGGTTCCAGGGAATTAGAGTCCATTGTGGCAGGAGGCATGGCAGCTGGAGCTGGAACATCAAGCCGAGGGTCACATCTCGCAATGAGCACAGGAAGCAGAGAGACTGTAGACCGCAAAGCTTGTTAAACTCACTAAGCCTGCCCCCAATAACATACTTCCTCTAGCATGGCCACACCTTCTAAGACCTCCAAGAACAGTGCCACCAACTGGAGACAAATGTCTGAATACTTAAAGCCTATGGGGGACACTCATTCAAACCACCACAAGGCAACATTACGCAAGCTGCCAAAAGAGAAAACCAATCCACAATCTGACTCGGCTGTAAAGCCTGCCAACCACAATGACCTGGCCAGAAAATTATCTCTTTTGGCACAGTAGCGGCACTTTTATCTTGAGAGTAATTAACAGATATGTAGTTGGACTTAAGGTCCACTGAACTGGACGAAATTCATGTGCCATACTATAAATATAACTAAGTACACAGGGCAAGAGAGGTCACAGGACCTATTTCTGTCATTTCCCTAGACCAATGTAATTTTTTACTGTATTCTAAATATTTATCCTTATATTTACATTTGCCTCTCACCACTCATCTTCTTGCAACAGAAGGAGAGTATTACAAAGTTCACACTAGTCAAATGCAGAGAATAAGTGACTGTGATATATCTACAATACAACCTCTACACCTAAAGCTATCATGGAAGAGGGGGTAGAAGGAATCTAAGAGCAAGAGGGATAAGACACCTTCTGCTAGTTAATGTATTCTAGGCATAATAAGGTAGTTACATATTACAGTATGGTAGTCTAATAAGATCTGCATAATCATAAAGGCAGTTGACATACCAGGTGGATGGGGAAATTTCACTGGGTCCCACCTCAAGAAGAAATGCAGGCAATCAGTGGATACTGAGGGAAGGAGAAACAGTATTCTCCAGGGACTTGTTCCCCGAGAGGTTATTTAATTCTAAGTGGGCACCCCTAAACACAGGTATACATGAAGACTACCAAGTGGACTCAGTGTATTAAACACACATACGCACACACGCACACACGCACGCACGCAGAGTAGCAATAATAATCCAAGAAGTAGTCAAAAACATTTAGAGGGAGTGGAGGGACATGGGAGGTACTGGTGGGGAACTGGGAGGGATGGAAATAATTCAAAGATGATACTCATTTAAGAAGTTCTCAGAAATAAAAAGTAAAAGTTAAATTAATTAATTAATTAATAAAAATTCAGAAATAGGAAACTCACACTTAGAATTGAAAGCAGTTCTTCAATGCTGCATTCAGGTTTCAAATGGTCCTTGAACATTTTGACTGTTTTATGCTTCAAATAGTAATAGGAAGCAATTCGGCCATACGTTAGTGGCTCAATGCTCCGATTATCCTAAGGATAAAATGACATACATGACAAATACAGTGGAAGTCCATATTTTACAGAAAGTAACGATTCAACTGCTACAATAGTTCTGCTACAAATTTTGATATTGCAAGACCTGAAGGCGATACTGTTAAAAAGTTAGACAATTAAAGCCATACCTCTCCAATTTCAATACAGTAGGAAAGTTCCAATTCAACTAGGGACTTCTCAATCAGATGGGATAGAAATTTGTTCACAGAATCATGGCTCACATCACCCAAATTGTAGTAGCTAGAAAACAAGCAAGGTTTTGTTTTAAGATGACTATGTGCTAAAACTCATAGTAGTTTTATAATTCTTTTCAGGATATCAAAAGCATAAATTTACATTTATAGCAAGTTAAAAAACAAAACCAAACCTGGACAACTACAATTACCATTTCCATTTTATAGGTCAAAAATCCATTACTAATGTTTCTAGACTCCAATGAAAAGATAATATGTTAATAACATTCAAAATGAGGAAAATTCTTCATCACATTAAAAAAAGTTTCATTTTAAAAATGGCATTAGTTTAGCCACGTATCCTAAAATAAACTTATGCACTGAATTCAGAAAGTATAAATTGTAAAGTCTGGCTGAAATTATAAATAATATATACATGTATACACACACAAACACATACTATACAAACACACGCACACAGAAACACAAATCCTCTTGTATTATCAAAGCTATCCTCAATAACTACAAAACAAGCAGAATTGCTGATCTTAGTGGTAGAAAAACTCTTCTTGGAAAGTTCAAGAATTATTCCCATAGTGTTTATGCAACAAATGTTGTCCTAATGTCTAGATGGGAAGTTATCAGGAATTTAAGTATGAAGCATTTTAAATTTCATGAAGTAATCATACAGCAATTTAAGTTTCAATACACAGACAACACATACCTCCAGCTCTGTATATTGTCCAAATAGAAGTTGCAAGAAAATGCAACTTACCTGACTATTCTTTAATACAACACTGAGATGTCCTTTGCAAATCCTAGACCATTAGGAATTTGTGCCAGAAAAGAAATCTATGGGGTGAAGGGTACACTTACAATCATAGTAGTTTTCTAATCCCTACTACTGGAATCAATATGGAGATGATTTATATCTTACTTCTCCTCTCATTCAAATAAAGAAACAGGAATAAAACGTGGTCTCAGAACCTTACAAAAGCTCTTTTCACTAAAACCCCATCATGGTGGCTTTTTATCTGAGCAGGACGAGGAAGGTACAATTTTGTTTGGGAAAAGCTGTCAACAATCTCAAATGGAAGAGCCCAGAGGAAGCCACAATCAGAAAGGGACAGAGAAACAGTGCAAACATGACTGTTTTGGCAGCATTTTCAATTTCTTCAAAGGTTAAAAAAAGTATTTAAAATGATAGGAAGGGCTAAGACATGACTCAGCGGTTAAGAGCACTGGCTGTTCTTGCAGAGGACCAGTTCTGTACCCAGGTCCCTAAATGGTGGCTAAACATTCTCTGTAACTCTAGTTCCAGGGCATCCAATACCTTCTTCTGGCCTCTGTGACATGGGTGTACTTTTATCCATGCAGACAAAACATACATACACATAAATAAAAATAAATATAAAACATATCAGATAGGAATTAAAATCATTCCAGTATATATTTTCATTGGAAAAAGAAGTGAGTACAAATGATTATACCAAAATATATCTTTCCACAGACACAGATGAACATACTATAATTTAAATTGCCTAAGTTCACCTAAACTTGAGCCTGGAAAATAATCTTTCATGAAACATGACATAGTTACTTTTAGTTCAAGGAAAAATTGTTCCTGTTCAATCAATCAATCAATCAATCAATCAATCAGACAAACACACACCTCCTGTGTTGAACTTCAATATAGCATTACTTGTCAATGAAGAACTAAGTACTGAACTCAGTGTATCATTAGTAATCTAAACAAAATGCTCAAATTCATGTCAAATTAGGCCTATGTGGAAATGAAAATATTGCATTAGAAAAAGTTATAATCACTTGCCGGGCGTGGTGGTGCATGCCTTTAATCCTAGCACTTGGGAGGCAGAGGCAGGCGGATCTTTCTGAGTTCAAGGCCAGCCTGGTTCACAGAGAGAGTTCCAGGCTAGCTGGGGCTACAGGGAGACCCTGTCTCGAAAAGACCAAAAAAAAAAAAAAAAAAAGAAAAAGTTATAATCTACTTCCTTTATCCTGGAAAATGACTAAGTTGGAGTATTTATCTAGAACAACTTTTTCTACTTCAAAGCTGAAAATAAAGATTCTGGACATTTAAAATACTACAAGGAACACAAACTTTCAAATTATTAAAAATATGAATCCCTTTCATTATTATACCCCAAATGAAATTTCTCAAATCTTCTGTAATAAAGAACTTCCCTGTATTAACATTCCTTTGGCTGGCTAATCCTGTAAATTTTCTAATACTATGTATAATTCTCTGTACTAATACATACTTAATAAAGTTATTGCTAAATTAAAAAAATAGTAATGAGTAAAAGAAAATGTGTAAGCAGTACCATTTTCAGAGCAAGAGAAAACTATTTTTCATGCAATGAAATTTATAGAAAATATCATTGCCATAAAGCCAAAACTAAAATTTTATGTTTATCTATAAGTTTAAGTTATTTAATGAAAAAATTCTCATGCTGATTGCTCATATTAGCAATGATCACTATATATAACTGGAACGTCAACTTGCTATTTCATATTTAAAAATTTTTAATTGAATTTGTATATTTCATACATAATATCTCAATCAGTCTTAATCAACTTTATATCCCCTTCTCCACTGGCACCTTGCCACAGCTCCCCACCTACACTGGAATTCATACATTCTGTCATTTATGTTAGGGCCTACTATGCCAAATTAATTCCCCCAGGGTGTTCTTCAGTGCAAGTTCATCCACTGAGTTCTGGAGTCCCTAGCTTTAAGAAGACCAGTTCTGAGCCTACAACCTGACCCAGCCATACCACTCCTGGGTATATACCCACAAGACGCATCCCTCCACAAAGATACATGCATAGCTATGTTTATTGCAGCTCTCTTCACAATAGCAAAGAGCTGGAAACAACCCAAATACCCCTCAACTGATGACTGGATAACAAAAATGTGGTACATCTACACAATGGAGTTCTATGCAGTGGTAAAGAAAGATGACATCACGAGGTTTGCTGGTAAATGGATGGAACTTGAAGCAATTATGCTAAGTGAAGTAACACAGTCCCAGGGGGAAAAAAAAAGGCGAATGGTTTCCCTCATTTTTGGATGCTAACACCAAATCCCCAGTTGGCAGGCAAACTGAGCAACTTTATTATTATATTTCATTGTATCTGAAAGCAACTGTGCTAGTCCAATGCGAATCTCTTAATGGGCTCTAGAATTGTCCTACCACTTGTATTCACACATTCTAATTACCATATATGGATGGAAGATATGTATTCATATTCTAAAAAAAAAAGAATGTAAAGTTACACATCTTTTTTTACCTGCATGCAACTTTACTGTTAAAATGTGAATCTCTAAATGTGTTTAGGACTTAACCTATGGTTTATTTTCAGAATTTGTAATTTTGATTTATGTGTGGAATGTATATATGCATACTTTGGAATAATATAAAATTAAAGGGAACAAAAAATAGAGAGAAAAACCTATTCAAAGAACTGACTAAAACAGTAAACTTGTGCATCAAAAAGGTTATAAAAGACTGAGAAAAAGATGCAAGACAGGACTTAACATGTATGACAGAATCCATAAGCTCTGGTGGGCGGCAGGGGGATGTAAGGGGTGGGCATGGATGGGGGAATGAGTCTAAATTTGATTAAGAAATGTATGAAATGTACTCAATAAAAAATAACAAGAAAAAAAAGAAATTATTCCATGTATTCTATCAGACCACAGTGCAATAAAGCTTAAAAAAAAAAAAAAAAAAAAAAAGAAGACCAGTTCCGGGAGGCGTGGTGGTGCATACCTTTAATCCTAGCACTTGGGAGGCAGAAGCAGATGGATTGTGAGTTCAAGGCCCTTCTGTTCTACATAGTGAGCTCCAGGTCAGAATTTTTCAGTATTTTTTTCTTTGTTTTATTTACTTTATTCACTAAAGTGTGTTTTAATGGTTGAATTTCTCTTTTAAAGTTTATTTGAGTCTTCTGGGACTTTTTAAAAGGACAAATTTGTTAACTTCATCCAAGTAACATACACTCGGGAAACATTTCTTTTTTTAATTTTTAATTTTTTAAATTTTATTTATTTTTTATGTGTATGAATGTACTGTCTGCATGTAGGATTGTGCACCTGTGTTGTGCAATGCTGCGGAGGTCAGAAGAGGGTGTCGGATTCCCCTGGAACTGGAGTTCTCCTGGAATTGGAGTTACAGACGGTTCTCAGCCGCCATGTGGGTGCTGGGGATTGAACCCAGGTCCTCTGCAAGAGCAGTTGGCGCTCTGAACCGCTAGGCTATCTCTCCAGCCCCGAAACATTTCTTAAATATTTAATATCAATCAAAACTATGTCTCTGAGAATACAAATTATTTGATGACCTCACTGAAACATTACTTATAATCTAACTTGCTAAACAATAACCAATTTATCTGAACAGAAACATTAAAAAGTTGTTACTGATACTCATTCCTAATTTTTTTTTTTCTAAATATGCTCACCAAAGTTCCTATGGGCAAAAATGGAAGAAATACAAATCCAGTTCAAGTGACTGAACTTCACTTATCTTTATGAAACAAAATTCTTTGGTTATTATTTGGACTGAAGGCAAGGACACTTAAAATATTAAAAATCCTATAAAGTATATAGTCACATCATAATTAGACATTTAATTTGTAGGATGTTATAAAGTAATATAATTGTAATTCAATTATGTTTTATGGCACATAAAATTTGGAGAGTTAATATATTGAGATGATCCAATTAGTACCACAACATGCTCGCATATGTAACATTCTTCTATTAATAGTGAACTTTTTAATTTTTTTTTTTTTTTATTATTATTTATTTATTTTTGTATGTGTATGAATGTACTGTCTGCATGCAGGTCTGTGCACCCGTGTCGTGCAATGCCGCGGAGGTCAGAAGAGGGTCTCGGATTCCCCTGGAACTGGAGTTCTCCTGGAATTGGAGTTACAGACGGTTCTTAGCCGCCATGTGGGTGCTGGGGATCGAACCCGGGTCCTCTGCAAGAGCGTCGGTGCTCTTAACCGCTAGGCTATCTCTCCAGCCCCAATAGTGAACTTTTTAGATATGGAACAAGTTTAAGAACTTAGTTTCAAACAGGACTTATCATTAATTTCAACAGCCATTTGAAAAAGCATGTGGCAGCTCACTAACAGGGTTTGTTTTCATCTTATACTCACCACTGTACCAAATGTATAATTTACTGGTTAAACAGAAATTTTATACATTTAATTATAGCTAAAGGGTAGAATGCAGTTTCATGCTCACTGCATTGAATCATCAAAGTCATTATCTTCCCTTTGCTGTAAACAGACAGCCCACC
This sequence comes from Rhizomys pruinosus, assembly GCA_009823505.1. NCBI lineage: Eukaryota > Metazoa > Chordata > Mammalia > Rodentia > Spalacidae > Rhizomys > Rhizomys pruinosus. The sequence goes on along the minus strand of VZQC01004693.1, from coordinate 3,466,651 downwards.
TTTTTGTCAGCATGCTTTTCATTTCATTTATTTCACAGAGAAATCCAGTTTCACAATAATTGACTTGTCAGAAGCTCTAATTTATGAGACTGAGCTCTGTAAGGATTTCTCTGCATTGGACTCAACTAGCACACAAGCAGGGGTGAATATTTACAATGCTGTTAACAGGTGCTGAGTTGTTTAATGATTCTAATAGCCAGAAGCGTACTGAGAAAGCCAGCAGGATCACAATTACAGGCTGTTTGAACACAACAATTACTAGTCCCCTGAGAGGTGGGAAAGTCAAAAGCAGTTTGGAACTGACAGCATCTAGCACATGGGCTAGACAAGCTAACTTCTATTAGCAGTCCATTGGGAAAAGGTCATAACAAAGCACTCCCTGCCATAAAAATTTACAAAGTCCATAAAATTTAAACAATCAAAACCTAACACAACTTAAAATATCTTTAGAAGATCTTGTCAGAATACAAACAAGAACTGTATACATGCAACCTTATCTTTTTTTTCAATCCTAATACAGATGAAATTTCACCAGTTAGGCATGAAAGAGGTTTTATAGTAATGTAAAAATACAGATAAAGTTACAGCAAACAGTTTGGATTTAATGTGAATGGTGGCAGCCATTTCCTTTTTGGTTTATGTAAACCTGCCAGATATCTTGCTTGGAAATTTCTCATCAGCATTGACACGCAGCTGCAATAACTGTCAGTGTCAGAGAAGTCATTTGTTACAACACCATGTTTTTTATGTTCAGAATTATTCAATGACACAAATAATAAAAGTGGTTACAGGGACAGCTGAAACAACTACATTTTGCCCCAGACATACTTAAAAACAGTGAAAAACTAAAAATACAAATTGAATCAAAACCCAATTTGGAATATTTGCAAAGTATGTGCTTATATGCATTTGAACAAAAGAATGAATATATGCATGCATACATATATTTATATATAATTATATCACCCTAAAGTGTGTATATATCTCTAGATAGATATATACTATATATTATATAAAAATACATGCAATACACTTACAAACATGTAAAAATATTAACAGGTATACAGTTGGCAAGCCAGTAACGTGGTTGAAATTTTTGTCAGCCTAAGTTTTACTTTTGGTGGGGTGTACTGTGGGCTTTGCAGTAGTGGTCTAATTGAGTGGAGGGGGTTGAGAATCAGGTCCTCCTTACATATCTACTGAGAATTATCTATACAGGACTGTCTTTTGGAAAACAGTATTTCTTTTCTATGGCTAAATAAGCCAGTCACCTTTACACATACCACACACACACACACACACACACACACAAACACAACACACACACCCCTACACATGGATGAAAACAAGCTTACGTGTGCACCAGTCCCCTAAGTTATGTCATCATAAGGAAGGAAACATTAAGGAAAAATTAAAATTATACATAATACAACCCTTCATTTGGAAAAAAACTTTAGACCCTTAAAAGATATATCAACTTCCTCAAGTCCTATACTTTTGTTTGCTCCAAGTTTAGGGATAACTAATAATTTTATCAGAGATGAAAAAAAAAAAAAAAAAAAAAAAAAAAAACAATCAAAAGCCAGTCCTGAGGATGTAAAGAAAAGGGACTCTTTGTGCACTGTTGGTAGAAATGTAAATTAGTACAGTCATTTTGGAAAACAGTGAGGAAATCCCTCCCCCAATAAAGACAGAATTATCCTATGATCCAGTCATCTGACTACCGGTTACATATCCAAAGGAAATGAAATCAGTTTGTTGAAGAAGCCTATACTGCCATAATCATCTCAGCATTATTCACAACAGCCAAGATAAAAACAACATTCTAAATGTCTATGGGGAGATGAATAAATAAGTAGTTTGTATATTAGGCCTAATTAATATCTTTAACCTCAAGTATATGCTATTTCTTGTTATTGACTTAAATTATTTATTTCTTTCTATTTTATGTGTATGAGTGTATTGTCTTGTAGTGTTTGTGGAGGTCAGAAGAGGCTGTGGTTCACCTGGAACTGGAGTTACTGACTAGCTGTGAGCTAGCATGTGGGTGCTGGGATGGAACCCAGGTCTTCTGCAAGAACAGTCAGTGCTCTTTTATTTTTAGACAGGGTCTCCCTACAGCCCCAGCTGGCCTGGAACTGGCTCTGTAGACCAGGCTGGACTTGAACTCACAGAGATCCACCTGCCTCTGCCTCCTGAGTGCTAGGATTAAAGGCGTGAGCCACCACGTCTGGCCTAGTCAGTGCTCTTAACCACTGAGCCATCTCTCCAGCCCCTTTTGTGTTGACTTTTTAAAAGAATTTTTTATTACTTTTTACATTTTATTTATTTTTATTTTATGTGTATGAATATTTTGCCTGCATGTATGTAAGTTCAACACAAACAATACAAGAAGGAATACTACTCAGACTTAAAAAAAATGAAATGCTATATTCTCAGCAACCTGGATTAATCTACAGGATATTGTTTTAAGAGAAATCGGTTAGGCACTGAAAGGCAAATACTACGTGCTCATCCAAGTATAATGTAAAAACACTGAGTGTTTAGAACCTGAAGGTACTATGTTGATTACCACAGGCAGAAGTAGGAGGCAGAACCAACAGAGAAAGGTGAAATACTGGTTGGATAATAACAAAGTCTTAATTTTCTAGGAAGACTGAATCTGCACAGCAAAGTGACTACTATTAATATAGATTTGAGAATTAATAAAAAATAGATTTTAAAGTTATGACCATAGATGTTGCAGAGATAGTTCAGCAATTAAGAGCACTGGTTGCTCTTGTAGAGGATACAGGTTTAAGTTCCCAACACCCACATGGCAGCTAACAATTATCCATAAGCCAGTTCCCAGGGATTGGATCCTACTTTTTTTTCTAGCCTCTGTGGGCATTGCATGCACATGGTGCACTTGCATACATGCACGTAAATTATCATACAAATAAAATAAAAATAAATAAAATGTAAAAAATAATTTAAAATTCTTTAAAAAGTCATCACAAAGAAATAGCCTGTTCATGAGGTAAAGGATATTAATTAGGCATATTACATATTTTGTAACATATACATGTGGGTTGGAGAGATGGCTCAGGGGTTAAGAGCACTAGCTCTTCTTGCAGAGGACCTGGGTTTGAATCCCAGCATCCACATGGCAGTTAAAAACCATCTGTAATTCTAGTTCCAGGGGATCCAACGCCCTCTTCTGACCTCCACAATCATTATAGGACATGAGTGCTCTTATAGACATGCACTTATAGATATGAACTCATATACATAAAATAATATTAAAATGTTGTAACATATACATGTGTATTGAAACATCTTAATTTTTACCCTGTAAGTATAAACAATTGCTTATCGACTAAGATTTTTTAGAAGAGGTTTGGGAATTTAGTTCAGTGGTAACCAAGCAAGCACAAGGCCTTGGATTTGGTCCTTACCTCCAGGAAAGAAAAAAAAAAAATTACCCTATAGAATCCCATATACAAACATTTCTAGGGAAAGAATGTCACGGAGTTTATCTACAGCTGATTAAAATGTAAAGGGTTAAATTTAAACACAGATTTCCTTTTTATTTTTTTTTGGTCTTTTTGAGACAGGGTCTCCCTGTAGTCCCAGCTGTCCTGGAACTCACTCTGTAGACCAGCCTGGCCTTGAACTCACAAAGATTCGCCTGCCTCTGCCTCCCAAGTGCTAGGATTAAAGGCGTGCGCCACCACGCCCGGCTCACAGATTTCCTTTTTACAAACATACAAAAGTGTAGGAATTGATAGCTACAATGTGGATTTATTTGTTCAGGATGAGGCGGCCTTACATTAAACAGACTGTCAAACACGCAGATTTAATGTGGCAGGATTTTGACAAAAGAATCCACCTTTTGGCATAGTACTGAAAAAAGAGGTGGACAGGGAGTAAAATTTAAAATCTGAAGCCATTAGATTGATTGTGGGCACCATTCTTTTTTATCATTTATTTATGATTTTGTAGGTTAAGCATTTCTGATATGAAAATCAAAATGTGAAATGCTTGAAGATCTGAAATTCTGTGATCATCAACATGTTATCACAAGTGGAAAATTCTAACATGTTGAGGTCAATGCAGGCACACCAGAAGTTTTATATAAAATTGCCTCCAGGCTATCGGCTTACCATCTGTATGAAACACACACGAATTTGTGCTTATATTTGGATATCATTCCCAGTAGCTCATTAAGTATATGCAAATATTCCCAAATCCAAAATAACTTGGAATCCATAAAACTTATGTGGCTCATCATTTAGCGCAAGGGATATTTATCACAAACTGAGAACGCAGCTTTATAACCTCTGCATTTGGAAATAGATTTAGATCTTTATGGTCTAATCACATGATAAATTTTGCGGTTTTTTTGTGAGTACTATATATTCTTTTTAAAGGCATATATACATAAATAAAATAATTCAATCTGTTATTTTTTTATTCAAAGCCTATATTTTATAAAAATATCTCTTTGATACTTTGAGTTTTGAAAGATATATTAAATGTACCCACATACAACTTTAACTTAGTCAAACTTTAATTTTATTTTTCTATTAGTCTTTGCTCTATGTATTTTGACAATATTTTTAATTACCTATTCACTTGTAAACTATTAAAACTTTTAATGACTGCATTTTTTACTTATATCAAGCATTCTTCTTTCTCCTAATTCTTATTTTGTCTTGAACTTCCTTTTTTGTGATGTTAATTCTGAAGCTATTGCTTTTGCTGTTAATTAATTGAACTGTTTGGAGGCAGTCTTGCTTGTAGGCTTTGGTGACCTGCATTCACCATGTGTGCCAGCATTGCGCCCGACGCAGCCTCCCAAGTGACGAGATAACAAACGTACCTGTACCTGGCTGTTATTCTCCTGTACATCTTTTCAAAGTTTTTTCTTTTGTATTTTACAACTATCATTCTGATTAAATATGTAGCTTATAAGTACTTGTTTAATTTGTTTGAAAATATGGATCTGAGAATTCCTGTTTCACAACTGAGAAATGTAAACCACTAACATTTATTATTATAATTGACCTCACTTACTGCCCAAGAGGGTTCAGTCCATCTCCTGTGTTAAAACCCTGCAATGGTGCCCATTTCATCCAGAATGAAATCCAATGCAGGAATCGCGTTTATAAGATACCAGAAGGCCTGTCTACCACCTGGCCTCCCGCATGCCTAAACTCATTTTCTCAACTAAATCCCACCACTTACCTTTATGTCAGCCAGACCTCCTAATTTTTGGAATATACTGGGCCTGCCTGGAAACGACTTCCCTTGCCTTAAAATGTTATTCACTAGATATATATATTCACATGGTCTAACTTCTTTCCTGTCTAAATTCTTTGCTGGATTGCTAGCACCTAGGAGTAGCTAGCTTCCTCTACTGTATTCTTCACTTCCCAACTCTAACTCCTGCTTCTCCCAATCTTCTTTACTCTACTTTTTTGTTTTTTAAAAAAGTGCCCATTGACTTTCAATATAAATTGTAAATTTACTCTCAGCTGACAAAATGTGATCATCAAGAGAGTAAACATTTTTGCTTATTTTACAAATACATCCTCAAAACATCTATAATCATTGTTGGAACACAGTTGACAATAAATGTTGATGGAATTAATAATACAAATTTAATTTCCAAATGCTTACATTCTAGTATATAAAGAATATTTTATGGGCTGGGGAGATAGTTCAGGCAGAAAAGTGCTAGCTATGCAAGCATTAGGGCCCGAGTCCCATCTTCAGAACCTATGTAAAAGCATGCACTTGACGTTCCAGTGCTAGGGCTTGTTGGCCAGTTAGTCTAGCCTAATTGGTGTGCTTTGTCCCAATAGAGGTATACAGGGATCCTGAGAATGATACCTGAGGTTGTTTCCTAGTCTCCATACCACACATACATGCATGTACATAGCCTTAAGAAAGATTTTATGATTTTTTTATGCTAGAGGTCATTACTTATATTGCTATCTTATAAGAGATCCCAATATGGTTTCAAATTATAGGCTACTATTATCATATTGAGACAGGGTCTTTTACTGGGACTAATGGCTCACCAGTTAAGGAAGGCTGGTGACCAGTGGGCCCCAGGAATCCTCCTGTCTTCATTTCCGCAGTGCAGGTTCAGTAGCACATGGTAGGTACCACAACAAGCCTTTTTACATTTACAGGTGCTGGAATTTGGGTTTTTCAGGCACTTTACTGAGTTACTTTAAAAAAGTATTTTATTCATCATTTTTATTTGTTTGGTGTATTGCCTGCATATATGCTAAGTACACCTGTGTTGTGCAAGCCCCACAGAGGTCAGAAGAGGCATTGGATCCCCTGGAATTGGAGTAGGGACAGCTGTTAGCCCATGATGTGGGTGCTGGAAAACAAACCTGGGTCCTCTGCAAGAGCAGCCAGTGATATTGACTACTGTGCCATCTCTCCAGCCCTTAACTGAGCTAAAAAATTTTGTTTTATTATTTTATTTTTATTATGTTTTTGGTCTTTTGGAGACAGGGTCTCCCTGCAGTCCCAGCTATACTGGAACTCCCTATGTAGACAAGGCTGGCTTTGAACTCACAGAGATCTGCCTGCCTCTGCCTTGAGAGTGCTGGGATTAAAGGCAGGTGCTACCATGCTCAGCATAACTGAGTTATATTTTAAAAAAATCATTTCTAAATTCTGGACTGATGAAGTGGCATATAAAATTTGGGAATAGGTTTGTATTGCAGAATAACAGTAGTCTTGGTCAAACCTGGTTAGGTATCTCAAAAATCCCTGTTGAGTTGGCTACCAAAGGAACGAACACACATGCTATGGATGGTCAAGTGTGGATATTTTTGCCTCCTGTATATTGGTTGAAGCTGCATTTACCAATATGTGAATGGACTGGTGAAGACTGTCCGAGCTTAGCTGGCTAGAAGGGGAAAGCTCACCATACAAAGAAGACTGGCAGTAAGAGCCAAAGTACGAGGAAACAGTTTCTAGGAGGCCAATGTCTCCTAGCTGTTCTAGTCCTTCAGGAGATGATGTGGAACACCTAACCTTCTACTGGTCAAGGAAGAGGGGAAGCAGTCAAGTCATTAAGATGATGTACTTTTTGTACATCAAATTTTCTGTTAGGCAAAGATGATGAGTACACAAAGCAGGTAAGGCAAAGTGAACTAGGGAACACTTGTTCATGTGGATTATGGTTATAACGATGCATAAACGGAAGATGCAGAATTCGCCAATACCCAAGAAGTTATTCTGATCCTTGGATCAGAGCCGTAACTACAGCTTTCACTTCAAATTTCATCACCAACTTCTGCTTCTTGTTCTGACCCTAATTATTATTGTTTATTACAATTGCATGAGGATTTCTTCATTATAATACTATTAAACAGACTGGAGTCTGTAACCAGGGATTGCTGTCTACTGTAATACCCTTGCTATGGGACCCTATTCTAATGCTTAGTGTCTCCAACTGCGCTCTTGGCTCATCATTCTCTTATGGTTGGAAAAAAAAATCGAAAAACAAAACAAAACAAAACAAAAAACCCCAAAACAAATCATACCAAAACAATCCAAACCAATCTAATCCAGACCAAACCAAAAACCGTGGGCAGTTTCCTACTCATTATCTTAACTTAAAGAAAACTGAAACCAGGCGTGGTGGCGCACGCCTTTAATCCCAGCACTTGGGAGGCAAAGGCAGGCAGATGTCTGTGAGTTCAAGGCCAGCCTGATCTATAGAGCGAGCTCCAAGACAGCTGGGACTAAAGGGAGACCCTGTCTCAAAAAAGACCAAAAAAAAAAAAAAAGTTTCCACATCTTACATAATTCATTTAATTTTTGATCAATACTATCTGAAAGATTATAAATTAGGCTAGAATGAGAACAGACCAGACTAGAAGCAGTTGGAAAATTATTTAAATGAGGGAGAGGAAAAAAAAATTGAGGCACCCAGAGAGATGGCTTAGGAGTGTGGTTTAGTTGTCGGCACCAGCATGGTGACTCATAACCACCTAAAACTCCAGTTCCACAGGAACCAATGCCCTCTTCTGGCATCTGTGGGTAGAGCACACACATATATACACTCAGGCAAAACACAAGAGATGATGGCTGATGGCTCAGCACTGGTTTAGAACACTGGATATTCTTGCAAAGGATCCAGGTTCTGTCTGAATGGCAGCTAACAACCATTTGTAACTCCAGCTCCAAGGAATCTGATGCCTTTTTGGTCTCTGTGCGCTCTGCATACACATACTTACATAAATTTAGGTAAAATACTCAAAACAAAATTAAAATAGAAAAGAAAAAAGTAAAACTTGATAAAAAAGAAAACTTTGAAGTCAAGGCAAAGAGATGAGGAGTGATTATATCAACAGAAGAAAAAGACTACAAAGCTTTGACAGTTTTTACAATTGATTCAGCTTTAGACACAGTAAGACTGAAACGCTGGAAGGAAGTCCATGTGGGAACATGCACATTACTGCTGGAAAAATAAAACAGTAATTTGATAATCAACAGAAGGGAGCAGCATACTGTAAAGCCCCTCATGTGCAGGTGATTTTTGAAATAAAAAAAGGACATCTAGAGAAGAGTATCTTCTTAGTGATGAAATAAAACAAGTCCCTCCATCAGTATTTTTGTCAAGAAGGCATGATGCCAAAAAAAAAAAAAAAAAAATTCTGCCAAACCCAAACTAAAACATAGTGTGCAGAAAAATTGGACAGCCTTTGTCAAGAGGCAAGACTGAACACACATATAATAGCTGAACATGAGTGCATGTGTAAACCTGAAGATTATATAACAAGAAGCACAAGTGCTAGACAGGAGAAATCTCCCTTCAAGTTGTTGGTCAGAGTAGTCCAAGAGACTCCAAATAACACATGGTATTGTTATATAAAGGTAATACCCTATTGCTGAAGAGAAGACTTTGGACACAGGACTTGAGGCAATGGAGTTGGAACCAACCTGGAAACCATCTCCCTGAAAGCTAGCTCTCATAGTTTTGGAGAACACTATGCAAGCTGCTAAGGGAAAACATCAATAGTTGCTCCAATCCCAGCTTTAAAGCCTAGTAACCATAACAATGACCAGCACAGTAAACTATACTGGAGCAGTAGTGGCACTTATATCTTGAGGGTAATCAATAGCTATCTAATTGGACTTAAAGCCCTCTCAATGGGAGTGAACTGTGTGCCACTGTAAACAAACTCAATACACATGGCCGGAGAGGCCATAGATCCTAGAGAAAACTCCATCTCTCTCATATCCCTAGGCAAATGTAAAGTCTATTGTATGCTAAATAAGCATCCTTATATTTACAGACAGGTATATCAAACACAACTTCTCAAGGAAGTTTTCTTTTTTTTTGCAACACATGGAGACTGTTATCACAGAGTTTCACAACTTGGCACACACAGACAGTAAGTGTCTGATGTATGCTAGCCCTAAGTAATACATCTACCATGGAACCATTATTCCTAACGCTCATGGACTAGGAGGAGAGAGAATACTAATGTATCCTTCAACTCTCACCAGGGAAGCTCCCTCAAGCAACAGAGGACAGTACACACAGAAGGTGACAACTGGCCAAAGTGCAGAGAATTAGAGATTGCAGAGGCCATGTCCTTGGACCATCATGGAAGTAGGGACCCAAAGATCATAAGAGCCAGGACTGGTGTGTGATTGCAAGGAAACAGTCTTTTAGGCCTCTGGAAACTTGCCCATATGAACCTACAGCAATGGTGTCAGCATGTACAAGACCCATGCAAACTCAATCAGACAGAAACCTAGAACTGAACTAGGGAATGGGCAGCAGGCCCCAAGATTATTAGAACTCATGGGCAGCTGATTACTGCTGGGCAACAGAGGCTGATTTTCTTCACAAAAATTCAATAAAAGACTGGCTAGTAGGGGCCTAGGCCTTTGAAAATGCCTGGGAGTGACTGACTCATCCTTACTGTGGCCTCTGCCAGATGAGCCTCCGAAATCTTGCCTTGCCTAGTCCCCTGCTCTGGGCCAATCTACAGTTCCTCCCACTGGTCTAGGGCTTAGGCTTTCCTGCTGACTAGTGGGGACCAGCACTTCTGTCTCTCATTTCCTTTCCTTAGACCTTGGCACTACCCATCTGAGGCTTCTAAAGTTTTCTTAACAAATAAGGGCCACTTTGCTCAATAGGAGAGCTCTCAAGGGGCCGGGCTGGAGTCATCTGGAAACTCCAATATAAAATCAAAAGAGAGAACCTGAAACATAGACCAACCAGTTTTTCATATCCAATCAGAAAAGAGCTAAGGCACATCGATAATACAAACAGAAGCAGACTTTAACTCAACAAAGTAAGGCTTGAGTTTCATACTAGAATCACAAGCAACAAATGAAATCCACATGCTAAAAGCAAAAGCAAAAAAAAAATAATAATATGAAAAACCAAACTAATAGGTTCTCACCACAAGTCCTAAATAAGAGATAACCTAGAGATAACCCAGGACACAGAATTTAAAAGAATAATCATAAACAATCAAAGAATTCAACAAGTTTAAAGCACACACAGACAACTTGAAGAACTGAAAGCAGAAAGTAATAAACTTCTCAGTAAATTCACAAAAAGACAGAAATATTGACAAAAACTCAGGCAGAAAAGAAAAATGAAGTGAAAAATTCAATAAGGCAATTTAAAAATGACATAAGAAAGTTTTACCAATAGAATGAATAAAATAGAAAACAGAATAATAAGACTGTATGATTAAAACTTGAAAAACTAGACTGTTTAACCAAAGGATATGAAAAAAAATTTAAAAACACAGGAATGCAGTATGCAAGAAATGTGAACAGCATTAAAAGACCAAATTTATGCAGAAGGAACAGAATCTCAGGTAAATGGTATTGGCCAAATCTTCAATAGGACTGCACCAGAAAATTTCCCCAAATTAAGGGCATACCCATACAACTACACGAAGCACACAGAACATCAAGAAAATAGGAGAAAAGAAACTCCTCATGTCATATGTACACTAATGTACAGAACAAAGACGGGATACTGAAAGCTGCAAGAGTAAAACAAGTCACATATAAAGGAAAACTCATTAGAATTATAGCTGACTTTTCAATGCAAACTATGAAATCCCGAAGAGCCTGGATCAAAGTTTTCCCAGTTCTAAATGACCATAGATGCCAACCCAGAATACTTTACCGGACAAAAATGTCTATTACAGTTGAAACAGAAAGAAAAATCTTCCATGACATGAATAGGCTGAACAAATTCATGTCCAACAAGAGTCCATCAGAAAATACCTGAAGCAATACAAAGGACTGAAGAAAGGAATGATTATACCCAAGAGGCAACAGAAAGAAACTAAATGAAGGTGTAATTGTAGAAACAAAAAAAATCAGACCAAAAAAGGAAACTGAATTTAAAACAAGATCAACCAATACACATCTTTCAATAATAACATTTTATTTTATTTTTTTGTGTTTTTTGAGAAGGGTCTCCTTGTAGCCCCAGTTGTCCTGGAACTCACTATGTAGACCAGGCTGGCCTTGAACTCACAGAGATCTGCCTGGCTTTGCCTCCTGAGTGCTAGAATTAATAATAACTTTAAACATCAATGGCTTCAACTACCATGTCGAAAGATACAGCCTAGTTGAATGGATTAAGAAAGAAAATCCATCTTTTTTTTTATTTATTTATTTATTTATTTTTTGTATGTGTATGAATGTACTGTCTGCATGCAGGTCTGTGCACCCGTGTCGTGCAATGCCGCGGAGGTCAGAAGAGGGTCTCGGATTCCCCTGGAACTGGAGTTCTCCTGGAATTGGAGTTACAGACGGTTCTTAGCCGCCATGTGGGTGCTGGGGATCGAACCCGGGTCCTCTGCAAGAGCGTCGGTGCTCTTAACCGCTAGGCTATCTCTCCAGCCCCTTTTTGTTGTATGTAAGAAACTCATCTCACCTTTGAGAATAGGCACCATATTAAGGTGAAAGGATGGAAAAAATATTCCAAGCAAATGGCAATGAAGAGCAAGCAGGTGTTGCAATTATAATATCTCACAAAGTACACTTCAAATGAAAACTAATCAGAAGAATTAAAAGAGAGTCACTTAAATCTGATTAAAAGAACAACTGACCAAGAAGATATTACAATTATGAACATATATGGACCAAACTCTGGTGTATGCAATTTCATAAAAACAGTAATACATGATTTTAAGATATATTAACCCCAATTCAGTAATAGTAGGGGACTTGAATACCCACTATCTCCAACAGACAGACAAATTGGACAAAGAATGAATTGTGAGGCACCATACATCAAATGGACCTAACAAACATCTATTGAATATTCTACCCAAGCACTGAAGAAAAAACTTTCTATTCGTCACCCCATGAAACTTTCTCTAAGAATGGCCACATTCTGGGACACAAAACAAACCTCAAAAAAAAAAAAAAAAAAGAAAAGAGTCCATATATTCTATCAAACCTCAATGCAATAAAGCTTAAAATCAACAGCTAATGAAGCTCTAGTAACTATACAAAATCATGGAGATACGGAGATTAAATAACACACTCCTGAATGATAAGAAGATAATGAAAGAATAAATTAAGAAAGAAATAAAAGTATTCTAAGAATTAAATGAAAAGGATAATATAACAGTACAAAACCTCTGCCACACTTTAAGAGTATCCTAAAAGGGGAGTTTATAGCTCTAAGTGCCTACATTAAACAACAACAACAACAACAAAAAAAAAATCCAGAAAGAGCAGAAATAAATGACTTAAAGGCAACAAATGAAATCCAAATCCAGCAAACAAGAAAAAAAATAACAAAAATCAGAGCAGAAATTAATGAGTTAGAAACAAAGAACAGAACACAAAGAATCAATGAATCTAAGAGGTGGTGGTTCTTTGAAAAGATAAACAAGATAGGCAGAAACTTAGCTCAGTTAACCAAAAGAAAGTAAGAGCAAATACCAGTCACCAAAATCGGAGAAGAAAGGGGAAACATACAACAGATGCCAAAAAGATTCACAACATTATAAGGGAATACTTTAAAAAACCAATATTCTATTAAATTTGAAAAACTGAAAGAAGTGAATAAATATCTAAAATCATGGGCACCACTAAAGCTAAACCAAGAAGAGAGCAACAGCTTAAACAGAGTGATAACAAGGAGCCTGGAACAGTAATACAAAACCTCCCAACTAATAAAAGCCCAGGCCCAGATGGATGCATAACAGAATTCTCCTAGACATTTAAAGATCTAGCAGTACTACTTAAATTATTCAAAAAGATAGAAATAGGGGGAGAGGGGCTAGAGAGATGGCCTAGTGGTTAAGAGCACCAACCACTCTTGCAGAGGACCTGGGTTAGATCCCCAGCACCCACATGGCAGCTGAGAACCGTCTGAAACTCCAATTCCAGGAGAACTCCAGTTCCAGGGGAATCCAACACCCTCTTCTGACCTCTGCGGCGTTGCACGACACGGGTGCACAAACTTGCATGCAGACAGTACATTCATACACATACGGAAATAAATAAAATTAAAAAAAAAAAAAAGAAATGGGGGAGAATGCCCTAAACTTTCTATGAAGTCAGCTTCACTCTAATACCCAAACCAGGTGAAGACACATCTAAAAAAGAAATGTATAGGCCCATATTCTTAATGAACACACATTCAAAAATTCACAACATAATACTTGCAAACCACATATAGATACAGATCAAAAAGATCATCCAACATGGTTAAGTCAGCTTTATTCCAGAGATGCAGGGATGATTCAATATATGTAAGTAAATAAATGTAAATCATACAAACAGATTAAAAGACAAAAATCACATGGCCATGTCAAAAGATACAGAAAAGGCCTTTGACAAAATCCAACATGCATTTATGCTAAAAGTCCTAGAGAGAATTGGACTAAAGGGAACATACCTCAATATAATTAAAGCTATATACAACAAAACGATGGCCAATATTATTGTAAATGGAGAAAAACTGGAAACATTCCCATTTAAAAATCAGAAACCAGGGGCTGGAGAGATGGCCTAGCGGTTAAGAGCGCCGACCACTCTTGCAGAGGACCCGGGTTCGATCCCCAGCACCCACATGGTGGCCGAGAGCCGTCTGAGACTCCAATTCCAGGAGAGTCCGACACCCTCTTCTGACCTCCGCGGCGTTGCACGTCACGGGTGCACAGACTTGCATGCAGACAGTACATTCATACACATACGGAAATAAATAAAATTAAAAAAAAATAAAAAAAAAATCAGAAACCAGAGGCTATCCACAATCTCCACTCCTCTTTTTAATATAATGCTTGCTTGAAACTTTTGCTAGAGCAATAAGATGAGAAGGAAATTAAAGGAGTATTAATTGGAAAAGAAGAGGTGAAATTATCCCTATTTGCGGATGATACGATATTATATCTAAGAGATCTCAAAAATTCCCCCAGAAACCTCCTAGAAATGATGAACAATTTCAGGAAAATGGCAGGTTACAAAAATCAATCTACATTGGCAGTACCCTACAAGATATAGGTGTAGGAAAGGACTTTCTAAATCAGACATCAGTTGCTCAGGAATTAAGGTAAAAAAAATCAGCAAGTGGGATCTCATTAAACTAAAAAGCTTTCATACATCAAAAGAAACAATCCAAGAAGTAAGAAGAAATCCCACAGAGTGGGAGAAATTCTTCACCAGTAACACATCTGAACACAGTTTAACATCCAGAATACAGAAAGAACTAAAAAACCCCAAAGAATCAAGAACTACAATGGCCCAATGAAAAGATGGGCTATGGATCTGACCAGAGGGTTTTAAAAAGAAGAAATAAAGATGGCTAAGAAACACTTTAAAAAAGTTAGCTGGGCATGGTGGCACACACCTACAATTTAAGCACTCTGGAGAGAGAGGCAGGTGGACCTCTGGGAGTTCAAGGCCAGCCTGGTCTACATAGGAAGTTCCAAACCAGCTGGGGCTACAGGGACACCCTGTTTCAAAAAGAAAACCAACCAACCAACCAACCAACCAACCAACCACTTTAAATATCCTTAGTAATCAAGGAGATGCATGCACCCAGGAATAGGCAGGCCTGGCTTGCACCAGGCCAGGTGCAGCAGCCCCCAGCAGACACACCTGGATGCAGATGGGCTCAACTTAAGTACACACTGTGGGGGAGGGGGGGGCAGCAACAGACACCTGGACAAAGGGGCCAAGATGACTCAATAGAGGAAAGACAAAAATCTTCAGCAAATGGTGTTGGAAAAACTGGATCACCATTTGTAGAAAAATAAAATTAAATCCCTACCTCTCACCATGTAAAAAAATCAACTCCAAATGGATCAAAGACCTCAATGTGAACCCAAAACTCTGAAAATGATAGAAGAAAATGTAGGCAGTAACCTCCAAGACATAGGCATAGGAAAAGACTTTCCAAATCAGATAGCAGCTGCACAAAAAATAAGGTCAACAATTGATACGTGGGACCTTATTAAACTTAAGAGCTTCTGTACAGCAAAAGAAACAATCAAAGAAGTGAAGAGAAAACCCACACACTGGGAGAAATCCTTCACTAGTGATACATCAGACAGAGCAATAACAACCAGAGTATATAAAGTACTCAAAAAACAAAGGAGCAAGAAAAAAATGACCCACTCAAAAGATTTATTCTCACTCCAATAACACTAGCTATGATTAAGGAAACAAAGATACCAAATGCTGGAGTTCTGTGGAAAGGGGAACACTCATCCACTGCTTGTGGGAATGCAAACTTGTACACCCCCTATGGAAAGCAGTGTGGAGAAAGAACTCTTAAAAGACTCAAAATGAGCCTACTGCCTAACCCAGTCATACCACTCCTGGATATATACCCACAAGACTCATCCTACTGCAGAGATACATACACATCTATGTTTATTGCAGCTTTCTTCATAGTAGCCAAGAGCTGGAAATAACTCAAGTGTCCCTCAACTTGTGGATAAAGAAAATGTGGTACATCTACACAAAGGAATTCTATGCAGTAAGAAAGATGACATCATGAACTTTGCATTTAAATGGATGGAACTAGAAGCCATTATGCTTAGTGAAGTAACAGTCCCAGAAAAACAATAGATGGTCCAACCTTAGCTTTAAGGCCTAGTAACCATAACAATGGGTTATGGTTAACAGTCACCAAAGAACCTTCTTAAAAATTTTTTAAAAAATTTTTTATTTATTTTTGTATGTGTATGAATGTATTGTCTGCATGTAGGTTTGTGCACCTGTGTCATGCAATGCCTCAGAGGTCAGAAGAGGGTCTTAGATTCCCCTGGAACTGGAGTTCTCCTGGAATTGGAGTTACAGACAGTTCTTAGCCACCATGTGGGTGCTGGGGATCGAACCCGGGTCCTCTGCAAGAGCTGTTGGTGCTCTTAACCGCTAGGCCATCTTTCTTTTTGCAACAGACAGAGACTATTACAGAGTTCCACAACTGGTCACACACAAAGAGTGTCTGTGAAAGGCCCAACCTTAAGTGACGCATCTATGATGGATCCTCTATACCTAAGACTAAGGGAATACTAATGTATCTCTCAAGTTTCATTAATGAAGTTCCCTCATGCAACAGAAGGCAATAAACCCAGGGCTCAGGAACCATTGTGGAAAAGGAGGCAGAAAGACGATAATAGCCAGGACAGGAGATTCAAGACCATAGGGAAAGAGAGTCTTACAGGCTTCTGGGACTTGGCTCATATTAACTTAGAGCAGTGGTGTCAGCATGCATTAAGTCCCATGGAAAGTCAAGCAAACAAAAACCTAGCATAGAGCTGTGGACATGGGCAGCAGGCCCCAGTCTTAGACTGTTAAGTGATGTGGGAGGGTTCAGTCCACTGCGGATAGTGCTACCTCTGGGCAGGTTGTCCTGTGTTGTATAAGAAAGCAGGCTGAGCATGGGCCATAGTAGCAAGCAAGTAAGCAGCACTTTTCCATGACCTGTACTTCAGTTTCTGCTTCCAGGGTCCTGCTGTGGCTTCCCTTGAGGATAGATTATACTTGCAAGCCAAACAAATCCTTTCCTGCCCAAGTTGTTTCTGGTCAAAGTTTTTATCACAGCAGTATGAAAGCAAACCACAACTAGGATCATGGGGTATTGCTATGACAGACCAATCCAGTTGTTTTGGGGAGGATTGTAGAAGCATTTGGAAATCTGGGCTAGAAAACTCATTGAGTGCTTAGCTTAGAGCTTGGAGAGCTGCTGCTATGGAGCTTGGAACAGCAGTGCTGAATGAGGTATAGATGATGGAGGCCTGGCTTGTGAAGCTTCAAGGGGGATGCTGAAACTATCAGGGTTGTTTGTCTAATATTTTGAATAGAAAATCTGTGGGGTCTGGCTGGCTAAGACTGAAGAATCAGCTTTGATTAAGAGACCAAAACCACTGACATGAAACTTTTGCTTAACTGGGACAATTGACACTGGTTAGCTGGGGCTGAAAAATCAGCTGAGAGTAAAAAGAGACCAGCATCGCTGTGATGAAATCTCCTGGGAAGTATTTCCTTAGGGTCAGCATACAGAAGCTGTGGTCCAGAGGGGGCCTGAGCTTCCAACTGAAGCTGGAAGCAGGACTTGGTAATGTAAGAGTCTCCTGCATTGGTTCTGGTGTTTAAAGTGTGAAGGGGTCACAGACTGTGGCTGAGACTTGGCATTGTGACAGCCCAGGAAATGGCCACTGGTGAAAGTGCGGCCTCAGTTGCAGTTCAGAGCCCCAGGACTGAAAGGGTCATGGAGAGAATCTGAGGCTTCGCACTCTGATAGGTGAGATGAACCTACTGGTGAGGGTGAAGCCTCAGTTTCAGTGGAGACCCCAGCTTTTCAGACTGCCAGGACCATGTGACAGCCACCAAGGTGGTGTGGAACGGAGCTGGCCTGGGTTTGCGAGGTGAGCTCTGTGTGCTGAGGACAGCAGAACCAGAGAAGTGGAGCTGCCAAAACGTTTTGGAGCCCAGAAGACCTGAGAAAATCTCAGATGTCCATCCAGTCTTGAGCTACTTTGCTGGACTCCGATTTTGCTTAATGTTTGCCTGATTCTTCCCGTTTGAAATAAGATAGTACTTGTTTTAGATTCTACAGGAGCCACAGTTCAAGGACTTTTGAAACAGACTTTGAACTTTCAAAGTGTTTGGATTTTAAAGGACTGTGGTACTTTTAATGTTGTACTGTTTTATGTTGTGATATTAATGTGAACATCAGACCTTGGGGACAAGAAATGGAAGGGTTGTGGTTTAAAGTGATGCATTTGTATGTCAAGTTGACAAGGAATCCATCAGGCTAGATGATAGCTTTAGTTGTGAACTTGATACACCTGGTTAGAGGGAGACTCAAACTGGGAACTGCCTCCATTGGATTGGCTTGTGGTCATGTCTGTGGGGTGCTTTCTTAACTGTTGAGTGATGAGGGAGAGCCCAGTCCACTGTGAGTGGTGCCACCCCTGGGCAGGTTGCTTGGTGTTGTATGGACCTGGCTAAGCATGAAAAAAGGAGCAAAGCCAGTTAGCAGCATTCCTCCATGGCCTGGCTTTAGCTCCTGCCACCAGGTTCTTGACCCGAGTTCCTACCTTGGCTTCACTTGACTGTACTTCTGAACCAAACTTTCCTCCCCAAGTTGTTTCTGGTCACTGCGTTTATCACAACGATATGAAAGCATACTAGAACAGCAACTAACTGTAATGCAGGATGCTAATTTGTATTCTGGATAAAATGGACATTAGTAGGATAATAGATGAAAGGGAATCAAGGCTGTATGTTTGTTAATAGTATTGTATAAATGTCAGTTTCCTGACCTTGAAATTGTACTATGGCTATATAAAAATTTGGCACAGAGAAAACAGGAGAGGAATAAATAGCATTTCTTTGAACTAGTTTTGAAATATTTTTCTCCTTAAGTTCTTTGCAAAAGCTAAAATTTTTTTTTAAAAGAATACACATAAAGGGCAATGCTTCTGTGGCTACAATAAGAAAGAAGCTGAAACTTGTTAAAGAACCATTTGTGTGCCAATCCTAAAAGCTGACTGAAATAATTAGGTCCTTAAAATGAATGCTAGGATGGGAGAGAACAGCAAAGCAACTGACAAGGAGTATGAGATCACAGCTCATTAAACGCTATTAATTATGTTCTTTACAATTAATACAGAACTAGACTGGCTTTAGCTTATTTGATTCAACATGACCCAGTAAAAGAGCTAGTTTATTACTTTGCAGATGAAGAAAGGGAAGCTTAGAGAAATGAAACAATTCATGATGAAAAAGTTAATAAAGGATACTGTTGAAAAAAGAAACATTATTCTAATCAGTCTTCTGAGACTAAACCTGGGTTTAAATCACAAAGTAGTTACCGGATGGATACTGGGAGGTTACTCTGAAGTATCTAGCTTCCATTTCATCACTATCAAGCAAGGGTGGATTAAGATACATGGAAAGCCAATTCCCTGTTTCTATTCCTATAGACTACTTCCTGTGGAAAGTGTAGAGTTCTATATAGCCATCTCCTTAATTTTACTGCCATGTTCCCCAAAATCCTAACTGTCACAGAATTTTAAAACTGCTATCAATGTAAGGAGAAATACTAGTTGAAAAGATGTTTCTTAAGCTATCAACAGGTAAAATTTTGTAATGACATTTTTACTATGACTTCTCTGTTAAAAACCTTTCAATAGCTGAATATTTATACCAGGCATGTCCTTGCTCCATTTCATCTGTATGGGTTAAGGTTCTCATCATCTTTCCGCTATTGTCAAACAACATCCTAATTGTTCTTTCTACTGTAACTGTCACCCCATTCCAGCTGATGCTGAAATAATGGAAAAAAGCAAGACCTAACCTAACCTAACCACATTAATATGTGTTTTAGAACTTAAGACTGGCTCCCTCCTTTAGGTGTTCAACAAGATCAAAAGAGCACTCCTCAGAATGGATTACAGGACACAGGCTTTTTACCTCTTATGCTTGACCCACTCTATGGTAGGATCAATCTTCACCTGCATATTCTTTTCTCTTTAGCAATGGTCCATATTCTCTAAGAACTTCGGATCCTAAAAGCCTCACAACATTTTGCTTATATTTTTCGGTATGAATCCTTCTGCCTTTGCTATTCCTGTTTTTTTGTTGTTGTTGTTATTGTTGTCATTCAATACCTGGATTAAGTGTCACCTTGTATAAAGCTATTAGTCTCTCAGGCTTAAGAATACTTCTTTATCATTTACATTGTAATAACTTAGACTTGCATTTGTGCATGAAAAGATCAATTACTGAAGAGAGGATGATATACTCATCTTTATATCTCAGGGTTTGATAAAATATCTGATGAAGAATAAGTGCAAAATGAAGATATACTGCCAAGAATAAAATACAATCTAACAGACCTCAGTTTTATTTTCCCTTGAAGGGTTCTTACTCTTAATTTCCCTTTCAGCTTCACCACTCTGACTCATCTCTGAATTCCAACTGCACCTAAGTCAGTCACTATCATATAGTTCAGCAGATTTCTCAATGACTTCAGTTTTTCAGTCTCTTAACTACATAGCAAAATGATTCTCTGGTAATTAAAATAAGTGGCGGAAACAATCATTCGCTAATGAAGGGTGACCATATTAGAGATATTATCTGATAATATCTCTAAGGGATGTTCAAATCTCTTGAAGTTCTCACTTTTAGAATGTGTAAACAAATTTGGAGTTTATTTTAAAATATTTATACTTTCAATACACAATAGAAAGATATATAATTGCCCTTTCACAGAGCCCTGTTGCTTACCTGGGGTTCATGATAAGACGTCGGAAAAAGTAAGTCCAGGTGATATAATCCATTGCATCTTGCTTAGATGTTATTGTACCCCCAGCAATCTCTGCATTTAAGTGGTCAGAAAGCACTCCTAATAAGCTATATATTGAACAAGACATGAAAAACAGGCATGAACATTAAACATACATTTATCTCACTGTCAAAATCTATATTTTATGTTCTGAGCCACTGAAGAGTGGGTTTTACATAATTTGTATATCAGTATGTTAGTATAACAATTTTATATGGTTTACAAATAATTTATTTCAGATTACCTGGTGATAACTGTTTAAAAGTTCTTTTACTAATACTTTACTCAGCATCATGAACTCAAGATAATAATAGTAAAAATATACTTATGGTCTTGTTGAATAAAGAACCCAGAGAGTGAATCTCACAGGAATATTATAATGATACACCAGTCTCCCAGAATAACTTAGGTAGTAGCAATCTGCTAAAAATAATCACTCATATTTGTCCCATGGTAAGTATTTAAAGGATAGTAATTTTTGATACCAATAATTTTGGAGGAATGAATGGCTAGCTAGAAAAATAAAGAACAGTTTGACAGAAGGAAGCTAGAAGCTCACAGAAGATGAGAACCAAGAGACACAGGGGGAGAGAAGGCCTGAGATGGAAAGGAAGAACATGATTATAAAATTCCATAGTAAACACAAATTAAATCTGAAATTAAAAGGGAAGAAAGGGATGACAGGATAAGGAAGAATGCAAAGCTACCACCTTCATTTATTTAGTAAATATTAAAGTGCCAATAAAAAAATAAAACATTATTCCATTAGGTCTTGTAGAGTATACAGTATGTAGTATATCGTATAAAGAATACAGTATAAAGATGATCAGAGGTG
This sequence comes from Rhizomys pruinosus, assembly GCA_009823505.1. Lineage (NCBI taxonomy): Eukaryota > Metazoa > Chordata > Mammalia > Rodentia > Spalacidae > Rhizomys > Rhizomys pruinosus. Next base: position 3,444,992 of record VZQC01004693.1, on the reverse strand, counting down.
TTAAAAGACTGGAAAAGAACATGTTAATTTTAGTTTCTTATGTAAAATACAAATAGAAAGCAACGTACAACAAACTCAAAGGTTAAATTATGATACATAGGAAAACACAGAAGTATTCAAAATAGCTTTTGCAAAGACACTTTCACATTTGCATTATAAATTGTGAGAGAAGCATTAAATGTGATATTAGAAAAGCAAAATGCTTCATTGTAACATAGACAAGAAGAGGAAATGCTAAATCCATATTAATAGAGAAATAAATTAACTATGGGATACTTCATAATAAACATTAACAATGGTCATAGTACTAGAAAGTTAAAAACAGCCTTTTACTGCAAAATTGGAAAACTTTTTCCTAATTATTTTTATTACAAATGGTATAGGGTTTTGTCAAATGCTTTAATATATATGTCATTCATATATATATATATATATATATATATATGAAATGGTCATATGATTTTTCTCATAAGTTTTTGTGTTGAATTAGATTCATATGATGCTTTTTGCATCTGTATAATAAATTGTAACTGGCTGTAATGATTTTTACACATTGTTGGATTTAATTTAGTAATGTTTTATTTTGGAATGTTGCATTAAGAGGGACATGGGTCTGTTAAATTCTTAAATTTTTTTTTTTGCCAGGTGTGGTGGTACACGCCTTTAATCCTAGCACTTGGGAGGCAGAGGCAGGCGGATCTTTGTGTTCAAGGCCAGCCTGGTCTACAGAGTGAGTTCCAGGAGGGCTGGGCTACAGGGAGACCCTGTATCGAGCAAAAAACAAAACAAAACAAAAAAATTCTTTTAATGCAATCACCATGGAATTCAGTGTGGAGAATTTTCAATACATGAAAAGTAGATCTAAGATATAACCCAGCTATACCACTCATGGGCATATATACAAAGGACTTGATATCACACTATAAAGATGTTTATTTGACCATATTCATTGTCATTCTTCTCATAACAGCTAGGAAATGGAAATAATCTAAATGTCTTTCAGCTAAAGAATGGATATTGAAAATCTGGTAAGTAGACAGAATAGAATTCTATTAGGATTTAAAGGAAAATGAAATCATGGAATCTGTAGGCAAATGATGGAACAGTGCTGAATGAGGTACCCAAGACCCAGAAAAACAAACGGCTCATGTTCTCTTTATTTACGGATCCTAGCTGTGAATTGTTACATGTAAATACAACCTGACATAACTACAAAAGATAGGAAAGTAGAAAGGGGCCATGGGGGTAAGGAAAGAAGGAGCTCTAGAGATGGGATAGAAGGATATAGGGAGAAATGGGAAAATCTGGGGGGAGAGCTGAACTAGAGAGGAAGGGCAGTATAGAGGGAAAGAAAAAAAGGAGAGATAAATAGGGAAGAAAGAAAGATCAAGAAAACTAATGATGCATGAAAAAGCCATAGAGGGAAAAACAAAACAAAACAGCCAATGCCAGGCCTGGGAAACCTCCCTTCAAGTAGTTGGTCAGGAGAGTCAAAGAAACTTCCAAAACAATGTAGGCTACCGCCATTGCTCTCGGTTACCTCACAGAACTGCAAGGTAAGATCCTACTGCTGAAGACAAAATGCAATTCAGGCACAGGACTTGGAGGAAACAAGGTGAAACTAACATGAAGGCTCTTCCCTGAGTACTGGCTTTTATAGTATTGGATGGTGCTATAAGAGCTACTAGGGGAGAAGCAATCAGTAGTCCCACCCAGCATAAAGCACATGAGCTACAACAATGACAAGACAAGCAGAACAGAATATCCCCAATGGTGCAATAGTGGCACTTCTTCTTTTTTTTTTAATATAGAAATATCACAGTTTATTCCATGATGTATTATTATAATTTTCAAAACATTTCTTCATATTTCCTGATTATCCAAGTTTCTTTCTTTTTTAAGTTAATTTTTTTGGGGGGGGTCTTTTTGAGACAGGGTCTCCCTGTAGCTCCAGTTGTCCTGGAACTCACTATGTAGACCAGGCTGGCCTTGAACTCATAAAGATCCACCTGCCTCTGCCTCCCAAGTGCTAGGCATGTGCCACCATGCCCGGCTCTTAAGTTAATTTTTCTCGAGTGCATTTCATACAACATTTCTTAATCAAATTTAGACTCATTTCCCCATCCATGCCCACCCCTTATGTCCCCCCGCCCCCTTCGAGCTTTTGGGTAACCAACAGCTGTCTAATTGGACTTAGGATCTGTGCAACAGGAAGAATTCATGTCTGTTACTATAAACTTACCTGTGCTTGGAGAGGTCACAAACAATAGAGAACTTACTACTGACATTTTCCTAAATTAACAAAATTTCTAACTATATTCTAAATCTGATCTGTAGACCCACAGGTAAGAGTAGCTCTTAACCTTCACACACACACAGACACGCACACACAGACACACACACACAAAGTTTCATTTTGAAACAGGCAGAAGCTACTATAAAGATCTACAACTGGTCAAAATGCAGAGAATAAATGATTGTGTGGTGCTTAGCCCAAATTGATACATCTACAGTGCAGGCTCAGGGAAACGGGAAGAACAGGCAGAGATTCAAAGGGCCAGAGAACCAGGATAGCTGCTGCTAGATTGTGTCTTATGGACATGACAGGGAAGCTGCACACATGAAATTTCAACAAAATGGCTGCCTGAGCAGGATCTACATGTCATTACCAGCTGACATATGGATGTGGATCGGGGAAATTTAACAAGGTCTCATCTCAGCTGAGAAACTACAGGCAACTGAGTGAGGGAGAATCAGTTGTCTTCAGGGATGAGCTTTCTAATAGGTTATCTAATTCCAAGAGGAAAACTGTAAACACCTGTACATACGAACAACACTAAATGAACAGAAAATAGGACTCAATAGGTGTGTGTGTGTGTGTGTAAAATAATTAAGAAAAGATAGGGAACAACTTGCAGAAGAGCAGGCGTGGTAGAATGTAAGGGCTGCGGAGAGATTGGGGTGAATCATGAGACTACAGCAATATAGACTGGACTCCTATTTGATCAACATGCCTGTGCATACAAGCTTCTCCAACTGGACTATGGGAACCTTGGGTTGTTCAAAATTTGGACATAGATACTTGCAAATTGGTTTTACATGAATGTTACTTACATTCATTGCTTAAGCTTAATAATTTGGCTCACTCCAAAAAAATGCACCAATTACCTAATTGTACGGCAAACTGAGTAACATCAATGTTATCTGAAAACAACTGTGCTATTATATTGTAGAATCCCTTAAAAAAATAAAAGAGGGGAAAAAAAAGATCATGAACTGAGACGGAGTGGGTAGGAGGCTGGGAGGAGCTGGGAAGGAAGGAAAGGGAGGGGTGGGAATGATATAAATACAGAAATATAGGACTTAGGACAGAAATACTCAAAAAATATTTAAGCATTTTTTACTAGGTTATTTCTAGCTTTTATTAGAAAGTTCATTTATGACTGATACAGTATGACAAACAGTTAAATAATGGAGCATTTGAGTTGGGAGCTTTGTTTAGGAAAAGATTACTTAAATTCTTTTTCATTCTGCCAGTTTTAGTACCCTTTTAAAACATATTTTACTATTTGATAGGAATTGTGAAAATTATTTGTATAAAGTTGTTCATGTCTGACTATCCTTTTAATATCCATATTGTCTGTCCTGGTATTTAGATTTATACATAAACATATATCAATTTTCTTTATCTTTGGGATAAATAATAAACCCTGGTAGTGTAGGCCTATGGAGGCTGAGGCACAAGGCCTGAAATTTCAGGGCTGTCCTGAATGAAGCCAAGGCTAACATGGACAACTTAGTGAAACCTTGTCTCAAAATAAAAGGAGGAGGCCTGGGGGTATTGCTTAGTGGTAGAGTCCTTCCGTAGTATGCCTCTGTCCCTAGGTTCAAACCCCAGGACCATACACAGATAAGAGCCAAAACAGACCCAACAAAACCTCAATCACAAACTTTTGACATTGAACTTTCTCTAATATACATTAATATACATCTATTTTTATGCATTAAGTTTGCTTTCATCTTCTTTCTTTGACTTCAATCTGCTAATTTTTCCAAATTCCTGAGAGAAACAGATAATTTACAAAATTATTATCATTATTATTATTATTATTATTATTATTATTATTTTAGGCCAGGCTTGGTGGCACATGGCTTTAATCTCAGTACTTGGGAGGCAGAGGCAAGCGGATCTCTCTGAGTTCTAGGCCAGCCTGGTCTATAGGGAGACCCTGTTTCAAAAACAAAAACAAAAAAAAATATATTTTTAACAATTAAATGTATGGTCCCATGTTCTTCTTTTAGCATGATGTTAGCTGAGATCTATAATATTTAATTATTTTCATTTTAAAAATAAAATGATTCCTTGTTAGCCTTTAGGGTAAGTCTAGTAACAAATTACTTTTCAAATAAAAAATACAGTTTGTCTTCAATGCAGTTAGAATCTAGCAAAGGATATGCAGTTTCTAAAGCAGGCTTGAGATAGAAGGCTGAATGCAGTGCTATAAGTGAGAATTATTTATCTGGAGAAGGAATGAGAATGTAAGCTGAGAAATGGTGAAGATCGGAAGGAGCAGCAGAAAGAATAAGAAAGTTATTATTTCTGAAATAAGTTAACAGTCTATTAATAACGTGCCCTTATATTTTGGCATTAATTTATTTATTACAAAGACTAAAACAAGGCTGGGCGTTGTGGTGCACACCTTTAACCTAGCACTTGGGAGGCAGAGGCAGACAGATCTTTGTGAGTTCAAGGCCAGCCTGGTCTAAAAAGAATAAAACAATGCTGGGCGTGGGGGGCAAGCCTTTAATCCTAGCACTTGGGAGGCAGAGGCAGGCGGATCTCTGTGACTTCTACAGAGGGAGCTTCAGGCCAGCTGGGACTAAAGGGAGACCCTGTCTCAAAAATACAAAAAAAAAAAAAAAAGAAAAAAGAATAAAACAAGGCTTCAGATGTTTGCAACTAGCCCTGGAGAGCCCCTAAATGGATGGAACTAGAAGCTGTTGTGCTAAGTGAAGTAACACAGACTCAGAAAAACAAAGGACATATGCTGTCCCTCATTTGTGGATCCTAGCACTAAATCCATATATGTAAGAATACACCATGATATAATTGCAGGAATCATGCAAATGAAAAGGAACCAGGAAGATAAAGGGGAAGTGGGAACCTGAGACAGAAGGCTAGTAGGTGATAGGCAATACAAAGGGAGGAACGGATAAAATTAGGATATCACAGACTATTGCCAAAGCCCTTGGTTGTCTCCCAGTACCTGGAGGTCAGACTCTATTGACGAAGACAGGATATACTTCAAAGACTGGATCTTGAGCAATCAAGCTAGATTTGACCTGGAAGCCATTAACCCTGAAGGCTAGCTCTCATAGCTGTGGAGAGCACTATGCAAGCCACTAAGGGAGATCATGAATAGATGGTCCAACATCAGACTCAAGACCAAATATCCACATCAATGACCAGCACAGCATACTACACCTATGCAATAGCAGCACTTCTATCTTGGGGGAAATCAAGGGCTAACCATTTAGACCTAAAGCTCACTCAGTAGAAGGAAATTCATGTGTGGCAATGTTAACATAGTCAGATGCACACATCTGGAGAGGTCACATATCTTGGACAATTCCACAAGGTTGACATATTCCTAGGCTACAGTAAAATTTTACTAGCTCCAAAAGAAGTATCCTCATATTTACAGACAAATATCCCAGTTGCCATTCAAAAAAGAAGCTTCTTTTGCTCCAGATGAGAATAGTACATAACTGGTCATACACAGACATAGTCTGTGTGAATGGCTCATGCCTAGGCAACACATCTACAATGCAGCCTCTACAATCAAGACTAAAGCATCGTACAAGGACCAAAGAAGGCATTAACTACTTCTTAACTCTTGTTAAGGAAGCTCCTCCATGCATCAGGAAACCAGGAACCCAAAAAGGCCTGAATGGCCAAACCGTGAAGATTAGGAGTCTGTCTATATTCAGCTTCACCCACTCAGAGCTCAGGGAACACTGAAGAAGAGGGGGCAGAAAGACTGTAAGAGCCAGGGAGGGCACGCAAGAGCAAATGGAAATGAATCCTACAAGTTCCTGGGACCCTATGCATATGAAACTATAGTATTGGTATCAACATGCACAAGACCCATGAAAGCTCAGCTGGACAAAAACACAGCACAGAACTGTAGAAATGGGTAGCAGAACCCAACCTCGGCTGAGGAGATATTGGCAGCAGATGGTGATCAGGTGACAAAGACTTGGCCTTCTTTAGAAAAGAGATTCCAGATGAGCTAGCACTCAGGAGTGAGTAAAAAGAAAAATTTGGCATAATGGACTCTAGGAGGAATGACAGGTGTGAACTTGGGGGTAGGGGGTTCAAGGAAGGGTGCCAAGGGAGAAGTGGGCATTAGGCTGACTGAAGAATTATCTATGAATCACATAAAATAATTCAGTAAGAAGTCAATAAAAAAAAAATAAAACAAAATACCAAGGAAAACCCAAAGTCCTCAGCAAAAAAGTTCACTATACAACAGACACTGTTTCCAAGCATTTTTATCAGATAACTATAAATACGCCAGGAGAAACTAGCACTGCTATCATTCCTGCTTTATGGATAACAAGGAGTTAAAGAAATTGCTTAATGCCAAGCTCTAGTGCCAAGCCAGTGAACTATCATGCACAGTAGCCAGAAGAGAGTATTTGACTGCTTCTTTTAAATATAAAAAAATCATAATGACATATTGTCTTACAGTGATGATTACATTAAATATTTCTAATTTAAAAAATTTTTATCTCATAAAACATAACCAAGAAAACACCAACTTGCTATGAAATGAATCCTAACTTTAAAGTTAGCTTAAAATCAAACTTACCTTGATTCTACTGGGAAAGGTTCATAAAGAAATTTTTTGTAAAAATCTTTTTTTATATCATGAACTAGAATTACAGCTTTGCCTTGGTCATCAAACTGTGGCCTCCCAGCCCGACCCATCATCTGGAGTACATCTATGGAAGAGAGAACAAGAACATCTTGCAGTGTCACCAAGCACAAGGTGTCTTACCGATCAGGGCATGCTTCTGACACACATTTTAAGGGAATATATGTTATCTCTGATGGCTACTTCTACATAATGAGATCCACAACAATTTATATTAAAAAATCAGGTGACTATGATGTAGCTCAGCTCTGAAAAGGGTAGTTATGCTATTTGTGCAATAAAGATTAAAGTCCTCTTTAGTTAGCTGATTTCAATGCTGTTCAAGATGACTGCTGTTTTCAGGGCTGAGGAGATATAGCTAAACACTTGCCTTACAGGCACAAGAGCCAGAGTTATGATCCACAACACTGACATAAAAGCCAGACGGTATGGCAGCCATCTGTAATCCTAGCTCTTGTGAGGCTGAGATAGGGAATCCCCAAGACAAGTTGGCTTGTTAGACTACATGAGCTCTGGCTTCAACTAGAGACTCCTCTTCAGTAAATAAAAGTGGAAAATGATGGAAAAAGGTAACTGATAAGAACCTGTGACTTCCACAAGGACCCATGTAAACAGGTGTATTCCTATGCATATGCACACCCAACACAAAGTGAATAGGCATATGCACCACACACATATGCACGAAATAAATAAAATTCCAAAAGAATATTCTTTAAACAAGAAAAATCAAAATGCATATAGGAAAATCTCTTCAGGGATGAGGTATGACTATATTCCCCCATAGATGAGTCTATTTAGGTTTTATCTCCCACTCCCTTAGATGATAAAATTTCTTTCTTTTACAACTTGTAGGAATCTTTCAGGTAATTTATAAATTTACTAAGCTTCTGAAATTTACTGATTGTAATGCTTAATGCTTAATATTTATTGTCCCTAGTAGTTATTAATCAGTACTATTACTTATGAATTTGAAACCAATAATTATAGTTTTCATTACTGACCTATGTATGCTGAAGGCAATAGTTCAATATTTTGTGTGGTATAAAAAACTTCCTAAGCTGCTCATTATTTAAATGAGACAATTTTTCACAATTTGATTCAAACAAGTATACACTGTTAAGAACAAAATAGGATTTTAACATATCTTTGAAGGAAAAAAGTTACCTGTGATGGGAAAATCCACATAACGTCTTGTTTTTCCATCATAATATTCTGTTCCCTTAATAATTACTAAGTGAGCTGGAAAGTTTACACCCCAGGCTAATGTGCTTGTGGCAATAAGAACCTAAAAGATAAAGATCATACTTGATATCCAAGTAGAATAAACCTTTTTACTTTTAATTGTGTGTTCAAGGAGGCTGAAAAAAAAGAAGTACCTGAACTTTACAGTTCACAAATAGCTCTTCTACAGTTTTCCGGTCCCTCTCATGGAGCCCAGCATGATGCATTCCTATCCCAAAGGCTAGAGTCAGCTTTAGGTTAGAATCTCTTATTGTCCCAATGATGTTCTCCATCTGTAAACAAAAGCACAAGTACAAGATGTAGGTGCATTTGCTTCAAAAGCACACACACATAAATATAAATTGAAAACAATGTCTATACATTCTGTATCTCAAAGTCAGAATATGTAATTTCTTATCTGAAAGATTTTAATAAAAAATTCTATACATTCCAAATTTTGTATTATTATTATTATTATTATTATTATTATTATTATTATTTTGACAAGGTCTCCCTAGTCCCAGCCTGCCTGGAACTCATTACATGGGCCAGGATGGCCTCAATCTCACAGAAATCTACCTGCTTTTACCTCCCAAGGGCTGGGATTAAAAGCTTGTGCCAGGAGGCTGGAGAGATGGCTCAGCGGTTAAGAGCCCCGACTGCTCTTGCAGAGGACCCAGGTTCAATTGCCAGAACCCACATGGCAGCTAAGAACCATCTTTAATCTAGGCGTGGTGGTGCATGCCTTTAATCCTAGCACTTGGATCTCTGTGAGTTCAAGGCCAGCCTGGTCTACAGAGTGAGTTTCAGGCCAGCTGGGGCTACAGGGAGACCCTGTCTCAAAAAAAAAAAAAAAAAAAAAAGCTGTGCCACCATACCTGGGATAAGTATTGCGTTTTAAAATAATTTGTTTCTAGCCTCTAGTACATTAAAGTTTCACATATCTATATGTGTTTTGAAACTTGTATTTTAGAAATATTATTTGAATAGTCAATCGTAGAATCTTTATTCTACACAGGAATTAATGAAAGCGACACAAACTTGAAGACAACAAACAAAATCTCATTTGCTTACAAAATGGCATTCTTTGTAAGGAACCAAATAGAAAGCTCAATCTCTCTGTGTTTAGTGATCATCACTGAGCATCCTTAAACAAGAGAGTGACCTAAGCTATAGCACAGGATGATTTTTCTGGGCAACTCCATGAGAGAAATAATACAAGGTCAAGGGATTTGAGAATACATGATGGTTCACCATCATGCCCTTTAAAGGTATTTCAGTTAATCTCTACAGCTTTAAAATCACATGCCAATAGTAGTCAGTCCTGGATGGGCAACTTGGAAATGAGAACATATACAGTATTTAGATATTTGAAACAGAAATAAGAACTAGTATTGTCTTCATATCTCATTTCCTTTGTTCTACTGACAACCTCTATTATACCTCTTACATTTACTCTGCTGGGTGTACAAAAACTAGTAAGTAGCTCAAAATCTACAATTAGGGAAACTTTATCTGGCTGCTTTAGTTTAGAAAAATATATAAGATCACATTCACATGATGAATTATTCCTATTTAACTGTTTCCAGAAAAATAAAAAACCTATGAGACAAATATGGGAGCAAGCTGTTACATATTAATAATGCATTAAACAGGAAGGTGAAATTTTAATAGTTATTATTTTATAAGTTGGCATTATATAGGGTAGGTGACAAACACATCAGAAATTAACTTTCACTGCACTAAGTGCAGTGTATTAAGTTTATTTTATTTCAATATACATTATAGCCACCAATATCAATGTATCCACAATATCAATGTATTAGTTAATCTGTGAACTCTTAGCATGAATAACATCAATTCTTTCTGAAATTTAGTATGACATATATACACTGTCTACAATGATTATTATCTAGAAAGGATTTCAAATTAATTCATAAACTACACATGAGTCATTCTCCAGTGACAGCTGATTACTCTTTTATTGTTGTTTCATACTTCACTGCATAATCTCTCCAATTTACACTACCAGGTATTAATTCACTGATACCCTTGCTCTTAAAATTACTTAGAATTTAAATTAAGTGTATATGCATGTAACGACATATACATATGTCATGGTGCTCTATGACAGTGCCAATCATTCCTCAAATGTAATGTGCATTTGCCTTTGGAAAGCAAAAGAGCTGGGTGGTAGGAAGTGGGAGGCTCATCTCATTCTCCTCTCCTGCCCTTGGATATAAATCGGTGTGCTAAAAAGAGGACTTTTGCCCATTTGAACAGGCAAAGTCTTGAAATCCTATGAGGACAATAAAAAACAACTTCATTTATTACATGGCTTCTGAAGATGATTGTGAGTTTTCTGAAAATCAAAATAGAAAATAGATGTTACTCAGTCATTAAACATAGAATTCTACTAAAGCAGCTGTTCTAGTTTGCTTTTCCACTGCTGTGACAAAACACTGACCAATACCAACTTAGGGAGGAAAGGGTTGTTTGTCTTACATCTCCCAGGTCACACAGTTCATTACTTAGGGAGTCCAAGATTGAAACTTGGGGCAGGAACCAGGAAGCAGGAGCTGAAGCACAGGCCATGGAGGAATGCTGCTTACTGGCTTGCTCCTCTGGTCTGCTTTCTTATACAATACAACTCATAGGCATGTGCCACCATGCACAGCAACAATAACTAATTTTAATTCCTATTTTAATTCCATATTCTGCACAACAAAAATTTATTGTAATGAATAGGTATGTTTCCAATAAATGGCCTCTGAAATACATCAGACCACCTGATAGTTAAAAAATATTCAGTATTGTATATGAAGCAAATATCTATATTCTTCAAAGTAGTGTTATTTTTTTAGGGGGCAGGAAAGGAGGCACATATGTAAATTGTTGAGCCATTTACTTTAACTTAATAGAATTTTTTATATTTTAAATTTATTATACTCAAAAAAGCTTTTGGAAAAAAAAAAGCTTTTGGAGAAAGATAGGATTCCATTTAAGTAGATACATTACTCGGCCCGAAATACATTCCAGTCAGAATATAATTCAGCAAGCTGATGACAATGTTGGCTCCAAAAGAAAGGAAGAGACCAGATTGGACGAGAATGAGCTAAAAGGCTGTGTAGCCCAATTCTGTCCCATTGAGTGTGATATATTGTTTCAAGATGTTAAAATGCCTCAAAGCTTATCTCTTGTGCTGGTTTTTCCATTTTCACAGAATCCTCATTATCAGAACTCTGTACTCTTTTTCAAAGCATGTCAGACTCAGACCATATGCCATTGAATAATACTTATTAGTGGTTTAGAATGCTGGAGAGAAGATGCACCAAGCAGAAGTTTCAGGATGTTACAAAGACCACTTCTGAAACAGAAATAAATAGATCACTCCTGAAATACATGTTAAAGGAAGTGTAAAGATTTCCTTATATTTACCAAATAATAATTTGTTATCTCGTTTCTGTATGACTAATCCCACCCACAGTGTAAAGGAAAAAATTAACAATGAAAGAAACAACTTACAACAGTCTATTGATCTACTAATAGAAAAGAATTCAAGAAATAATATTAAAAAAATGAAAGTTTCAAAAGTTTACCAATAGTATGAAATTACAATTCTTTACTGCCGCTTCTGAGCCTTGAAGAAAAATCATACCTCAATAGTAATACATTAATTTCTAAACATATTTATATGTGATTAAATAAATAAACTGGGCTGGAGGTGGAGCTTTGTGCTGGGTCACCTGTCCTGAACATTTAAGGACGTGGGTTAAATCTCCAATAATGGCAAAAGAAAAAAAAAAATTATATATGAAAGAAATATACAAATAAAGTGTGAATTATTAATAAATAGTAATCTAAACAAATAAATGAAATCTAAACAGTAACAGGCAAATCTTTGCTATGTCTCCCAAATAAACACAATACTCTTTTTAATATTTTTTTTAGCTTGGTCTAATTCCTAATGATAATATAAAAACTGGATTATAGGGTAAGATATTAAAACTTTTTTTCTATTCATGTTTGTAATTTAATTTATCAGACTACTAGTACAAAATCCTTCTGTAAACACTATATTTACTTTTGAGTATTTGTATGCTTATTCCTAGTTTTAGAGAGTTCAAGTTCTAATATGTGATTGGAGAACATTTCCATATATTGAGAAGCTTCTAAAATGTAGACAAGCCTTATTTGAAAAAAAAGGATTAACGAGTTGACTTTCCAAAGTAACACAACTATATTAAAGCAAATATGTATAAATATAACATTAAGGTTTACCATATAACTTTCTGCAAAAGGAACCTGTTTACAAGGTATACTCAATGTTGCAGTACCATAATAGTAATAAGGGTTGGATATCTTTTATGTGAAATGCCTGGGACCCAGACTTGTTTCAGTTTTAAGAGGTTTTAGATTTTAAAATACATGCAGATGCCAACTGGGCACCCTTAATCTGAAGTGTTCATAATGTGATACTTTTTTTTCTTTCTTTCTTTCCTTTCTTTTTCCTTTCTTTTTCCCTTCCTTCCTTCCTTCCTTCCTTCCTTCCTTCCTTCCTTCCTTCCTTCCTTCCTTCCTTCCTTCCTTCCTTCTTCCCTTCCTTCCTACACATTTAAAAATTTTTTTTAAATTTAAAAAATGTTTGTATGTGTATCAATGTACTGTCTGCATGCAGGTTTGTGCACCCGTGTCGTGCAATGCCGCGGAGGTCAGAAGAGGGTCTCGGAATCCCCTGGAACTGGAGTTCCAGACGGTTCTCGGCCGCCATGTGCGTGCTGGGGATTGAACCCGGGTCCTCTGTAAGAGCGGTCGGCGCTCTTAACCGCTAGGCCATCTCTCCAGCCCCAAATTTTTAACAAATGTTCATTTTTTTTTAAGTTATGCCAGTGATACTTTCTAAGTACTGGCATAACTTAAAAAAAAAAAATGAACATTTGTTAAAACTTTGACTATTCTTGCCAGGCGTGGTGGCGCACGCCTTTAATCCTAGCATTTGGGAGGCAGAGGCAGGAGGATCTTTGTGAGTTCAAGGCCAGCCTGGTCTACAGAGTGAGTTCCGGGACAGCTGGGATTACAGGGAGACCCTGTCTCGAAAAAACAAAACAACAAAAAATAATTTGACTATTCTTGTAGGAAGATCCAGTTTGAATTGGGGGCTAGTTCTCAGCCAGCACCCCTCAGGGCACCACATGGATGGGAGTCAGGATTTCTCCGACTCCACCCCAAAGAGGAGCAGACAATGTGGTCTAGGTGCGTGATGATGGGTAGGGCAACAGTGTGAAGTGGCGTGGAATTGGGGGGGGGGCTTGTGATTGGCTCTGGGGTTGATGCCATTTGGCTTATAAAAGCAGGCTGTAGCAGGCAATAAATCAAATTTTCCATTACCATCATTACAGAATTCCTGGCTGTCATTATTTTTTTGTGCACATATAGGCCAAAGCAGGCCTGCATTTTGTTCTGGTGGCCAGTGGGTTGGAAAGAGGTTCCTGGACCACAAACCTGGATAGCTGGTGTGGTGAAGTGAGTTGTGAGTGGACATCAGACATCAGCCTGAAATTCCTGTCCAGCAGTCAGCAGTCTCTGGGCAGGTGGGAAATCACGGCCAAGAGTGGGAAACGTGTCTCGTTGTCCCAGGCTAAGGGCCTGAGCTGGAGGGACCTCTCAGGCCGGGCTACGGAAGTAGCTAACTGGTCTCTGTGTCAGGAGGCCTGTTCCCTACAGTGGCTGCAGGTGGGTACTGTGTTTCCCCTTCCCTTAGCAGGGCCATGTGGTACCTGCTAGTTACAAAGAAAGCTTCCTACATATTCTTAAGTATCTTAAGTGGTTTAAAACATTTACTTCTCATAACAGTGCTGTGTGAATGGAGTTATTACCATTTCCTTTGTAGATGAAAATAGGCTTAGTAGCTAAGCAGCACTGCAGGGTCATTCACCTGTAGTGGGAAGTATGTGAGGTAGCTGGTCATACTGTGCCCAAGGTTAGGAAGCAGAGAGCAATGAATACTAGTGCTCAGGTAGCAGTCTCCGTATTCAGTGCAACCCATGGAATGGACCCACATTGAGATGGATCCTCCCACCTCAATGCAACATAGGTAATCCTTCATAGACATGCCCAGAAACAAATCTAATCTAGATAATCCCTTACAGGTACACCCAGAGGCTAATCTAGTCTAGAGAGTCCTTCACAGGCATGACCAAAGGCTTGTCTCCTAGGTGATTCTAGATCCCATCAAGTTGATGATCAATATTAATATTAGCCTTGGCCACCACACTTACCTAGACTGTGTAAGACACCCAGTTTAATTCTTAGCACCACAAATAAAACAATTTTTAGATTTGTTTATCACTTTTTAACAAGTTTAGGTAAATGAAATGATAAATTTGAGTACCTAAAAACACATTTCAGCATCTACCATGTTATAATACCACCAATCTCCTGTTCACCTGGTACTACACAGTTCTTCACAAATTCAATTTGAGGTAGTATGTTAAACTAGCAAGAATCTTAATATTTAATAATTTAGGTAGACTTCCAGGCCATTCATGTGAGTTAACAAGCTTTAATTGTTGTATTTTCCATATTCCTATTTGATATAATCTTCATCTGTATTCCTTACCCAGACTGCACCAGTCAGTCAGAAAGCTATTTTTCTTGTTTCTGATGCTCCCGAACCTGTACTAGGGGAACCCTAGCACAATTTAACATGTTTTGTTCTAGAGTCTTTAGTATAAAAGGCCTTTCAGAATTCTAATTTGCTTGCTTTTATAAGGACAAAAAAATTGCTGGTTCTCTTTGTTGTATTCATTTAAGTACCTGGGTCTTATTTAACAGCAGAGGAAGAAAGGTAACTGAAGGCAACTGGCAAGAGATAAAGGAACTCAGGGCACCCTGAGTTTAAGGTTTTGCCAGCACTGTTTTTTTTTTTTTTTTTTAATATTCTAAATAGAGTCTCATCCAAGGTATGAGAGATGAAATAAGGGCACTATTCTGAGCTTTCAAAACAATAATTTCTGAAGAAATTATTTATCTTTATGTGCTGATGACAAGTATCCTGGGCTAGCACAATTCACCCTGCATATGGGACTACACTGTACAACACCTGACGGAAGTGATACAGTGTACATTCTTAGTGCCAAATTCTTAGTGCCAAAGCATTAGTTAACCAGGTTGTGTATTTGCTTTCATTTCTTCCCACTCCCTCATTTATTCCTTAACTAATTCCAAGCTGGCTTCTGTTTATAACAGATCACTGCTTGCCAAGTTCATGGAGGACCTCCAAGTGTTAAATCCCATGGGTGTTTCTCTATCACAATGAACTCTGTTTGCATTTCATGTAGCCCAGCTCTTCTTCACTTCATGGAATCCTCTCTACCAGCGCCTTACCACACTGGCATCATTTCATCTAAGCTTTTTCCAGCTCCTCACTTTCTGCCCCACCTCAAACTGAGGGAATCTCTTGGGGTCTCTGCTTCTCCCCAGACTGACATGCAGAGCCACAGACTTACACGCACTCATAATGTGCCTGTTTGCTCGAAACTCTCACATCTGCTGTGGGTTTGACTTTTGCAATGTAATTTCCACTTCAAAGTTTTGGATAAAAAAATGTCAAAAATATAATTTTTAAGTTCAAATATGTCTCCTCCTTTACCCCATTCTCCATTTTCCAATTTTGGCCATTTCAGTAAGTAGCACTATTATGTTCTGAGTTAATAACTGGGAAGCCATTCTTGATTACTTTATCTCTCACTGACCAGAAAGTCTCTCTTTTATTTTTTTTTCCAAATTCTACACAAATCTTTCTATTCCTATTGCCACCATTTAGTCACCACCATCACTCATTCCACAGCAAACTCTGCTTTAATCCCCTTGCAGTAAAACTATTCTTAAAATGTAAATGAAAGAGCCGGAAGACATCTCAGTGGTTAAAGAGCTTGCAACTGAGATAGTTCAGACCAACAGAAATTCACGTAAATGCTAGGCTGTCACGGGAGCTCACCTGAAATTCTAGTCTCAGAAGGCAGAGATAGGATATCCCCAGAGTAAGCTGGCTAGCAAGAAAGACTAGCCATTGGATTTGATTGAGAGACCCTGCCTCAATGAATAAGGGGGAAGAGCAATCTAAGATGTTTCCTAGCATCAACTGGGCCTCTACAGTCACATGAACCGAAATGTGTGTTCAAACAAACACAAAAACATGCATCCATAAACACATGAACACTATACACCAAAAAATAGAAAAAGAAAGCATGTAAATGAAGGCACATAAAATCCCAAAAGTGCTCCTCTTTTAGCTCTGGGCTTGTTTTGTTTTCTGCTCTTGGCTCTTTGTTGGAGGTCACTCATCTGAGGCCCTTCTGCCATCATTAATGTACAACATTCTGGGGCTGTCCTCGGCACTCTCCTTTTCCTTTACCTTGCTCATTATTTTTCATGAAAATCACCACAAATTGGCATATTTGCTTATTATATACTATTACAATACAATAGTAATTACCTAAAGACAAGAATTTTATCAGACACATGCATCAATTCAATAAAATATTAGCATAATACTGTTTTCTCATAGTACAGAGAATAAAATTCAGTCTCTTTAATGAGACTATTGCAGTTTTTGCTTATATCACTTGTGCCACTGTCTTTCTAGCATTTCTGCAACAGTGGAGCTGATCTCATTCCTTTACCATGATGTTCCTTGGTTTCAAAACTGCTGTAGCATTTCTTGCAGAACAGAGTGTTGGATCCCCTGGTACTGCAATTATGGACAGTTGTTAGCCACACTGTGGGTGCTGAGAATCTAACGTGGATCCTCTGCAAGAACCACCGGTGTAACTGCTGAGCCATCTTTCCAGCCCCTAAAATCTATTCTTTTAGCTTTCTGAAGCTGGCGTGTTTGGTCATCCTACTGTGTGATAGCACCTCAGAACACCCTGCTCCTAACTAACTGTAACTTACTACTCACTGCTCAGTCTTCCCCTGTTCCCTACCCCCTGCCCCTAGACTCTGGCACCCACCATTATACTTTCCACTGCTAGGACATCAATTTTTTGAGATTCCACATTTGTGTGGAACTTGTGTTTCTGTGCCTGAGTTATTTCTCCTAACGTAATGAGCTCTAATTCTAGCCTTGCAGTCAAAAAAGATAGGAGTTCATTAGTTTTGTGGCTAAACAGTATTATATTGTATATGTATCACATCTTTGTTCACTCAAGAGTTGATAGATTCCTAGACTGTTTTTAGAAACCGATATTGTTTCTATTTCCAGGCTGTTATGCTGTTAAGACTGTGCTGCAATGAAAATGGAAGTGACAATGTCTCTTTTACATGCCAGTTTCATTTCCTTTGGGTATCTTGCTGGATAATGTTAGCCATAATTTTAAGTTTCTGAGGAACCAGCATAGTTTTCCATAACAGCTGAACTAGTTTACCTTCCCATCAGTAGTATGAAAAAGTTAGTTCCCTTTTCTGCACATCCTTACTAGACTTGCCATCACTGCTGAGGAAAGACAATATATTACTGTGGTTTCAAATTAAATTTTATTGACAATTAGTGATTCCGAACATTTTTTTGTACCTAGTATCTATGTTTTCTTTTCAGAAATGGGTTTAGACCTACTATTTTTTATTGGGTTATTTACTGCCTTAAAAAAATATTCTTTGTTTTAACCCTTTGTCATGCATAAGTGTATTATCTCATTCTATAAGGACATCTCTGTATGCTGTTGAGTTTTCTTTTACAGTGTAAAGGCTTTTGACCCTATTGATGCACACTTCAGATACTGGATTTGGAGGAATCAAGTTGTCAATGATCAGGAAGCCTCACTGCTGAGGACCAGCTCTCATAATTTTGGAAGGTGTTATATAAGCTGCCAAGGGAGAAAACCAATCAGTAGTCCTACCCAGCTGTAAAGCCAAGGAGCCACAGCAATGTCTCAGCAAGATATCCCCAATGGTGCAATAGTGGCACTTTTATCTTATGAGTAACCAACAGGTGTGTAATTGAACTTAAGGACTGCTCAGTAGGAGGGACTTTATTGCTGGTACTGTAAATCTAGCCAACTAATGAAGCCTGGAGAGGGCATAGACAATAGAGGAGAACCTGCTACTACAAATTTCCTAAATCAATATAATTTCTAACTGTATTCTAAATACTTATCCTTGGACCCACAGGTAAGTATAGGTCTCACCCCTCACCAAACAAGCTTATTTTTTGCAGCAGATGGTGTTGTATAGCAATTTTGTATTACATAAAACATTCCTTGTTAGAGGGAAGCTCATCAAGATATATAGTATGTTATAAAGGGAGATCAAACACTCCATCCTGCAGCAAGGCTATTAAGTCTCAGGAAGCCAGCATTCAGTGGCTTCAAGAATTTCCTGAAAGTGATCAGATTCATTAGACCACTTCCCTCCAAGCTTATGTAAACTGTAAGGATTGCTAAGAGACACTCTCAGGCAAGCTGAGCTCCTTGGAAGAGGCTGAGACCACCTGAGCTGTCTAAAAGATGTGGAGAGCAGGTGTGGCGAGGGTCCCAGGATGGCGCCCGAGACTTTAGCCAAGTCTTACGACTAACACCTGATTCCCTCCTACCTCTAAGTAAAGCCACGCTCACCGTTCGAGCTGTGCAGGTGCATCCTGTATACAAGATCAGGCCAGATGATACCAATAGACTGAGGCCACGTAACCTGGGCTGGGAAGGTGGATAAATAGAGAGACTTTCTAAATAGAGGGACTTTCTGGTCTTGAGAAGAGAAGCTTGGAGAAAAAGATGTGCCTGAATAATAAACCACTTTGAGAAGAACCAGCGAGAGGTGCTTTGTTTCTGTGGGTTCATACAAGTGCCCCCTACACTTTGTTTCTGTGGGGAGACAAGTGCTCCCTACAAAAAGACACACTCTTCAGTCTCTAGAGCTCCTGGAAAGCTATGCAGTGAACTCCAGGTATCTAGCATTCATGAGCTGTCACCCATGCTGGGCTGGGATTTTGGTGATGCAGGTGTCTGAGTCATTTCTACTCCTGTAAGTAACTCTTTACCTGTACTCCCGTAATTAGCCCCAATAAAATTCACTGATTACCAAGTTAGACTTTGGTATTGTTTACTTTGATTTGTTGGTTGCCTATCTAAGGTGAGTTGATATCTCTTCAGGAATAGTGTCACACAGAGATGGAGGCCATTATAGAGATACACAACTGCTCAAAATACAGAGAGTAAGTAATTGTGAAGAACCCATTCTCAACTGTTATATCTATTATCTTTAACAAAACTCCTACACCCAAGACTCAGGGAACACGTGAGAAAGAAGGTGGTGGAAAGATTTTAAGAGGAAGAAGACCAGGGCATCTCCTGTCTTCTACACCTGACAAGGATGTAGCCATGAAATCTCAACAACACAGATATCTAAATAAGATCTATATAATGACAACACCACTGACATGCCAGCACGGATGGAAGAAAGGTTTATTTTGTTTAGTGGCAATATAGTAAT
Source organism: Rhizomys pruinosus (assembly GCA_009823505.1). Lineage (NCBI taxonomy): Eukaryota > Metazoa > Chordata > Mammalia > Rodentia > Spalacidae > Rhizomys > Rhizomys pruinosus. Next base: position 3,425,343 of record VZQC01004693.1, on the reverse strand, counting down.
TCTACTTCATCATGGGATATGCTGGTGTTCAACAGGGTGAGATTTGCTGGGGGCTTCCTTACAGTTTCAGGAAGCAAAGAAAGCAAGCCAAGATCAGTAGGAGCCATAACCTTCTAAGACCTGTCTCTAGTGCCCTATTTCTGCCAGCCAGGCCCCACCTCCTGAAGACTTCACACTCTGAAGATAGCACCTGAAACTGGATAACATGAGCCTGTTGGCACACTCCAGTGTAATGGGCAGTATAGGTATTTTAATAACACGATGCTTCCTATTCATAAACATGAGGTGTCCTACTTTTTGGTATTTTCTTCAATTTATTTAATCAATGTTTCATAATTTTTCATGTAAAGATCTTTCACCTCATTATTTGAACATATTCTCAGGGGTATTTTTGTTGTTGTTGTTGGCTGCTATAAATGGAACAGCATTCCTGATTTCTATTTCAAACAATTGACAACCGGCATATAGCAACTCTGCTGAATTTATCTATTACTTCAGGTTTTTGGTGGAATTTTTTTAGTTTTCTATATATAAGAACATTCCATTTGCAAACTATTTACTTTATTGTTTTGCCCAATTGCTATAGCTAGGATTTTCAGCACTGTGTTTAATAAAAGTGGTAAAAGTGAGCATCTTTGAACTATTCAAAGTATTAGAGAGCAGCTTTGTTCAATATAATGTTGGCTATTTACTTATTACAATTTGACTTTATCATGTTGAGGTATTGTATAGCTCTTTCTTCAGAACAGAAATATTCTGTTAAAGTTCAAGAAGTAAACAAAACTGACAAGTCTTCAGAAGTTCCTGAGATTCACAAAGCCCTTGTCTAAGATTATATAAGCAGTAATATTTGCAAGGGAGAGGAGACTAATGGGCTGAGCTGTCTAGAAGGTGTACAGGGGGCTCCAGGGATGCAATTGCCCATAGGTTTTAGTTGTCTTCCCTTTGGGACAGAGAAATGAAGACACTTTGATTGTATAAGGGAAAGCTACAATGTTTGGACAAGGGTATTTATTTATTTATTTATTTTTATTTTATTTATTTATTATGTATATGAATGTACTGTTTGCATGTAGGTTTGTGCACCCGTGTCCTGCAATGCTGCAGAGGTCAGAAGAGGGTGTTAGATTCCCCTGGGACTGGAGTCAGACAGTTCTCAGCCGCCATGTGGGTGCTGGGGATCGAACCCGGGTCCTCTGCAAGAGCAGTCGGCGCTCTTAACCGCTAGGCCATCTCTCCAGCCCTTATTTATGTGTATGAGTATTTTGCTTACATGTATGTATGTGCATCACATGTGTACAATTCCTGCAGTGACCAGAAGAGGTGCAGGATCCCCTGGAACTGTTGTGGATGGCTGGTAGCTGCCATATGATGCTGGAGACTAAACCTGGGTTATCTGCAAAGGCAGCTAGTACTCTTAGCTGCTAAGCCAGTTTTCTACACTCCCACCCCCTGTTTTGAATACACACATTGGGAAAATATTGAATTAATAAATTTGGATAGTAAAAGGACCACTGTGGACCTGTGTTATTTGTAGATAGCCAGTACAACCTGCTAGAAAATGTGTCAGAAAAGGGGGAGGAAACTCTTCTTGATGCTGCATGTCACAGATTAAAACACGGGGATTCAGGTTTTTCTATTTTGTCATAAGTTTGAGAGGATAGTTCCAAGATACAGTAATAGTTTGAGGTTAATAGCAGAAGTGGGTACTATCAATGTGAGAATCCAAGTGACATGATAACTCCTGAAACCACTGCACGAAGGCTTCCTCTCAGCAAATCCAGAGAGACATTACTTTCAGTGTTTCTTGATATAGTTCAATTTTATATCAATAACTCACTTGGATTTGTCTTTCTGTCTCTTAATAATACCTTTTGATTAAGTATTTGATTAAGTATTACAGTATCAGATTAGGATAATAGATAAATAATTCCTTTTGCTTCTGCTAGGAAACATAAGTCATGAAGTCCTCTTAGGCTGTGTTCTCTGTCCATGCTCTTCTGATTCTTTCCCTCTGTTTTCACTCTTCCCTCTTCCCCAGATAGTTGCAAATAGCCCCAACTTAAGGACAATCAGTTGCAGAATGATTTGGATGTTGCTCTGTGCCAGAAATACAGCACCCCTCAGTTGCCAGGATAACTATTACAATGCTGATCGAGCTTAGGCTGTCAATATTAGTCTTCTTCAGTACCCCATGTCCTGTCACAAAACACCAAACTAATGTTGCTCAATGAACAACAATAAGAAAAGCTTCTAACATTCTAGCTCAGAACATTATAAAAAGTAACCTACATAAAGATTAAAAATCTAAAAAGTTTATTTTAAACATTTAGGGGTTCTACAACAAAAAAAAACCTTTGTTTTAACTTTTTTTAAAAATTTTATTTATTTCTGTATGTGTATGAATGTACTATCTGCATGCAGGTGTGTGCACCCGTGTCGTGCAATGCCGCGGAGGTCAGAAGAGGGTGTCGGATTCCCCTGGAACTGGAGTTCTCCAGGAATTGGAGTTTCAGACGGTTCTCGGCCGCCATGTGGGTGCTGGGGATCGAACCCGGGTCCTCTGTAAGAGCGGTCGGTGCTCTTAACCGCTAGGCCAACTCTCCAGCCCCAACAACAAAAAAAATACCTTTGAATAGGCAGAGTAACCCACTGCAAACTTGATGAAATCTTTATTTGAAAGGTGATTGCTTTTAGAGGCAGTATTAAGCAAAGCCTACCTGGATTGCATTATTGTTGAGATAAACTAGGTGAAACAAAATGTCTGGAAATGACATAATTTCTAGGTGTCATAATTTTAGCTACAAAAATGTGCACATAAGTACTATGGTTTCTACTCATCCTTGGTGACAAATTTTTCTGCTGATCAAAAACAAAAACAAAAGACAAAAGAAAAGGAAAAAGATAATTCTCCATAATCGCTGGGCTATATTCCTCAGGTATCATATCATTAAAATAAGAAAGGGCAGTATATTGTAGTATGGAAGAACACATGAGGTTCACATTTGAAGTTAATGGGAGTCACATCTGTGCTAAATGCAGTACTATGTACTTGGAGCAAACATCCTAAAATGTGTTCAGTAGGTATGTACTTTGTACCCTGACTTCAAAGAAATGTCTCCATTTGGAGCACTTTTAGGAATAAAACAAAGAGAAGTAAAATTAAGCCTTGATATCTGCTTCCCATAAACTAAGCCATCAATAGTACATCTAGCTACTTTCTAGCATTGGCTGCCTAAGCTGAAACTGTTTTAGACACAAAAGGCTTATTTTTTTTTTTTCCCAAGAAACTAAAAATTAGCATATACAGTATTAGGTTTCATTGTAACAACTTGAAATAAAATTTGTCTTTGTGGTTCCTCCCTACCCCTGCCCCTGTCTACACACCTCCATTACCTCCTTTCACCTTTCATGTCTCATGTGTTCCACTGCTGTCTGCCTTCCCCCACTTCCTCACACCTGCCTTTCCCCTTTGAAGGTCTCCTTTCTGGTTTCATAGCCTATACCCACATTCACCCCTACTCATACATATGTATATAAACATTATAACCTAGGATCCACTTATGAGAGAGAACATGTCATTTTTGCCTTTCTGAGTCTGAACAACTTCACTTAATATACTTTCCAGTTCTATTTTACTTAGGTATACCAATTAAATAATACAGAATAAAAATCTTTTTAAAAAGTTGCTTTTACCTTAAAATTATAATGTATCATTAGTATTTACAAAAGTAACCTTAACAAAAGTAATGATGAAATTTTACAAATGAGAGTTTGGAAGACACTTGATACCCTTTACATTAAGCTAATGCCTACCAGTAAATAAGGTCATCAGTGGAACAAAAAAAGAACATTTTGAATCACCAGTTTAGGGCACCCATATGGACATATGCATACTGATATATACACATGTAGGAAAAGATATATAATGTGAAATTTTACACAGATCTTAAAAAAGTATTTGTAAGGCTTTCACACAAATCTGCTAGTTAACATACTAAAAAAGACAAAAGATCATAGAAAATAAAGGAAAAAAGGAGAAAAATTAATGAGCAAATACATAAAAACAGGACGAACCATAAGCTTATATGAAGAAAAATACAAAATAGCTACAAAACTGAATATTACTGTATCAGTATAAAATGTGTAACTATTCGGGGCTGGAGAGATGGCCTGGCGGTTAAGAGTGCCGACCGCTCTTACAGAGGACCGGGTTCGATCCCCAGCACCCACATGGCGGCTGAGAACCATCTGAAACTCCAATTCCAGGAGAACTCCAGTTCCAGGGGAATCCGACACCCTCTTCTGACCTCCGCGGCATTGCACGACACGGATGCACAGACCTGCATGCAGACAGTACATTCATACACATACCGAAATAAATAAAAATTAAAAAAAAAATGTGTAACTATTCAAAAATTTAATGGTCGTTTTAAAGGTTTTCTAAATGGATTTTTCAAAATTTAAACAACAATCATATTATACATTTTTTAAAAAGTTAATTTAGCAAAACTGATGAGAGCAGAGAACAGTAAAAAATTATGAAAATGTAGTTGAATATAAAACATTCATTGTGGAGATTAAGCAAAGAGGAAAATCATAAACACAGATACATGGAAATAAATGTTTACTGAGGAAATACCAGAAGAAAATATATGTGAATATAATTTTGTTTTAAGGTGGTAATGTAACCTGCTGCTTCTTTTTTATTTTTCCAAGTGTCTATGTTATTTTGTCATATTTTTTATTTATTATTTTCATTTCAATTTATGTTAATGAGTGTACTGCCTGCATGTATGTAAGTGCATCCATGTCATACAATGCCCACAGAGGTCAGAAGAGGGTGTTAGATCCCCTGGAACTGGAGTTATAGGGGGTTGTTAGCTGCCATTTGGGTGCTAGGAAATGAACCTGTGTCCTCTGCAAGAGCAGTCAGTGCTATTAATTGCTGAGCCATTTCTCTAGCCCTGAAAATTTCTAGGCTATTTTATGCTTTTATTATAAACTAAAACAAAACATATATATGTAGTTTCATCTATAATATAATACAAAGTAATTGATGATGTAAGAAGCACAGTCAAAGCATCTTCTTACCTCTTGCTCATCCATATTCAACCACTGCTTTGGATCTTCTTCAGTAGCCAGAAAAGCTATCAATTCTAAAGCAGTAAGTCGAGTCTGACGTCTTGAGGAGACAAATATCAAAACAGGTTTGGCCGGAGAATGACTTCTGATTGCTGTGTAAAGATGCAGAAAATGAAATTTTAAGATTAGAATATGAATCTTATTAAAATTTCAAATGGATACATGAAAACTAATGTAGTAAAATATTTAGGTGAATTCTTAATTTGACCATAAAAAATTTAGTATTATTTCAGGTATTATTTCCCCTTTCCCCATTTTCTACTTAATAACACTTGTCTTCTACTATCCCCCTCTTAATAACACCTGTCTTCTACTATCCCCCTCTTTTCAGCTCTTTATTCTCCTTTATCCCCTTCCTTTCCATTTTCCTGACTTCTGGGGTTACATCACGATATATACTCAGATCTAGGGATTTGAAACTAAGATCCACAAATGAAAGAACAGATGCTGCTCGTTTCTTTGAGTCTGGGTTGTTTTACTTAGTATAACAGTTTCTAGGTTCATCCATTTACCTGAAAATTTCATGATTTGTTTTTTCTTTACCACTCAGTAGAACTCCATTGTGTACATTTTTACTATCTATTTATCAGTTGAGGGACATTTAGGTTGCTTCCATTTCTTTGCTATTGTGAAAAGAGCAGCAACAAACATGGCTGTGCAAGTTTCTCTGCAGTCGGATGAATCCATTGGGTATATGCTGAGGAGTGGTATAACTGGATAATATGGTAGATTTATTTTTAGTTTTTTAGGATTTAGTTATACCAATTTTCACAGTGGTTGCCCCAGTTTGCAATCTTTGCCAACAGTGGATGAGGGTTGCCCTTTCCCTGCATTCAATCTTAGCCATTCTGACTGGGGTAGATGAAATATTAAAGTGGTTTTGATTTGTATTTCCCTATTTACTAAGGATGTTGAACACTTTTTAAGGTATTTCTTTCTTTCTTTTTTTTTTTTTTTTTCCGGGACAGGGTCTCCCTGTAGCCCCAGCTGGCCTGGAACTCACTCTGTAGACCAGGCTGGCCTTGAACTCAGAGATCTGCCTGTCTCTGCCTCCTGAGTGTTGGGATTAAAGATTTAAAGACAGTTCTTAGCCACCATGTGAGTGCTGGGAATCAAACCCCGGTCCTTGCAAGGGCAGTTGGTGCTCTTAACTGCTGAGCCATCTCTCCAGCTCCCTTAAGATATTTCTTAGCCATTTTTATTTCTTTTCTGAGCTCTCTTTCAGATCCATAGCCCATTTAAAAAATTTATTTCCTTGCTTCTTTGAGTTCTTTATAGATTCTGGATATTAACCCTCTGTCAGATGAATAGCTGGTGAAGATTTTCTTCCACTCTGTAGGCCCCCTCTTCACTTGACTGGTTGTTTCCTTTTTTTGTATGGAAGCTTTTTAGTTTAGTGAGGTCCTATCTGTCAATTCCTAACTGACTGATTGATGTCCAATTTAGAAAGTCCTTTCCTGCACCTGTATCTTGTGGGTTACTGCCCATGTTTTCTTCTAACAGTTTCAGCATTTCAGGCTTCACATTGAATCCTTGCTCCATGTGGAACTGACTACTGTGGGAGGTGATATGTATGGGTCTAATTTTACTCTTCTTTATGTGGAGATCCAATTCTGTTTGCGCCATTTGTTGAAGAGGCTGTCTTTCCTCTAATGTGTGTTTTTGGCACATTTCTTAGATATCAGGTGGCTGTAACTGCCTGTTCCCATGTTTGAATCTATTTTGTTCTGTTGATCAAGTCTGTTTTTGTGCCAAAAAATAAAGTTTTTATGACTCTGTACTAGGTCTGCCAGAATCCCCTTTCAAAAAAATAATTTCAGTTGGTCAGTTACTCAGATGAACTCATAGCAATGGCAACATTACGTAAAAGTCTCACCTAAGTTCAAGCTATAAATAAATTCCAACATAGATGTGCAGAAGTGTGCAAGAAACTCCAACCTTATTGGAGGAAGTATTGGCAAAACTGAGGGCTGCTGGGATGGGGGAGAGTCAGTCTGGTTTAAGAATGACACACTTGGTAGGTTGGCCAGGCAGTTTCAGTGTATGACCCAGAACAAAAGGCATTTGGGGACACAAATCTGACTCTAAAGGCCTTAACAGAGTTCGTCCTATCTCCTAGAACTAGAGTATCAGACGGCTATTAGTCACCATCTGGGTGCTGGGGACTGAGGAAGGGTCCTCTCCACAAGGAGCCAGTGCTCCTAACTGCTCAGCCATCACTCCAGAAACCCTTTTTAAGGGACAAAGAAATCAATTTAATAATGAAACATTGGTGAGGGGTTGACTACATATACTAGAATGAGAAGAAGACTATTATAAAGTCTTATTGCTAAACTCAAGGAAATCTGATAATTGCTACAGGTATGACAATTAGTTCATAAAGACAATAGTTGAACTGATACTGCATCTTAAGGTCAGGTACTTCATTTATTTACTACTGATATAATATAAAATGTTTCATTCCAGCAACAGTGTATAGCTACTCCTTATATAATCAATTCTACAATATATACTATGAAAAAAATAACCTCTTTTCTTAGTTTTTAACTTTCACCACTTACTAGGGTACCACAAAATATGATATATCTGTAATGAAGCACCTTAATAATATAATGTTTAAACCACATACTATTGTAATACTTGTATCATTTATACAAACAATTATGAACGGATTTCTCTTATTTGAACCTCAACACTTAATGGATTTTTGTGGCTATAAGAACAGGTGTGGCTGAACAGCTCACGGCAGATTTATTGTTCATTAGTGATTTGTACAATGCTTCTGTAGAGGTGTAAATAATCTGAACTGCCAAGCTGGGTCTCCAGCCCACAATCAATACATTGCTTCTGTCATAAGGCTAATTACAGCAGCTAAAAAGCTACCTCACAACTGTCACCTCACGATCAACAGCAGTTCACATTAAAGAATTTATTTTGTAGGTTACTGTTTACTGATACAAATACTCCTTCTATAATCTAAATAAAACATTTAAAAATGTTTAAAAAATAGAGTATTATTCCTAAGTCTCCTCTATTTGACTAACTTGTTAGAAAGGAAGCATGGACATTAATAAAAACAAAACATAAAACCTAGAGTATTGTAAAATGTAATGAGTCATCCAAGTTTTTGAAAAAAATTATTTTTATGTGTAAGAATGTCTTGCCTACATGCATGTATGTATATCACATGAATAACTCACGGCCTCAGATTCCAATGGTGTTGGATCTCTGGAACTGAAGTTACAGGAAATTTGTAAGCTGGTGGTTCTGGTAATCCCCTTTGTTTATTCATAACCCCTGTGCCATCTCTCTAGCCTCTAAGTTTTATAGTTTCCAGTAAAACATAAAACTGTGTATGTGGATCTCTTTGAATTCAAGGTCAGCCTGGTCTACAGAGTGAGTTCCAGGGCAGCCAGAGCTACAGGGAGACCTTGTCTCAAAAAGATTAAAAAAAAAATGTAGGTTTTAATTATCACTTGGTTAAATTACTAATCGTCCTACAATAATTTTAAAAAATTAAAACTTTTTTAATTGAAGTTTTGTGCATTTCATACGTCATTTCTTTGTCCAATTTAACCTTATTCCCCTTTCCATGCTCTCCATCCCACCTGAGTTCATGAATTTTGCCATGCATGTCTTATATCTTTTTCTGAGTCTTTATGAAGTTTTTCTATGCAGAGGATTATTGTTTTGGGGAGAACTTTACTGTTTCAGTCAGATCTTTGTCCCAGTTCTTTTCTGTTCCCTCCAACTTGTATTGCTTCAAAATATGCATATATACATATATATGTTACATATATATTAAAATTATATAGTCTGAAAATAAACTGTATGCTATTTCCAAATTAAATTTCAGAATTCACCTTTTTCCCTTTTAATTTTATTATTACTCTGAAATATGCAAACATACCCTCCATCCTTGTACCAAAATTTTAAAGTCTGAAAATAAGTAGTAGGTTAATTCTAGAGCCCATTAAGGGATTCACATTCTAAGAGCACAGTTGCTTTTAGATAAAGCAAAATATAACATTAATGTTACTCAGTTTGCCTTAGTTGACTAGCATCCACAAATGAGGGATGTCATTCATCATTTCTTTTTCTGCGTTACCTCACTTAGCATACTATCTTCTAGTTCCAGCCATTTACTTGCAAAGTTCATGATGTCATCTTTCTTTACCCCTGCATAAAACTCCACTGTGTAGATATAACGCATTTTCTCTATCCAGTAGTTGGATGAGGGGCACTTGGGTTGATTCCAACTCTTTGCTATTGTGAAGAGAGCTGCAATTAACATGGCTGTCCATGTATCTCTGTGGAAGGATGAATCTTATGGGTATATACCCAAGAGTGCTATGACTGGGTCAGGTGGCAGGCTCATTTTGAGTCTTTTAAGGGCTCTCCACACTGCTTTCCATAGTGGTTGTATGGAGTTTACATTCCTTTTTTTTTTTTAATTAAAAAAAAAAATTTTTTTTTATTTTTGTATGTGTATGAATGTATTGTCTGTATGCAGGTCTGTGCACCTGTGTCGTGCAATGCCGCGGAGGTCAGAAGAGGGTCTTGGATTCCCCTGGAACTGGAGTTCTCCTGGAATTGGAGTTACAGACGGTTCTCAGCCACCATGTGGGTGCTGGGGATTGAACCCGGGTCCTCTGCAAGAGTGTCGGTGCTCTTAACCGCTAGGCTATCTCTCCAGCCCCTGGAGTTTACATTCCTACCAGCAGTGGATGAGTGTACCCCTTTACCCGCAACCTCTCCAGCACTTGGTATCATTTGTTTTCTTGATCCTAGACAGTCTTATTGGAGTGAGATGATATCTTAAAGTTGTTTTAATTTGCATTTCCTTAATTAGTGATGTTGCACACTTTTTAAGAGATTTCTCAGCAATCTTTACTTCTTCACTTATGTCATGAAAGAGTTTTCTTTCTCTTTCAACTATAATCAACATTTTTGCTGGGTATGATAACCTGAGTTGGCATCTATAGTTGTTTAATACTGGGAATACTTTGGTCCATATTCTTCTGGCTTTCATAGTTTTCATTGAAAAGTCAGCTGTAATTCTGATGGGTTTTTCCTTTATATGTAACTTGTTTTTCTCTTGTGGCCTTCAGTATTTTGTGTTTATTTTGGGCACCTAGTGTTTTAACTATGATATGGTATTGGGAGTTTCTTTTCTGATCTTGTCTATTTGGTGATGTATGTGCTTCTTGTATTTGTATGGGTTTGTCTTTTTTCAGTTGGGGTAAATTTTCTTCTATAATTCCATTAAGATCTGATGAATACTGCTGTCTTGGGATTCTTCTTCATCTATCCTCTGATGTGGAGGTTTTTTTCTTTTCATAGTGTCCCACATTTCCTGGTTGTTCCATTCTTGTTTTTTTTTTTTTTTTTTTTTTTTTTTTTTTTGAGCAATGTAATTCTTCTACTTTATCTTCCAGTGCTGATATTCTATTTTCTGCTTCATCCAATCTGTTACTGCGGCTTTCTCCCATCCTTTCCTGTTGACTGGATGAGGGTTCAATTTCCTTTTTAATTTCATCCTATGCCTTCTTTAGTATTTCCACTGCCTTTTTGAGCTTGCCATTCTCTTCTCACAGCTCCTTGCTTCTCTGGTTGGTTTTAGTTTTCATTTCAACCGGGATCTTTTCAGTGTTTCCACTTCCTTCTGGAGTTCATCATTTTCTCCCTCCTTCCTGAGTTTGTCATTCTTTCCCTGTAGATTTATTTATTTATTTATTTATTTATTTATTTATTTATGGTCTTTTTGAGACAGGGTCTCCCTTTAGTCCCAGCTGGCCTGGAACTTGATATGTAAACCATGCTGGCCTTGAACCCATAAAGATCTACCTGCCTCTGTCTCCAGAGTGCTGGAATTAAAGGCATGTGCCACCATGCCTGGCCTAAGATGGTTCTTAGCCTCCATGGGGGTACTGGGAATCAAACCCAGATCCTTTGCAAGAACAGTCAGTGCTCTTAACTGCTGAGGCTTCTCTCCATTCCTGATTTGTTCTTTATATTCCTTGATTTCTTTGAGTCTATGATTATTCTCAGATCTGTGTCCTGGGTTAAGTCCAGGGAGATCTCACTGTAGGAATCTTCTATAGGATTGGTAGAGTTTGGTGTGGATTTATTTTATGTTTTTCCCATGTTGTTCTTTCCTTGTATTTTTGGTATGTGGGTTTGTATTTTTTGTTTGTATTCTGATGCTAATCTCAAATTTTTCTTTGCTTGCTTTGTTTGTTTCCTTAAGATGCCTTCATTGTTTTCTCCTTGTTTATGGAGTGTTGACTTGTCTAGGTTTCAGGCTTTCACTTTTAGTTATATATTGGAAGGTCTAGCTCACTCTTCCCTTTCCGTTCTGATGGTTCTCCAAAAACTGGGTAGGTAACAACCAGGTTCATATGCTGCTGAGCTCTGCGTTCACTCTGCTTCCCGGTGCCCAGTACATCTAGGTTGGCAGTGAAGCTTGGCGGCCTGGGACTGGAGCTGTGTCATGTTTGTTGTTTCTTCTATTGTGTTGTGCCCAGGAATCACTACTGAGGTCCCACTGGGATACTTGCTCTGCAGCTTGAATGAGGTGTGTGTGTGGGGGTGTCCTGTGCTCTGGCTGCTGGCTGGATAACTCCACCTACACTGCTGTGCATGCCAACTGAGGAATCCACCTGGCTGAAGTAACAGGCCTCTAAGCAGACGTGTCCCATGAGGCCGGGGCCAACCTGTGCTCTGGCTGCTGGCTGGGTAACTCCACCCATGCTGCTATACACCTTATGCTTCCATGTCACAATTCATTACTGATAAAGCCAAAGCAGAACTCAAACCAGGAATCCTAAAGGCAGGAATTGAAGCAGAGACCAGACCATGGAGGAACACTGCTTATGGGCTTGATTGCCCTGCCTTGCTCAGCTAGTTCCAGGCCAGCTAGAGGTGCAGGGAGACTCTGTCTCAAGAAGACCAAAAAAAAAAAAAAAAGAATAATTTACTTCTTGTGGGGCATGGTGGTGCACACCTTTAATCCCAGCACTTGGGAAGCAGAGAAAGGCAGATCTCTGGGAGAATGAGGCCAGCCTGGCTACACAGCATAGCGAATTCCACTCCAGCCAGGGCTACAGGGAGACCCTATGAACATACACAGGTACGTATCACTGGAGAGGTCATTGACCCTAGAGAAAAACCTACTTCTGTTACTTTCTTAGAGCAATGTAATGTCCTACTATATTCTAAGTATGTATTTTTAGAGTTACAAAATGTCCCTCTCACCACTCAGCAAAGAGGCTTAGTTTTGCAACAGATAAAGACTATCACAAAATTCCACGACTAGTCAAATTCAGAGAATAAATGAATGTGAAGCATCCAAGCCTAAGTGAAGCGTTTACAATGCAACCTCTACACCTAAGGTTCAGGGATTATCATAGAAGAGGGGTCAGAAAGTATGTAAGAGCCAGAGGGACAAGATACCTGCTGTCAGTTAATGCATTTTAGACATGATAGGGGAGCAACACAATCACCACAATATGGTAGCCTAACAAGATTTCCATGATAACAAAACCAGTTGACATGTCAAGGTTGATGTGGGAGGTGGGTGTCATGGGATCAGACTCCAAGATGAGGAGCTACAATCAGACGATGCTGAGGGAGGGAGATTCAGTTTTCTCCAGAGACTAGCTTCCTTAGAAGTTGTTATCTAATCCAAAGGACAGCTGTACACACACACAGGTTCATATGGGCATCACTTAATGGACACATGCATTACAATATATATGTGCATATGTGTATATTTATAAATATGTATGTATATGTAGCAATAATAATCAAAGAAAATAAGAAATTGAAAAAGTGTATGGGGACATCTAAGGACTTGGTACGGGATTGGGAGGTATGGAAATAATACAAAGACTGATGTATGAAATTGTCAAAAATAATCTGGAAAACACTCTAAAAAAGACACTCTTTCCTACAATGATATATTTTATTCTACTGCAAAGACATCTTGATTTATGAAATACCTCATTTTCAATATATAATTTAATATATATTTATATTACTTAACAGGTGAGATAAATAGCTTGATATTATTTGTAGCATCAAGACCATTATCATATTTTTAATGAAACTCACTCAAATGGCTTAAAATGCATTTGATGGCTTCTATACAAAATGTTTACTATTTCATTCCAAGAATCTCAAGCTTACCCTGAAATGCAGGCTTATTCATACTAGCCATACGTGGACAGTAATGTTGACCTGGGAATCCTTGAATGTGAACTTCCAGTGGAACTGGGCGAACTGAAGGTCGGAAGTTAAACAAACCCATCTAGCAAATATGAAGGAGAAACACTTTTCAAATTTAATATTGAAGGAAACATCATACTATTATAAGGTTATAGATAAAAATTGTTGCTAAATTGCATTCTATTCCTTTCCCATGTACCTGCTTTATGTTGAGCCAGTCAGCAAGGTCTCTCGCATTAGCTAATGCAGTAGATAGTCCAACTATTCTAACAGGCTTCTCTGTGTGTGATGAGATGAAGTTTGTTCGCGATACAATGACCTCTAGAACCGGACCTCTTTCCTCCCCTAAGAATTAAGAATAATGGATATTAATCATTTAACAAATCAATTCTGGCTGCTGCAGGCAAAAAGCCAAAGTTTATAGGTGCCTAAAAAAAAAAAAAAGGACTACTACAAATTATATGAACAAGTAACTGAGCCATGGGATAGATATTAAAATGAAAAAAAAAAAAGAAATCAATATGCGAAAGAGATATATATGTATTCCTGTGTTCATAATGGCATTATCTAAAATAGCAAAGAAGTATCAAAGTGACCACTGTTGAATGAAGAAATATGAAAATGTGAAATATATATATGTATATATATAATGAAATACTATAAAACAATTAAGAAGAATGAAACCCCATTATTTACAATAGCATAGATGATCCAGGAAGACAGCATTTTAACAGAAATGAGCCAAACAATAGAGAGGTAAATTCTACATGATCTGTTATATGTAGAATGAAAAAAAATTTCAAAACTCAAGAAAGCAAAGAGATTAGTAGAGTTTTCTGGAGGATAAGAGTGGTTTGGTGAAGGATGGGAAAAAGATGTTGGCAAAAGCACTAAGTTTCCATTATACAGGAGGACTAGTCGATGAGAGCTAATGAACTTTTAAAGTGTGGTACTAAGATACTTTTGTTAATTTTCTCTAATCATTCCATATTGTACACATATCAAAATGTCAACTGTACCCCATAAATACAATTATTTGTCAATTAAAAATTATATTTAAGGGGCTGAAGAGATGCCTCACAGAGCACTGTTGCTCTTGCTGAGGACCTGGGTTCAGTTCCTACCACCCACATGGCAGCTAACAGTCATGTGTAACTCTACTTCCAGGGGATCTGATGCCTTCTGGCCTACACATGCAGAGCACATAAGTGGTATACTTACACACAAACAACCAAAACCACTCATAGACATAAAGAAAACATAAATTTTTAAAATTAAATAGGTTATATTAATAAAATAAAGTCAAGGTTTATGAAGCTGAACATAGCTGCAGTGGTACGCACCAAGCAGATGGATCTCATCTATGATGAGAATAGTGACTTGCTGCACATAGTTCCTATTCTGCCAGCTTCGACTGACTCCATCCCATTTCTCTGGTGTAGTGACAATGAGGTCAGCCTGAGCAATGGATTTCATGTCTGGAGTCACATCCCCTGTTAGTTCAATAACTCTGGAGAGAAATAAAATAGTTCCATAGGAAACAAGTGTTCTTTACAAAGGCAAAAATTCTTGATAATAAAATTTATAGTTAGGCATGGTGGTACATGCCTTTAATCCTAGCACTTAGGATCCAGAGGCAGGTGGATCTCTATGAGGTCAAGGCCAGCCTGGTCAACATAATGAGTTCCAGGCCACCTGGGGCTACAGATAGACCCTGTCTCAAAAAAAAAAAAATCAAAATAAATAAATAAATAAATAAATAAATAAATAAAAATGATAGAAAGGTTATAACTACTTTTCCCCTTTCACTTGAAATTTTTTGAAATGAAATACTCATATACGAAGAGCCATAAAATACAAGATATAAATAAATGTTTAAATTCAAACCACTGATAAATGCATATAAGTGTGCTAAGCTTTGATTATTATGCATAAAGTAGTTCTACCTATGCTTTAAAGCTGTACTGATTTTGAAACAAATATTTTTTTTTCTTTTCTTTTTAAGACAGGATCTCATGCAGCCTGTATTATCCTAGAACCCACTATGTAGCCAAGAATGACCTCCTGGTGCCATCTCCCAAAGGCTGGGATTATAGGCATGTATCACTGCACCTGGCATTTAAATAAAAAAGCCTGTTTATTGAAGAAAGTGTTATCAGGATATTTATTATGAATACAATTACTTATATAAATACAATTACTTATAAATTTCATTTTTCTTAGAATGGAATTCTTCTACAAATAACATACTGGGCTAAAAACAAGATCAGCTAAGGCTGATCTCAGGTGTTCTTAGTCTTATAGAAAAGAAAAATCTGGGCTGGAGAGATGGCCTAAAGGTTAAGAGCACCAACTGCTCTTGCAGAGGACCTGGGTTCTATCCCCAGCACCCACATGGCGGCTAAGAACCATCTGTAACTCCAATTCCAGGAGAACTCCAGTTCCTGGGGAATCCGACACCCTCTTCTGACCTCCGCAGCATTGCACGACACGGGTGCACAAACCTACATGCAGACAGTACACTCATACACATACAAAAGTAAATAAAATTAATTTTTTTTTTTTTAAAAAAAGAAAAAGAAAAATCCATGTAAGTACAGAAGAGGTAGATAAGATGTAGGGGATTCTAGAGGTAAATTTCAAATTTCAGTAATTATTAAACAATTTCTATAATTACATTAAGACTCAGAAAAAAGAATAAGGGGTAAGGTCTGTTCTTCTAAGTGTAATATTCCTAAAACATCTATTCATTTTTTTTCAATATTCTGCTATTACATTTATATATATTGCACTAATTTTTAAAATTATATCTAGTTAACATTTTATATAATATACTATGCCACCAGGCCCTAGGAACTTGCAGTGGACTTTCTCTGTAGCAGTCTAGCCCTTAACACTTCAGGCTCTCAGTCTGCAGCTTCCACATACTCATTTCATTTTCAGAGATGGTTCTTTTGTGTTGTGTGCTATATTCACTTAGAGATACTACATCGGACATCTGGGTTATCTTGTAGTCTTTTGCTACTAAACAATATAGGAAGGAATAGTCTTATAAAGTGTTAAAGTATTAATTTATAAAACAAATCATGCTCTTTAAAGAACTATTTTTTCATGAAAAATGTCTTTAGTGTCTTGAAATTACTCCACATAATTTAAAAGACAAATAAAGAGATAGAAGTTATTTATTTTGAGAATAACAACATTTGAAAAAGTTATCTCACTAAATGAAAGTATTCATATTAAATAATTTATTTTTCAGTCTTAAAATAATGGAAATATTGATATAATCCTAATACTGGTTAATAAAGTTTTAAAAAGGATTATGAAAATTACTGAAACCATATCAGTTTTATTTAACTTTGTAACTTGCTAGTCCTTTACACTATTCAAAGCCTATCTTTTCAATAAAAGAACTTACTTTTTACCAAGTTTTTCTTCTATTCTAACTTTCCAATCATCCATTCTTTCACGTACAAGGGCCTTTAGGGGTGCAATGTACACTGCCTAAAAAGAGGGATATAAACAAAAATAAATGAAACAGTATATTCAAACAGGAGAAAAGATAAAATTTGTCATAGAACAATGTGGTTTAAAATTCTTTGATGAGATCCTACCTACCATGTCTCTATTCTGTTCCCCTGCAACCTCAACACTTTCTATTTTATTTTATTTTATTTTATTTTATTTTATCTATTTATGTGTATGAATGTACTGTCTGCATGTAGGTTTGTGCACCCGTGTCGTGCAATGCTGCGGAGGTCAGAAGAGGGTGTTGGATTCCCCTGGAACTGGAGTTCTCCTGGAACTGGAGTTACAGACGGTTCTCAGCTGCCATGTGGGTGCTGGGGATCGAACCCGGGTCCTCTGCAAGAGCGGTTGGCACTCTTAACCACTAGGCCATCTCTCCCGCCCCAGCCTCAACACTTTCAATCTACCCAACCCTACCCTGTCTTCCTGCTAGCCTTGGACCCAGGACCACCCGAATTCTTCTTCCTCAGATCTCTGAACTAGCTTCCTAACTCAGACTGGCTAAATCCACTAGTCTACTTTGTTAACACCTTCCACAGGCAGTCCTGACTCTACCTTCCACTGGCTTCTGAGACAGGCAGGCCCAGCTCTGACCCTGGTAAGTCAGAGCCCATCCACTGCTTCTCTAGTCCATTCCGCTGCAGCTTCAACACTTCCAATCTACTCCAGCCCCACTCTGAACTCCTGCTAGCCTTGGGCCCAGGCCCATTTCAATTCCTCTGCTGCAGATCTCTGGACCAGCATCCTAACCCAGACTAGCTAAACCTTCTAGCATATTTTAGTAAGTCCCTCCTTAGGTGGTCCCTACTACCAAGTTCCCCTGGCTCCTGATCTACCTGACATAGATCAGCCCACCTATACAACACTGGAAAGCCAGATCCCACTTACCCTGCAGCATGAAAACTTCCAATCTACCCAACCCCACCCTGTCTCCTGATAGGCTTAGGCCCAGGCCCGCTCCAATACCTCTGCGTCAGATCTCCGGATTATCTTCCTAATCCAGACTAGCTAAATCCTCTAGCCTACTTGGTTAAGACTCTCCACAAGAGGTCCCTACCTATGACTTCCCCTGGACTCCTGATCTGCCTGACACAGACCAGTCCTCCTACTATGCTAACCTAACTACTATGCAGACCAGCCTACTACCCTACAAGAACCTGAAATACATACCAACTAATTTTTCATATCTGAGCAAAAAGCAACTAAGCTATATAAATATATAAACAGAACTAGAACCGAAATAAACTACTTAAATTATTTAGAAAGATAGAAACAGAGGGTGAACTCCCAAACTCCTATAAAGCCAGTATCAATGGGCCAACTAAGCCCTAAAGCCTAATAACCATAATAACTGGCACAGCAAATCTCTATTAGTGCAGTAGTGGCATTGTTATCTGATAGGAAATCAACAGCTATTTAATTGGGCTTGAAGCCCTCTCGATGGCAGTTAATTCATGGGTGGTAATGCAAAAACAGCCAAATTGTACACATGGCTGGGAGGACATAGATCCTAGAGAAAACCCTATCTCTGCTATATCTCTAGACAAATGAAATTTCTTACCATATGCTAATATGGATCCTTATATTTATGCCACACATCAAAGAAGCTATGTTTTGCAACAGATGGGGGCTATTACATGGTTCTACAGCTGGTTACACACACAGAATGTATGTCCAAGAGATGACCAGTCCTAGGTGACACATATTACAGTGAAACCTCTACATTTAAGGCTCATTCATGTAACACAGAGGAACAAGGGGTGGAAAGAATACAAGTGGATCCTACAATTCTCAGCAGTGTAGCATCCTTATACAATAGAGTGTGATGTACACAGAAGGCCACAACTGACTAAGTTTAGAGATTAAGTAACTGCAGAATGTGTGCCCTTGGACAGACTTCCTATGTTAAACCTCACCCACCCATGGTTCAGGGACCATTGTGAAAGAGGGAGCAGAAAGACTGTAAGAATTAGAGTTTGTCCATGAACATAGGGGAACAAAGGCTATCAGGCCATTGGGATCTTGTGCATGCCAACTTGCAGCAACGGTGGCTCCAAGCATAAGACCCATACCAACTTAATCAGATGATGGCCGAGAGTAGAGCAAGGAAAATGGGCAGCCAGCCAGCCCTACATTGGGAACTGTTGGAGACTGGTGGATGAGGCAGAGTAGACCTCACTAGATAGGCTGACTAGACTCCAGCAGATGAATTTGTACTGAAGGACAATTGAGTACAAACACTTGAAATGGATAGGATTTAACATGTATGGCAGAATGCATGAGGTCCAGGTGGGGTGTGTGGGGGTGGGCATGGATGGAGGAGGGGTCCAAATGTGACTAAAAACTGTTGTGTGAAATGTAAAAAAGCTCAATAAAAATTAGGAAAAGAAAAATTCTCTTTAATAACAAATAGTACATTTTTAAATTAATGGGAGAAATATCAGTAACTCAAACATATTTATATAAAATAAAATAAGAGAATGCATTATAAACATTCTATTATTTAAAAAAAAAATAAGAGGAAGGGATGGAGAGATGGCTGAGTAGTTAAGAATATTGTCTGCTCTTGGGGCTGGAGAGATGGCCTAGCGGTTAAGAGCGCCAACCGCTCTTACAGAGGACCCAGGTTCGATCCCCAGCACCCACATGGCGGCTGAGAACCGTCTGAAACTCCAGTTCCAGGAGAACTCCAGTTCCAGGGGAATCCGACACCCTCTTCTGACCTCCGCGGCATTGCACGACACGGGTGCACAGACCTGCATGCTGACAGTACATTCATACACATACAGAAATAAATAAAATTAATTAAAAAAAAATTAAAAAAAAAAAAAAAAGAATATTGTCTGCTCTTACAGAGGACCTGGTTCAGTTCCCAGAACCTACATGGCAGCTTACAACCATCCATAACTCCAGTTCTAGGGGATCCGATGCCCTCTTTTGACCTCCATGGGCACTGGATGACACAGTTGTACTTACATGCATGCAGGCAATATTCTATTACACAAAAACTAAAACTAATAAATAAAAAAATATTTTAAAAGCACCAAAGGCATTTTTCAGTGAAATAATATTCTAACATAATGTGAATAAACAAAAAGATGAAGTAATACATTACATTCAGAAAATCCAGGCTCTAAGGAAAAATAAAAAGGTTTTTCTATGTTATGTACAGGATTTACCCAAACTATATATAATCTTTGAAGAAAGTTATTAATCTTGAAATTTAGAAGAGAATTAAATGAGCTGTTTAAATTTCAGTGTTGATTTTATGAAAGAAGCTATACGTTTTAGCTGCTCGTGGTCCATAAAAAGGCCACCGCAACCCTAATTATCTAAGTACAATACAAACTATTATATGTCCCGTATCTTTATTCTGTTATATTTTAGTTGAGCTGAACTGTTCCAGTGTGCTTATATCTTGTTTTTGAATCAATAAGCAACTTAACAGATTGAAAAGTGGGGAAAAAGTTATTCAAGAAAGAAAAAATACTAATTAGAAATCCCCTCAAAGGTATAAATATTTCTGAAATTACAAATGATGAGAAAAACAGTACATTATTCCAGTTATAACACTCTAACATATTTCTCTTTTGGATATGAAGTACTCATAAAACTTAACAAAACCCCTAAAGACTGTAGTTAAATAAACAAAAACTACTATGACAGAAAAACAAAATAAAACAACAAACCACCATTGACATGAATAGTGTCAAGGAGCTGGTCCCTGTTTTCATTTCAGATTGTTTCAGATGGTTAAATTCATCAAAGCTCAGCAGGATAAGGGTTATGAGGGATGAAGAATGGGGAGATACTATTTATTCATAGGGTATGAATTCTCACATATAGAGAATAAATTCCACAGATCTAACTAATTACAACAGATTTAGGATAATTAAAACTACTGAGCTAAATATTTGAAATTTTCTAAAAGCAGATATTAGATGTTTTTATAACACAACAATTATCTATAGTAACTGATATGTTAATTATCTTGACTGTAGTAATCACTTCATAATGTATATGTACACTAAAACATCACAGTATATGTCTCAAATATATAGTTTTACTAAAAATAGAGCATTTCTAAAAATATATATTTTAAAAAAAAAATTTTTTTTTATTATTTATTTATTTTTGTATGTGTATGAATGTACTGTCTGCATGCAGGTCTGTGCACCCGTGTCGTGCAATGCCGCGGAGGTCAGAAGAGGGTCTCGGATTCCCCTGGAACTGGAGTTCTCCTGGAATTGGAGTTACAGACGGTTCTTAGCCGCCATGTGGGTGCTGGGGATCGAACCCGGGTCCTCTGCAAGAGCGTCGGCGCTCTTAACCGCTAGGCTATCTCTCCAGCCCCCCTAAAAATATATTTTAAGAAAACTGAAAACCAATACTTGACTTGAAATATTATTTAATATTAGCAGTATCACTGTGCTTAGAAACACTTAGAATAAAAGGTATGTTTATATTTCTAGTATATAATCAAATTATTGTTAAAGTATTAGTATTTCCTTCATAGCCAAAGGATTTGATTGTAGATTACTATGTATCTTATGAATATGGGTATGAACCAGCTATTTAATCTCATCATGAAATTACCAATGAGCTGTAGATAAAATGAGGGAACTAGAGGGTTCCAAATGTTGAGGTATTTGTTTTTAAGTAAATTATTCCAACACTTATCTAACCCTTTTCTAAATTCACTGGGAGTGAAAGTCACTGAGTCTTACCAGGATATTTAAAACTTGCTACTTTTGAGACTAAGGTTTGTTTTTTTTTTTTGAGACAGGGTTTTCCTTTAGTCACAGCTGGCCTGGAACTCACTCTGTAGACCAGGTTGGCCTTGAATTCACAGAGATCTGCCTGCCTCTACCTCCCTAGTGCTGGGATTAAGGGCGTGCACCCTCATGCTGAGCACTAAAGATGGTTCTTAGCCACCATGTGAGTGCTCGGAATCAAACTTCGGTCCTCTGCAAGAGCAGTCAGTGCCATTTCTCCAGCCCAAGAGAATAAGATTTTTTTTTTTTGCCTTTTTGAGACAGGGTCTCCCTGTAGCCCCAACTGTCCTGGAACTCGCTCTGTAGACCAGGCTGGCCTGAGAATAAGATTTTTTTAAAAAATATTTCTGTCTGCCTGTAGCCCCAGTTAGCCTAGAACTCAGGAGAGACCAGGCTGGCCTCAATCTCACCCACATCTGTTTGCTTCTCCCTCCAACTGCTATGACTATAGGCCTGTGCCACCATGCCCAGTTAAGAATTGTCTTTCCTCATTGACTGTAAACATGATTCTTTCAACTGACCTTTGAATTTGGATACATGTTGAAGACTCTGAAAATAGCAAGTTCTGCTGCAACAGTCTTTCCTGATCCAGTGGGTGCTCCAAGCAGGACATTACAGTCTGTGTGATACAATGTGTGGAATATCTGCGTCTGCACTGGGTTGAAGTGGCTGAAGTTGTACAGGGCTTCATATGCTTTGCAACTCAAAGCTGTGACTGGTAAAGGCTGAAGATCCAGTAATTCTGAAAGACCCAACAGGTACAGCTATAAAATAATCAGAAAATCATGCCTGTACTGAATACTGTTACTTCCCAGAATTAATCCTCACTTCTTTAGCAGGGAAAATTCTTTATATTTATTTTCAATTTTTAAAATATTTAATTTATTACCTTTACTTTATGTGTATAGGTAGGTATATTGCCTGCGTGTACATAAGTGGACCTGTGTCATGCAATGCCCACAGAGGTCAGAAGAGGGCGCCTGATTCCTCTGGAACTTGAGTTACAGATGGTTGTCATTCACCATGTGGGCACTGCAAGAACAGCCAGTGCCCTTAACCAATGTCCCATCCCTCCAGCCTTGGAAAATTCTTTCTTAATTTAAATAGTTTTTTGATTTATTTTTATTTTATGTGCATGAGCACTGTCCTGCCTACATTTATGTAAGTTCACCCATGTCATGCAATGCCTGTGAAGACCAGAAAAGGGCATCAGATAAGCTGGAACTTGAGTAATTGAGAGTTGTTAGCCATGAAACAGGTACAGGAAACTGAACCCATGTCCTCTGTAAGAAAAGCCAGTGCTCTTAATCATCGAGACATTTCTCTAACACCTGCAATTTATTATTTATTTTATTTTAGTGTTTGGTTTTTTTGAGATGGGATCTCATGACATAGGCCTGACTAGCCTGGAACGTGGGTTTCTAGACCAGCCTGGTCTAGACTCACAGAGATCTGCCTGCTTCTGCCTCCTAAGTGCTGGAATTAAAAACATGTACCACCACTGGGGCTGGAGAGATGGCTCAACAGGTTAAGAGCACCAACTGCTCTTACACCTCTGTAAGAGGACCTGGGTTCAATTAAGCAGGGCTTGTGATACACACCTTTAATCCTAGCACTCAGGAGACAGAGGCAGGCAGATCTCTGTGAGTTCAAGGCCATTCCTGGTCTACAGAGTGAGTTCCAGGCCAGCAGGGGCTATAGGGAGACCTTGTCTCAAAAAAAGAAAACAACAAACAAACAAACAAACAAACAAACAAAAGTGTACCACCATGTAAATTCTTACAGACCAATAACATGTCTTTTTTTTGCTTGTTTGTCTGTTTGTTTTGAGACAGGGTCTCCTTGTAGTCCCAGCTGGCCTGGAACTCACTATGTAGACCAGGCTGGGTTTGAACTCACAGAGATCCACCTGCTCTCCCTCCTATGTGCGAGGATTAAAGGTGTGTGCCACCACGCCCGGCTGTAACATGTCTTTTTATCCATCATCATACTGATGTTTTGAATACTCTTCTAGGCAAGTTCCTACGAACAAACTAGATCTTTCTCCACTAATTGTAAGGTAACTTGAGTAATAAGTTCATGAAAGTATGAATGTTATAGAACAAAACTAAATCTACCCTAGTGTATAAACAAAACAAACTACTGCTTACAAATATCAGTATGGGGGTTGGAGAGATGGCCTAGCGGTTAAGAGCGCTGACTGCTCTTGCAGAGGAGCCGCTTTCGATCCCCAGCACCCACATGGCGGCTGAGAACCGTCTTTAACTCCAGTTCCAGGGGAATCTGACACCCTCTTCTGACCTCCATGACCTTGCATGACACGGGTGCACAAACCTACATGCAGACAGTAAATTCATATACATAAAAAATAAATAAAAAAATTTTAAAAATATTAAAAAAAAACAAATGTCAGTATGATGTTTATTATCAACAAATTAATTTTGATTTGTTATACACTGGCCATGCAAAGTTGCTGAGTAAACCATTCCTACAATTGATGGACTCTTAAGTGAATTTAGGTTAGCTAATTCTTGGTATTTTAGTACAGAGACTGACTAAAAAGAACAAAATCTGCCCGAGAAAGCTTTGAAGAAAGTAGATATAGTTGTTTTTCATAATATGGACTGGCAGCGTAAGGAATTAGAGGATTAAAATAATTCAAAAGATCATTACACATATTAATATAAACCCCAAGTATCAGACAGATCTTATGCTCTCCCAGTATCCAGGTAGCTATCTGCTAAAACACCAGATAGTAGTATTATTGTCAAGAATTTTACATGGAAAACACATTTGGTGTTTAAGTAATAGTTAATTTTAAAAATTTAGCAAGGGGATGTACTGAATTACATTTTTGCAGTTACGCCCTCTTCTGACTTTTGCAGGCAGGCACATATTCCTTTGAAAAGTCTCTTTTCTAACTATATTACGAAGTAAGTTTATTCAGAATAAAAATAACTTTTAAGCATAGGTACTTTTAAACATTAATTAAGGCAATATTTGGGAAAGTAATGATTTAAATGAGTAGTCAATATGTTACCTGTATGGGGAGGATGTCTCTCTGGTAGAATCAGATGTTGAAAGTTGATAATACAAACAGCTTCAGCTCCTAGCCATCTATCAGACACTGCTCGAATGTAGTATTGAGAAGGCAAAGGCTCGAAAATTGGAATTGTAAATACCAGTAGTTGAGGTTCTTTACTAATGACCTAATATGAAATAAAACCTAAAATAAATCTGAGTATTCTCCTATTATAAAGGTTACAGTAGCCTATTGTTAAGATAGCAGTATTTATACAAGCTACACTACAAAGTATCTTGGAATCTAAGCAACAGAGATATTCAGGTACTTCATAGACTTATGGGTGATTCCCTCTAAGAGCACTTAATGTAACAGAAGGTAATGTTTATACTCATTGAATCCTATTTATATATACATATCACCATGCATTAACACATTACCATTTAATTTTGATTCATTTATCAGAATTACCTAAACCTCATTCAATTACTTATCTTCATGGCTTTTACAGTTCCAATACCATGTTATTATTTACTTAGTGCTTTTGTATAAGTCCTGCCACTACCTTCAGTGGACTATCATAATCACTTGTAATAAAAAAAAAAACTACTATGAGGAAAATGAAAGCAAAATACTGCTATGAAATCCTACTGAGTCCCACAGTACTTTCAGCCTAAAGCTTGGTTTTCTCTGATAAAAACTGAAATTACAAGTAAAATATTAGTGAAAGAATAAATAAAGAAACTACATCATTTTGTTTTTTTGTTTTTGAGACTGTGTCTCTTTGTAGCTCCAGGTGACCTGGCTTTTACAGTTCCAATACCATGTTATTATTTACTTAGTGCTTTTGTATAAGTCCTGACACTACCTTCAGTGGACTATCATAATCGCTTGTAATAAAAAAAAAAGCTACTATGAGGAAAATGAAAGCAAAATACTGCTATGAAATCCTACTGAGTCCCACAGTACTTTCAGCCTAAAGCTTGGTTTTCTCTGATAAAAACTGAAATTACAAGTAAAATATTAGTGAAAGAATAAATAAAGAAACTACATCATTTTGTTTTTTTGTTTTTGAGACTGTGTCTCTTTGTAGCTCCAGGTGACCTGGGGGAACTTTCTATGTAGATTGGCCTGCCTCTGCCTCCTCAAAAGTGTGTCACCATGCCTGACTAAGAAACTATGTTGTTTATTGGTGATTTACAGAGAATTTGCAATGTGTGATTCAGTGCATACAACAACTGAAATGATAATTTATTTCATCTATTTTATATATTCCACAATCTTAGAAGCCATGGCCTAAGTCATGACCAAGACCATAATTAAATTTATCAACAGATTAACACTTAGTCATTGTGTTCCTTTAAAAGCAAACAAAAGCACAAACAATAATACATAAAGCCTTAATGGAGATATGTCAAGGAAAAATAAAGTAATAAACCAGAAACTATTAGCTTATATTTTCTTTTCACAGTAGCAATGTATGAGAATAACCACAAAAACATGTCCTTACCTGTTTTTTAAGAGCTAGAAAATACTCAGAATGATAAATATGATCATTTGTAGGATCTTCTACCCAAATCCACCATGGTTCTCCCACTGTTCCATGAACCTAGAATAGTAGTATCATAATACTATTAAATGCCCACTACCAAGAAACAGTGCACTTTATATGCTCCAGACCTATTCCTTTCTTCAGCAACTTTCTGGATATGTAGCTTATAAGTTTACTTAGTTTCTTTTAATTTAATTAATTAATTAATTTATTTATTTTTTATGTGTGAGTGTACTGTCTGCATGCAGGATGGTGCTGGGAATCAAGTCCAAGGCCCTGTACTTGCTAGACTGCAAAAGAGTACCACTTGGGTTACACCCCTACTCCTGTGTTATTTAATATATATGGTAATAAATGAGAAAATAATGAAGGAAGAAAATCAGAAATAAGTGTGAAAGGAACCAAGAAAAGACATTTTGAATAAGAGTTTTATACACACACACACACACACACACACACACACACACATTCAGAGAAGTAAAGGAAAGGGATTATAGCTAAAGTTAACCTTTCAATTTCACTAAGGAAATCTCAGTATCAAAGAAGCTGATGACATGGAGAGAAATGTAGAATATTTTTTCTTCTAGCCTAATGTTTAAGAAAAAGAAGGAATGGTAGCTTGCCAGACATCAAGATTTAAAAATAAAAATGCCTTCTTTACCAAAGAGAACACTGAGTTTTTGATGACCTGAAATGACAATAAATAGATGGCAAAAATGATAACATAAGAACATGAAAGAACACAGCAAACTCGGAACAGCCTCCAGAGTTAATCCCCCACAATGTTGCTAAATGTTGAAATTTACAGTTCACTAGATAGGGAAGGTCTTTAATAGGACTTAGAGACAGATATAAGAGGTATAGTGGAACCTGTATGTAGTACAGACATTTTAGTTTAACACTAAAATTTAGATTTAGGTATTACTACTTCTACCTGATCGTTCCAGGAGAAATCAGGGGAGATACTGAGTGTTACTCGGAGGACAGTCCGTGTGATGGGCTGAATAGATGCCTCCATTGTAACAGAAGGAATCTGATGAACACATTGCTTAACCTTCAGACCGATATTCACATGATGCAAAATGTGACCTGAAAGAAAAATAACACATTGAGAAAAAAATAGTCCCTAGACACAGAGAAAAAGCAATATAATCTGACTTGTAAATGAGATTTCAGAGGAGGTGATTTTATGGCTTCTTTTATGATTTGTTATGTAGAATAGCTGACATTCTTGACCTGGCATGTTTGAATATTTTTTAATAGTTAACTTGAATTAGCAATTCATAGCTTGGAAAACCAGCATCAATGTTTCTTTAGATATTAATAGGGCTTTGAAATTGCTGAAACTTGATAGGGTTTAAACTACTAAAATAGAACCCTTCTCTCTAACTTAGTTTATGATAGTAAAGAATCATGAAGCATTTTGTAAAGAGTCATTAATTTATTCATGGCCTATTTTGCAACTCTATACAATTAAGATGGAAATGCATCAGTAATCAAATATAATTCACTTAATCAACTGCACTTCTTGAAAATAGTGAGAAAATATTAATGGTAAGTCTAGAAAAAACTAACTACTTATACATATTTTTAGTAATGACCAGATTCTAATATATATGTGTATGTCTGGGAGCACAAAATATAGACGTTGTCACAAAATAAATATAACCAACTGTAAACAAATTTGAGTAACCAGTTTGTGCTAGGAAAAACAGATTGCACCATAAGGGTTTTCTGTATCTCAGCTGCTCAACATAAAAATTTTTCAAAAAGCAAACATTCAGGAAATGAAAACACTTTATTCCTAACCAAAACATGTTATTCCTTATTTTGAAAAAAAATGCTTATACATATCACTGTTTTCTTGAGTTCCCTTCTTAATAATCCCAGTTTATCTCCATTGATATTTTTGCTTTTCTATTCTCTCATAAAAGAAATACTCTTCTTGCACTGTAAGTGTAACACTGATTTCAGCATCTTTTACTAATACTGGGACTCTTGCCAGCAGGAATCCCTTATTTGTCTGTAGCCTTACCTCTTTCAGGTATTAACACCACTAGTATGCAGAAACAAAATATTTCCTAAATACAAAAAATATTACATTTCATGGGAATGTATATATAAAGAACTTATCCATATTATATCAAAAATGAATACAAATTAAGTGTACATACTAATATTAATTGAATTTAAACAGGCAAATGTGTATAATTAAGATTTATGAACTCTGGTGAATGGGAGAATTTAATGTTCACAAATTCTCAGTTTATTTTGTTTTTGGGAGTGCTGGGGATTCAACTGAGGGTTTTGTTCATGCTATGCAAGTGCTCTACCATTCAGCCCCATCTCCAACTACTATATATAATTTTAAAATGTAAAATTACAGATATATATGACAAGTTATTGAAATAAATTAAATGTTGAGTTTAAATGAGAATAAACATCACTGAATGATTCTCATCATTTGTGGCTAAGATTCTATTCATAGAATATTTCAGAGTTTCACAACAGAAACTCCATTTTAATTGGTAAATCAATTAAGTAATTTGATAAATATGGAATGACTTTTTGTTTAAATAAGTACAAAGACTTCATAAACATAGTAGAAGTTATGTTGATTAATGTAAAAACAATATTTTTATAACTGGTACAACATTTTCTCTATACAGGTAAATACATATAAGAATTACTGCATCCTTCTTACCGATTTCATCTTTCCTCATGTCTTTTAGCTTATCCACTGTAAGGTTTTTTTCTTCTAATCTTGTTAAAATGTGCGGTGGTAACACAGAAAATTGTCTCAAAGGACTAGCCCAACCCCATAGTCTCTTATCGATGACTTTACTAAGATTCAGGAGCCTATAGGTCATGGCAGGCCAACGTTTCCTCAGTGCAATTTCAAAAAGTGCACGGACAATCCTAGCTGCATTCTGAAGAACAAGAAAAGAAGATTGTGATTTTAAATGTCAATAAATTTACCATTCCAACCCAGTTTCAGAAGGGCAAATCAAGTGACATACTAGAATTATGATCATCATGCCTTATCTAATCTTTATCATCTTCATTTATAATAAGAACAGTCACATCACTCACTCATGGACATGTGACTTCTCAAACTCTCAGAGGGTATCTTTATTCTTAGAGAGTGTTAGGAAATAGTTTCCAGAACTGAAGTAGGAAGAGACAAAAGGCAAGCAAAGCAGCTGAGAGGCTGGACAAGCAAATACAATGACAGGTGCAGCTGCCTCTAAGTATTCAATGAAGCAATCTAGAATCAAATTCAGGAGAGAAATTTGGGTAGAGTCAGGATAGAAATTAATGAGACAAGGGTGACAAAGGAAATAATGATGACTGCAGCTCCCAATACTAATGGGCTGTATCAATGGATCCCTATAAAACAAATACTGTAACTAGTTTTAGAGAATGATGGCTTGTTATCAGCATTAGTATTGAGAATCTACTGATATCCAAACTAAAGCTTGGTGAGATTGACAACTGACCAGTGTCATACAGCTATTTGGTGTCAGCATCTATTTAATACCCTATGTAAATAACTCCAAACTTAACTCTAAGATTCAAAGCTCAGTGGCCTGGATGAGGATAACTTCATTAATCAACATAAAAGCCATTAAAAATCCCATGAAACCTAGATCCTATTTGTTTTGCCTTTTTTCCCTTTATCATTAACTTTGTAGATTCTTTACTTTTTATAATTTTTATTAAATTTGCTCTTTGATAAGTATAATGTCTTCTGGTTACTCTCTCCTATCTCTCTTCCTCCTATCAACACCTCTTTTTAAAAGTCCCTTTCTAATAATCAAGTTTTTGTTGTTGTTGTTGTTGTTGTTTGTTTGTTTTTTGACCCACTAAGTTTAAGCAGGACCATGGGCTTAGAATTGTTCTAGGAACCTGGCAGACTCACCAGGGGTATAAAACTGAAGACAAGATTATCTCCCCTCCTCCCCCTAGATTCCAATAGCTATCCAACAGTTCAGCAGGGAAGGGAAGGGCTCCTCCCCAGTCTTGTGTGATTGAGGATAGGTGCAATCTTCTTCAGGCCTGTTGGTGGCAGATATAGCTGCTATGAAATCATGATTACAGAGCTGTGTGGTGCCCAGAAGACAGTATTTCTCACACCTCACTATCTTCAGGTCTAACACTGTTTTTTCCCCTCTTCTGAAATGTTCTGTGAGTCTTTACTGGACTGGTGTAAATGTCTTGTTTAGGGTGGAGCACTCAACTTTCACTTATTCTCGGAACCTTGAGCAGCCATAAGTCTGCATACCCTCTTGCCCCTTGCCAACGAAAGTTTTGCTGATTAAGGCTAAGACTACCACTCTAGTCAGAATGGCTATCAAGAAATCAAATGACAGCATGGTAGTCTGAATTAGAATGTCCCTCATAAGCTCCAAGTAGTTGGACATCTTGTGCACAACTAGTAGCACTATTCTGGGAAATTTTAGGAGGTGTGGCCTAGCTGATGGCAACTCACTGGGGGAGGGCCTTAGATAGTCTTAAGCCTTGCCAGATTTCCAGCTGCTCTCTGCTACTGTGCCTGCTTGAAGGTATGAGCGCTCCTTATGCTGCCACCTCTGCCACCATGCTTCCCTACCATGCTGGACTGTTGACTCTTTAGAACTGTAAGCCAAATAAACTGTTCCTTCTCTACTGTGCCTTGGTCTTTGTATTTTATCGTAGCAACAGAAAACTAATACAGAAGTTGGTTCCAGAGAGTGGGCTGTTGGCTGTGAAGAACCTGACCATGTTGGTTTTTGGAAGACGTAGAAGACTTTGGAAGTTTGGGCATTTTAATCTGTAATGATATATGATAACCGTAATAATGATGCAAAATGTGTAACATGTACAGTTTAGAGATGATAAACACAGGCTTCAAAAATATTTTAATTACATTTATTTATACATGTGTGTTGATCTATGTGTCACAGCACATAGGAAGGTCAAAGGAGAACTTCTGGGCACGTGGATTCTGGAGACTGAACTCAGGTCCTCAGGCTTCGAAGCAAGTGCCTCTACCTACTGAGCCATCATATCACCTCAAACATAGGCTTTTGAAATAAAATCCCAGAATAGTTCAGCTAAGAATTTTAGGTGCTAACAGAAAAGTTTTAAAAAGTAAGTAATTTTTCCTCCAAGCTGAAACAGTGTTCTGTGGAATTACTGATGGCTACAACATAAATTATA
This sequence comes from Rhizomys pruinosus, assembly GCA_009823505.1. Lineage (NCBI taxonomy): Eukaryota > Metazoa > Chordata > Mammalia > Rodentia > Spalacidae > Rhizomys > Rhizomys pruinosus. The sequence continues at coordinate 3,393,890 of VZQC01004693.1, read as the reverse complement.
ATCATTTATATAATGCATTCCAGGATTAATTCATAAGGAAAATTAGGGAGCTCTACAATATGTCTTTCTTCTGAGATGACTTACTGGGCACCAGTCACAAATGAGATATTAAGTTCTTACTGCAAAGCAATTCTTCTATACTGCAAAACAACTCACTGATATTAATTTGATAATCTTGAAAAGTGAAAATTTTGTCAGACTATTATCTGAACCCCAGGAAAACTTTTCTTTTTGTTTAATGATTAACAACTTAAAGGGAAAAAATTAGAAAATATAAACTGACGTTGTAAATAGAAAGGAAGTAGAAACACTGTTATAAAAGCAACGAGGTTTGGAGAACACTAAATGTTTCGGTTCCTGTACCTTCACCTTGCAGAATTTGTGAATTCATCATCTGGTTTCTTGGTAATGATGACTAGATTAATATAATCATTTAATCTGTTTGTTTCTATATCCCAGTTCATGCCTGTAAATATTTTATATTTCTACCTACTTTAAAGCACTACTGAGTTCTCATGGCAGCTGCAAACATTTCACAAAGCAACATATTCTCAGTAAAGTATGAATTCATTCGGCATTTTCCAAAGATAAGATGAGAAGATGAGAAGTAAGATTCTTACCTGGGCAACGTATGCAGAGTCTGATATAAGGGAGAAACTGTCCATCTCTCCTCGGCTGATGTAAGTTTGAAGCAAAATGTTTATTTTCCCATAACTATTTTCTACACCTCCAGGAGCTGAGAGTTCACAGAAATTGTTTAACAAGGCATCTAACTCCTCTATTTCCTCTTCTCTGACCTAGAAAGGTTAATGTTTTCATAGTTATATTTGGAGAGATTTACTGAAACTGTTTTGTGTTAAAATTAAATTACATGGCATGCTTTTTAGAATATTTAAATTATCTTTATATGTATGAGTGTATTGCCTGCATATATGTAAGTGCACCCTATCATGCAATGAGGATGTTGGATAACCTGGAACTGTAGTTATAGGAGAACGTTAGCCACCATGTGGGTGTTGGGAACTGAACCCAGGTCTTCTGCAAGGGCAGCTAGTGCTCTTAACTACTGAGCCATCTCTCTAGCCCAAAACATTGTTTTTAAAAAGCCTCCATTTAATATGATGAAACATTTTTCTTTTATATAGCTAATGATTCCCACAGGTAGTTATAAACTACAATATGATATTCTTTTTATTTTTAAATATTTTTTATTGAAGTTTTGTGTATTTCATACATCATTTCTCATTCCAATTTAGAGTCATTTCCCTTTCCATGTCCCCCATCCCACCCAAATTCATGCATTCTGCCATACATGCCTTGCATCTTTTCCTGAGTCTTTTAAGTTTTTCAAAGCAGAAGATTATTTTATTGTTCTGGGGAGAATTTTACTGTTTCAGTCGGTTCTTTGTCCCATTTCTTTTGTGGTTGTTGTTCCCTCCAATTTGTATTGTTTCAACATATGCATATATATGTATGTATGTATGTATGTATGTATGTATGTATGTCACACCTATACTACCATTATGTCATCTGAAATAAACTATATGTTATTTCCAAATCATATTTTGGGATTTACATATTTCCCTTTTAATTTTATATTTCTCTAAAATATGCATACATGCCCTCCACCCATATGCCAAAATTACAAAGTCTGAAAATAAGTGATAGTTTAATTCTAGAGCTCATTAAGGGATTCACATTATAAGACCACAATTGCTTTCAGATAAAGAGAAATATCACATTAACATTGTTCAGTTTGCCTTACAGCTAGATACTTTGTGCCAGCATCCAAAAATGAGGGATACCATTCTTCATTTGTTTTTCTGGTACTGTGTTATTTCACTTAGGATAATATCTTCTAGTTCCATCCATTTACCTGCAAAGTTCATAACGTCATCTTTTACGGCTGCGTAGAATTCCATTGTGTAGATGTACCACATTTTCTTTATCTACTTGTCTGTTGAGGGGCATGTGGGTTGGTTCCAGCTCTTCACTGTTATGAAGAGAGCTGCAATAAACATGGCTGTGCATGTATCTCTCTGGTAGGATGAGTCTTGTGGGTATATACCCAAGGATGACTGGGTCAGGAAGTAGGCTCATTTTGAATCTTTTAAGGGTTCTCCACACTGCTTTCCATAGGGGTTGCATGAGTTTGGATTCTCACCAGCAGTGGATGAGTGTTCCCCTTTCCCCACAACCTCTCTAGCATTTGGTATCATTTCTTTTCTTGATTCTAGCCAGTCTTATCAGAGTGAGATGATATCTTAAAGTGGTTTTAATTTGAATTTCCTTAATTATTAGTGATGTTGAACACTTTTTAAGGTGTTTCTCAGCCATCTTTATCTTTGCCTTGTGAATTCTCTGTTCAGCTCTTTATTCCATCTTTTGAGTGAGTCATTTGTTTTCTTACTTCTTTGTTTTTTGAGTAGTTTTTATATTCTGGAAATTAATGCTCTATCAAATGTATCAGCAGTGAAGGTTTTCTCCCACTCTGTGGGTTTTCTCTTCACTTCCCTGATTGTTTCTTTTGCTATACAGAAGCTTTTGAGTTTAATGAGGTCCGACTTGTCACTTGTTGACCTTATTTCCTGTGCAGCTGCTGTCTGATTTAGAAAATCTTCTCCTACACCTATGTCTTGAAGGTTGCTGCCAACATTTTCTTCTGTCACCTTCAGAGTTTTGGGTTTTCATGTTGAGGTCTTTGATCCATTTGTAGTTGATTTTTGTATAGGGCAAAAGACAGGGGTTTAATTTTATTCTTCTATAAGTGGTGATCCAATTTTGCCAACACCATTTGCTAAAGATGCTGTCTTTCCTCCACTGAGTCTTCTTGGCCCCTTTGTTGAATATGAGGTAGTTAAAATTGTATGTGCTCAAGTTTATATCTGCAATTTTGTTTCATTGGTCTACAGGTCTGTTTTTGTGCCAATACCAGACTGTTTTTTTGACTATAGCCATACAGTTTGAAGTCTGGTATAGTGATCCCCCCTTGCTCTTTTCACTCAGGGTTGCTTTGGATATTTGGGGTCTTTCGTTTTTTCCATATGAATTTAAGGACTTTTTTTTTCTATGTCTGTGAAGGAAAATGTGTTATGCTACAAAAATTAAATAATCTGATCTTATCATATTTCAGTTGATGAGATTTCATTTTTTTATTTGACCAAAGTTAAACTCAACTGGATTAGGACAAACTTGATTATCTTCAAATGTGGCATAACATATTCATAGCTTAAAGTTGTGAAGCACTGTGTTTCAAAATATTAGTTTTTACTGTTAATGGTATTAAATTATAACATAGTACAGAAAATATTCATATCTAAGTCTGAATTATGTGTGTATTATATATTGTCTTCCACAAATATTATCTTTTAGTAGACCAAAGACATTACTGCAAAATCTACAAAATTATTTCATTTGGAGCAAAAGCAAAGAATGATGTCAGATATTATATAATATTAGGATAGTGGACACTTTTTTTTTTTTTGTCTTTTTGAGACAGGGTCTCCCTGTAGCCCCAGCTGTCCTGGAATTCGCTATGTAGGCCAGGCTGGCCTTGAACTCACAAAGATCCGCCCGCCTCTGCCTCCCAAGTGCTAGGATTAAAGGTGTGCGCCACCACGCCTGGCGACACTTTTGATAAACTGAACAACACTGATATTCCATTTAGCCATTTTGCTCGTGTTGTTGCAAAAATGCCAAATAATTATAAGCTCTGATAAATGAATGGATGTATTTATGTCATATACATTTGATTCTAACCCCAAGTAATCTTACCTTAATTTGATCAAATTCTTCAGCTTTGGAGACAATAGCAAAGATATCACCTTCTGTCTTGTGTGCATCAAAGAGTTCATTAAATGTCTATTAATATAAATATTATATGTGATTAAAATTGGAAGTCCTAAGAGGTATTTTAAGTTGTAACATTATTTTAAGTCACACACTTAGAGAACACTGGAGTCCTAGACAATACAGCTGTCTGTGGCATAGCATTCTAAATTTTTGTATTATAAATATCAAAGGAACAAAAAGCTGAAATGCTCTTAAAATATAACTGAAGAAGGCTTATAGTGCAAAAACATAAATAAAAGCACTCATTAACCAACATCTACAATATATGTCTAAAAAGTGTCCATCATAACATTTTGACCTGGGAACATAGAAATCTAGATCATTCACTAATACTAATCATGTATCATATAAAATTAAGAGAGAAAAGACTAGAAAATAACATAACCTGATTATTCTCCTAATACAGATCTTAGGGAGTGCAGATGATCATGAAGGTGAGATGTAAGAAGGTATGTTTAAGCTATACAATGAAGATGGAGGTAGAACAGGACTATAGTTCTGGAAAAAGCATTACAAAAAATTTAGGACATGGGTTGGTAGCAGTATGCTAACAAACAGACATCTGAGAAAAGTTATGTAACAGAGAAAACAAGTAGATGTTGAGTGATGAAAGGAGTAAAAGCTGTGTGTTGAGCTGAAGAACCACCAGATCACAGTTCTAAGATAATAAATGTAAAAAGGTTTTAAAGAAATATAAATGTTATGAAAACATAAGATTTGTTTGTAGAAGACAGAGAAAAACTGGTAAGTATACAGAAGTATTATTGTCTAAAACCTGTTACATGAATAGGCAAACATGAAATGAACATAAAAGCTAAATTTCATATAAGGTACTATTTCTATATATTTGAAGAAAATCTGCTAGAATGATTTCTACTTTTGCATTAAAAAATCTAACACATGTACAAATACCACTAAATGTACATATAATTTAAGAAGTCAGGAAATTGAGAGGGAGTGTATAGGGGTGTGGGTAGAGATGGGCGAATGAGGAGGGAGTGGAAATGATACACACTTCTCATGTATGAAATTCGCAAAGTTAAAAAATTAAATATTTATAACAGTGCAAAAAAATTAAAACATTCTGACTATAAACAGAATAAAGGATCAAAATTTAACTCATTTTTCTTTTCAAACTTGTCTTCTCATAGGCAATCACTGTTACTTTTCTCCATGCATATACAGATACACATAAACGCACAAGAGGATATGGATATAAAATTTTAAATATAGATACTGAAGTAGCACCTCAACTTACACATCATTTCAAAAGGAGCATTTCAAAAGAAAACAGGCAGGGCACAGTGGATCAGGCATAGCATCCTATACTTGGGGGATGCTGAGGTGGGACAATCACTTGAACATAAAAATTAAGGGACCAGGCTGGATAATGATTTAGAAAGTCCTTTCCTGCCCCTCTATCTTGAAGGTACTGCCTACATTTTCTTTGAACTGTTTCAGAATTTCAGGCTTCATAATGAGGTCACTGATCCATTTAGAGTTAATTTTTGTGTAGAGTGACAGATATGGGTCTAATTTCTGACTTCTACACCTTGGGTGATAGAGTTTATCCAGCACCATTTGTTCAAGATTCTGTCTTTCCTTCAGTGTTTGTTCTTGGTATCTTTGCCAAATACCAAGTGACCGAGGTTGCATGCACTCATGTTAGGTCTTCTATTTTGTGCACTGATTTACATGTCTGCTTTTCTACCAGTGCCATGTGTTTTTATGTTTTTAGTGTTTTCGTGTTTTTATCACTAAAGCTCTGCAATATAGTTTGAAATCTGGTACAATAATCCCTTTAGCACTGTTCTTTTGTTCAGGATTGCTTTGGCAATCTAGGATCTTCTGTGTTTCCATATGAATTTTAAGATTTTTTTTTCTGTTTTTGTGAAGAATGTCATGTGGGTTTTGACTGGTATTTTACTGAATCTATAAACTGCCTTTGGTAAAACGGTCATTTTCACAATATCAGTTCTACCACCAATCCATGTAATGAGAGGTCGTTCCATATTCTACAGTCTTTTACAATCTCTTTCTTCAATGATTTACAGTCCTCATTGTAGAGATCTTTCTCGTCTCTGGTTAGGTTTATTTCAAAATATTTTATTTTGTTTTTGAAGCTAGTATGAATGAGAATGTTTCCATGATTTTTTTCTCCAATTGCTAATTATTGGTATATATTAAGAAATCAAGGTCAAGACCCCATTAAACAAAAAAGCTTCTGTACTGCAAAGGAAATAATCAGTTAAGTGAAAAGGAGGCCCACAGAGTGAAAGAGAATCTTTGCTAGCTGTATATCAGATATTAATTTCTAGAATATATGAACAACTAAAAAACAAAGAATCAAGAAAACAAACGATCCCAATTAAAATATGGCTTATGGATCTAAACAGACTTCTCAAAAGAAGAACTAAAATGATTAAGGAATACTTTAAAAAGTATTAATCATTAGCAATAGGAAAATGTAAATTGCCGGCGTGGTGGTGCAGGCCTTTAATCCTAGCACTTGGGAGGCAGAGGCAGGCAGATCTTTGTGAGTTCAACCTGGTCTACAGAGCGAGTTCCAGGACAGCTGGGGCTACAGGGAGACCCTATCTGGAAAAGAACAACAACAACAAAAATACAAAAAAAAAAAAAATGTAAATTAAAAATACAAAGAGTACATTGTACCCAGTTAGAATGTCTAAGATCAAGAAAATAACAGAAAACAAATGCTACTGAAGGGACAACACTCATTCATTTCTGGTGGAATTCTAAACTGGTACAACTACTATGGAAATCAGTGTGAAGAACTGATAAAAAACTAAAAATAAATCTACCATATGATCTTGTTATCTCACTCCTTGGCATGCGGACAAAGGGCTCGATTTCCTACTACAGAGATACTTGCTCAGCCATGTTTAGCTGCTCTTTTCACAATAGCTAGGAAATGGAAACAACCTAAATGTCCCTCAACTGATGAATGGATGACAAAAATGTGATACATTTGCACAATGGAGTTCTACTCATGGGTAAAGAAAAACAAAATCATGGAATTTATAGGTAAATGGAGGGAAGTGGAAACTATTTTACTGAGTGAAGTCAGACTCAGAGAAACGAATGATGCATGTTCTCTCTCATTTGTGGATCCTAGCTCTTAGGTGTGAGTATGTATGCAGAAAAAAAAACAACAACACAGAAGGCCAGGAAAACAGAAAGGAACCACAAGGGGAGAGAAGAAGGAGACTGAGAGAGGATGATAGTATAACACAGGCATTATCAGAGGAAGTGGTAAAGGGAGTACTCTAACTTGGGAGAGAGAAGGCAGGGGTATACAAGGGAGAATAAGGAAAGATAGATTAATAATACTTAGTGTGAAATCCAAAAGGAAATGTAATATTTTAAAAGTCTACTGAAAATATACATGATATCTATATCTATCTATAATATGATTGCATGTGTATAATGGAAGGCTATAGAATGAAAGTCAATGTCAGGCAAGGGAAATCTCCCTTCAAATGTCGGACAAGGCAGCCCAAGGGACTCCCAAAACAATACAGGCAGGTTATTTGCCATGGCCCATGACTGCCTTCTAGAACTTGATGGTAAGACTCTATTGCTGAGACAGGACAAACTTTACACACAGGACTTGGAGCAATTGAGCTGAAACTGACCTGGAAACCTCCTTGCTGAGGGCTACCTCTCACAGTATCAGAAGGTACTATGCAAACCGCCAGAGGAGAAAAACAACCAAGAGCCCTACTCAGCTGTAAAGTATACAAACCATAACAATATCATCCAGAAAAGGACCTCTACTGACATAGTAGTGACACTTTTATCTTGGGGATAACTGGACTTAAAGCTCACTCAATAGGATAGAATCCATGCAGGGTACTGTAAAGATAGCCAAATACACATGGCTGGAGAAGTAATAGACTCTAGAGAAGAAACTATCACTGTCACTTTTCTAGACTATAGTCTAAATATATATCCTTATATTCACAAACAAGTGTAGCTCTCAGCACTCATCAAAAAAGCTGTATTTTTCAACAGATGAAGATGATTACAAAATTCTACAACAGCTAAAATGCAGAAAATAAATGACTAGGAGATCCCTAAGTGACACATTACAATGCAACTTCTTTCCACCTAAGGTTCACAAGTGAAAGAATGTAAGAGCCAGAGGGACAAGATATCTTCTGCCAGTTAACGGATTCTAGATATGACAAGGAAGCTGCAGCAATGAAACCTCCATAGTATGCTAACCTAACAGATCAGAATTAATGACAAAAGCAGTTGACACTGAAATTTGGATGGTGAAATTTTCATAGAGTCCTACCTCAAGATGAAGAGCTACAGGCAACCAATGATGCTGAGGGAGGAAGAGAGAATCAGTTTTCTCCAAGGACTAGCTCCATGAGATATTATCTAATACCAAGTAGACAGTCCTAAACACATGTACACACAATCAACACTAAATGGACTCAGTATATTATACGTACATTTATAAATGTGTGTATGTATATGTAGCAATAATAATAATAACATAAAAGGAAGACAAGATTGGGAGGGAAAAGGTGGGACATGGGAGATGTAGAGATAATCCAAATACAATACTTGTGCTGGATAGCTTTAGTGGCAACTTGACACACCTGAGTTGAGGGAGCCTCAATTGGGGAATTGGCTCTATTGGACTGGCCTGTGGCCATGACTGTGGAGTATTGTCTTGATTGTTGGGCAATGTGGAAGGGCCCAACCCACTATGGGTGGTGTCACCCTGGGAAGGGCCCAGCCCACTATGGGTGGTGTCACCTTGGGCAGGTTGTTGTGTATAAGAGGGCAGGCTGGGCATGGGCCAGGGGAGCAAACCAGTAAACAGCATTCCTCCATGGCCTGTGCTTCAGCTCCTGCCTCCAGGTTCCTGCTCTGAGTTCCTGCCTTGGGCTCCCTGAGTAATCAACTGTGACCCAGGAGATGTAAGCTGAATAAACTCTTTCCTCCCCAAGTTGGTGTTGGTCAGAGTGTTTTGTCACAGCAATGGAAGACAAACTAGAATAGAAATTGGTACCAGAGAGTGGGCTATTGCTGTGACAGACCTGACCTTGGTGTTTTGGGGAAGGATTGTGGAAGCGTTCGGAACTTTGGGCTAGAAAAATCATTGAATGCTTAAAGATCATGGCTGTGGAACTTGGAAAAGTTTTGCTGAAAGAGTTGTAGACAATGGAGGCCTGGCTTGTGAAGTTTCAAAGGGAAGCAGAGATCATCAGGACTGTTTAATCTGTGGGTTCTGGTCAGCTGGGGCTGAAGAATCAGCTATAAGTAACAAGAGACCAGAACCTGAAGTGAAATCTTTGTTTTACTGGGACAAATGATGCTGATTAGCTGGGGATGAAAAATCAGCTGTAACAAGAGACCAGCATCACTGTGGTGAAATCTTCTGGTCAGCACACAGAAGCTGTGATCCAGAAGGGGCCTGAGCCTCCATCTCAAGCCAGAAGTAGGACTTGGTAATGTGTAAGAGTCTCCTATATGGTTCTGGTGTTGAAATTTGAGGGGTCACAGAGAGCAGCAGAGGCTTGGCACTGTGAGAGGTCAGGAAAGACCATTGGTGGAAGTGCACCTCGGTTGCAGTGAAGACCCCAAGATTGCAGGGGTCATGGAGAGAAGCTGAGGCTTTGCACCAGGAGAGGTCAGAAGAGACCATTGGTGAAGGTGCTGCCTCACTTTCAGTGGCGACCTCAGCTTTTTGGAAATGCCAGGACCATGGGATGACCACCAAGAGCAGCAGCAGGTGTGGAACGGAGTCAGCCTGGGCCTGCAAGATGAGCTGTGTGTGCCATGGACAGCAGAGTCAGAGAAGCGGAGCTGCTGAAACCCTTTGGAGCCCAGAAGATCGTGAGTGAATCCCAGGAGTCCAGCCTTGAGCTACTTTGCTGGACTTAGGTTTTGTTTGAGTGTGCCTGATTCTTCCCTTTGAAATAAGACAGTACTTGCTTTGGATTTTACAGCAGCCCACAGTTAAGAGACTTTTAACAGACTGTGAACATTTAAGCATTTGGACATTTTAAGGACTGTGTGGCTTTTAAGGTTGTACTGTCTTAAGTTGTGATTAATATTAACATCATATTTTGGGGATAAGAAGTGGAAAGATGGTGGTTTAATAGTGATGTGTTTTGTGTGTCAAGTTGACAAGGGGTCAATTGTGCTGGATAGCTTTAGTGTCAACTTGACACACCTGGGTTGAGGGAGTCTCAATTGGGGAACTGGCTCCATTGGACTGGCCTGTGGCCATGACTGTGGAGTATTGTCTTGATTGTTGGGCAATGTGGGAGGGCCCAGCCCACTATGGGTGGTGCCACCTCTGGGCAGGTTGTTGTGTACTGTATAAGAGGGCAGGCTGTGCATGGGCTAGGGGAGCAAGCCAGTAAACAGCACAACTCCATGGCCTGTGCTTCAGCTCCTGCTGAAGCAGGGAGCATGGGCTCCCTGAGTGATGAACTGTGACCCAGGAGATGTGAGCTGAATAAACCCTTTCCTCCCCAAGTTGGTGACAGTCAGAGTGTTTTGTCACAGCAATGGAAGACAAACTAGAACAATACTTAAGTATGGAACTGTGAAAAAAAAATTTTTTCCTCGGCGTGGTGGCACATGACTTTAATCTTAGTACTTGAGAGGAAGAGGCTACTGTGAATTCAAGGCCAGCCTGGTCTACAGAGTGAGTTCCAGGCCAGCTGGCGGTACAGGGAGACCCTGCCTCAAAAAGACAATAATAATAATAATTTTAAAATATGAAGATCAGATTGGTCAATAAATTAAGCCTCCTTCCCCTGACATCACTATTCTCAACAAAACAGCAAAAAAACTGTAATTGCATGAACAAAATATTAACATTTAAAATCCTAAACCGATGATTTTTACTTTATTCAATGGTTATTTGTTTATACCGAATGTTTGTGAATTTCATACTATACATCTTGACCACATTCAGATAGACACCTGACCTCCCCCACCAGATTTCATGCATTCTGTTGTATATATTAACCTATCGAACCAAGTTTGTATCTCCAAATGACCCTTGGTATAAGCCTACCCACTGGTGCCTAGTCAAGCTATTTAGCACTACTCCTTAAAAGAAAACTAATTCCCTCTCCTGGTAGGAGGCTACAGTTTATCAATTAAGGCTGAGGCTTCTTACCCATTTCCCCACTCGTATGCCAGTTTTTTGTCTGGTTTGAGCTTTCATAGGTCTTGTGTGTACTGTCACCACTGCTTTAATTTTATATGAGCAACTTGCAAGCTGCCTGGAAAACTCTGTACTCAGAGGTTCTTAATAAAATGTAAATAGGGACTAGAGAGATGGCTCAGCAGTTAAGAGACTGACTGCTCTTGCAGAGGACCCGAGTTCGATTCCCAGCACCCACATGGCAGTTAAGAACTGTCTTTAAGGTAAAGGCTCCTTGCCTCTAAGTTGGGATACGTGCAGGAGGAGAGGCAATAAGACCCTGCTGCCGAAGACCTGACGTTAACATGGGAGGGATGTATTGAGGCCGCACATGCAAGTGTACAGATGGCCTCTGGAATGCCAGAGAGTGTTACCAAAGGCCACTAAACCAATAAAGCAAATACGGGTCTCCCTGAGTCAAGCAAGACTCCACAGTCAGCACCAGCTACACCTCACCTGCCTGGAAATACTGTGCAGCAGAGGCAGCCATGTGCCTGTATATCCCAAATCTAATTGGCTATTGGCTCTCTCCTTGGAGGAATAACCCATGGCTGATGCCACAAGCTTACATCCTCTAC